>OY728128.1:861268892-861868892 GCA_963277665.1 Viscum album
AAAATTAGTTTTCCCATCTTAAAAATTGAAATTGAAGATGTCAACTAGATATGTTGGAAGACTTCCAATCATGGATGGATCCTAGAAGGGCTCAACAAAATTAAGTATGTCTGAAGTTGTGGGACCTATTAGTCAGGATAAGATCATGGATTGTATCCTTGGTGTTGTGCCTTTTGAGTATGGTAAAATAGTCTATTGATCATGGAAATACCAAGGCTCTGGATACTCCTGTTAGTGGACCCAATAAAGATCAAGAAATGAAAAAGAATACAATAAGTGTGGCTATAAAATCTGGAATGTCTGTTGTTGTTAGGGAAAATAGTTATGGGGTGGATACTACTACCTATTTGGGTACAACCCTTCAGCCTTCTCCTAGAGAGGATTCTTAAAAAGATGTAGGGGTTCGACTTGTAGGAAAAATTCAGGTGAATTTTGGCACTGATAAGGTGAAGCATGCAACTTCTAAGTTTATTTATCCTCCTACTAGAATGATAACTTAGAATGGGGATTCTCCTACAAATATAGATCCTTTGGACCATATGGAATTGTTTCTTACAATCTAGTGCAACTAAAGGCTTCCTACAAAAGGTTACTAGTTATTTCCTTAAACAAACCGCTGCTTCAAGATCTGGAATGGTAAGCAGGGCTCACCTTCATAGGTGAGCAGTAAGGTCCTCACAATAAACTTCTTTGAGTTGCTTAGCCTTGAAAACAAATTCATTGAGGGGAATATCCAATCTGCGAGTTCTATCAATGAAAATAAGTATGGAGAGACTTCGATTGATATTGTTCCCATTATGGAGGAAGATTCTCCTGAACATGTTAATTATCAAAAAAGGGATAAAACATAGAGACACGAATAACATCCACATAGAAGGGGGATTCAAGGGATTATCACCATATGAATCTCATATCTCAGAATCAGTAGTTGCAAATCATTGGAATGCATACATATAGACATGATAAACCTCTTATCTAGGAGGATCATTGTGTTTTTTTCTAGCTTTGTTGCTTATTTTTTTAGTTGTTCTAGATTAAGGGAATTTTTTCTTATCTAACCCCTTCCTCTCACTCAATTATTTTTTCTTTAATAAAGAGGATTGACCCCTTCTTGTTATTATCAAATTCATGATAATTATTAAAATATAATAGATAAATGATAATATTAAAATCGTGTTAATTTTTAATAAAGTCATGATGATAACTTCCTGATATTAAAATCATGATAATAAAATCATGAGAAAAAATTCATGATAATAAATCCATGATATTATTAATAAATTGATGATAATTATATTTTATTAAATCCATGATATAATAATAATAATTAATAATAATAATATTATTATTATTTATGAATAATAATTAATAATAATATTATTATTATTTATGAATAATAATAATAATAATTTATTATAGGTTGTTGGGATGCAACAAAATAAACATGCCCATACCTAGGTACCATTGTGGGTAATGCCTCTTACCTCCCCACAAGGAATGACATGCACCAAATTGGACCCATTTTTATTATATCAAATAGCCTAAAGACTCTAGGACCAAAGGCTTATGAAGTAATCCACATGGACCCAACCCTAATTTTTTTACAAAACCCTCACACATGCCAGCTATCACTCTATCGCGTCGGTTTCACACTATCACCCCACTTGGCTACATCCCATGGCTCATTTCAAGTGCCCACTGAGCGCCCCATTTTTTGTGTGCATTTTTTGAACCATTCTCTCCCAATGTGAGCCACTCCCCCATTTTCATCCAACCATTATTATCCGCCACTGTCATTGAGCAAGGGACCCTATAATAATTAATTATATTATTATTTTTAAGTCATATATTATTATAAATAATTAATCTATTATTTTTATTTTTTTTAGTTTTTTTATATGTCTTAAATGTCTATTTTAAATTTAATTTGGAATAAATTAATAGTTTAATTAATAATATTTTATAATAATAACATAATTAATAAATATTAACACTATAATTAATTATCAATGCTGAATATAATTAATAATTATCATGAACTAACCCCCAGGGCCCATGCCGTGACTACCCCAAGCCCACCTTCCATAGACCAGGGGCTGGTGACAAGCACCAAAGATGTAATTCCCTAAATCTGGGAAGGAATTTCCTTTATAACTGTAAACACACACAATAGAGTACAAGCTGGAAGAAAAACACTAAGTATAACTATATAACAAAAGGGTGCTGAAAAGTAAAAGAAAGGCCGAAAATACAAGCCCAACTGTAAAGTACAAGTACAGCTGAAAAGGGACAAACAACTGAAAGATGGAAAGAAGCTCCTGAATCATCCACCATGAATCCTACCTGAAGGGTAGGTACCGATAGCCTCCTCAGTACTCCACGTCCGTCAGTCTCCTCCTGGTACTAACTCTTCATGAGTTCCACCTCCGGGTACTGTCCAGTCCTTGTACACTCAGCCTCAATCAGTGTTGTCCATCATCTTCTTCCAACACAACGAGGTGCGGGCATATCCCGTGCAGGGGTGAGTATAACGATACTCAGTAGGGACCCCAAGACCACTAAGGTCTCCCAAAATCCAACAAGGATAAACCATAGAGTATGAAATCAACGGATAACCATTACTTAGGTATATGCCCATATATATACTTAAGTTACCAAGTAACCCATCTCAATCATGAGGAAAACACAGAAGTCACCGACTCAGCTCACATAGGTATACAACTTTTGTAGAGAGATATAGATGATCAGATGTAGCCACTAAATCATCTATTATGTCAAACCCACACATGATCCAGGAATAAAAATCAAAACTGTCGAACTCACACAGGATCCAGAAACATTTATTCTGTCGAACCCACATAGGATTTATGAACAAAAGTTAGAACTGTCGAACCCACACAGGATTCAGGAACAGTAGTCGAAGCTATCGAACCGATACGAGATCCAGGAACAGTCGTTAGTGTTGTCGAACCCACACAGGATCTTGGAATAATCGTCAGTGCACAACCAGCCACAGGGTTCCGTAGAAAGTATGCTTGATTCCAGGAGGGTCTGCTCCTCAAGCCAAGTGTTGATACATCAACTGCCACGAATTCCCAAGTTGATGTATCCAAAAGATCCACCATGTCATAGGGGGAAAATCCAAGCAATACATTTCCAAGACACAGAGACGAGATGACCAACCCATTTTCCAAAAAGTACACGGCGTGTTGGTATGGTTACACACCGTGTCTTCAGACCTCAGGTACTTCCCGTTTACAACATCTAGTGTCGAAGGGCTATCTATGTATAAAAGTAAGTACACGACGTGTGGTATGGTTATATACTGTGTCCAAGAATCTGGGATCGGCTCTGTGTACGCTGGCCATGTGCCCGTACACGGCCTCAACTAGTGTTCTCCAACCCATGTAACTAGTACATGGTGTAGCCCGTGCCACTATCCATGACTGGTTGTTTGGTGGAGAACATGACTGTGTACTCCACCTCGTGTTCAGGAATCCACAGGATACACGCTGAGTCTCACGAAGCTACTTCTGCCATTCATCGTAAAGAGTATACGCCGTGCCTCTTGGACATGTAATTATGTCCGTGTCTGTGTATTTCCCAGAATACACGCCAAGCCTCGCGAAGCCACTTCTTCCATTCTGCGCAGAGAATACATTCCATGTGAAGGGGGTCACATGTCATGTGTTACTTGTCCAATGTTCAAAAATCAAGCTGCAGAATGCCTGTACTATAGGGTGTGTTCGTCATAAGTACACATCGTGTATTCTGGAATTTTCAAAAAACAGCTCCTCCAGCCAGTGCGCCTCTCGTGAAGTTCGTTCTTCGTTTTTATGGTCTGTTCGTAACAAAAATTCAGACACTAGGTTGCCACGATGTCCAGTAGTCATCTCTAGTGTTTTCGGGCCTCCGATCAGCTCCGAAAACACGATTTGATTCACCCGCTCGAAGGACATTCGACGGACGGTTCTTCCCGTTCTGGTTCAATCCATTGCCCGCTATCGTCGTCACACCTCCTCAAGGTCTTCGTGATGTTGGTTCTTCAATTTTGGATCATTGCGTCGCACAAAAAACTCACAATGATCCGTTGTTCTTCACCCATGAAGAATGCAAAGAACACACCAAACATTCACAAGAACGGTGAAGGGATCAGGCCGTGTTCGTTTGGCCCAGTCCTTCCACGTTAGTTTGGTAGAAAGTAGGTCAAGAGAAATAATCATGGAAGTAATAATCATAATTCTTCATGGGTGACGAACAATGGATCATTGCGAGTTCATTGTGCGATGCAATGATCCAAAATTGAAGACCTAACATCACGACGTCCTAGCGAAGGTGAGATGATGATAGCGGGCAATGGATCGAACCAGAATGGGAGGACCGTCCCTCGACCATTCTTCAAGTTAGTGAATCAAATCGTGTTTTCAGAGCCAATCAGAGGCTTAAAAACACCAGAGACGACTACATGACATCAGGGCGACCTAGTGTCTGAGGTTTTGTGATGAAAAGACCATAAGAACGAAGAACAGACTTCACAGGAGGTGTGCTGGATAGAGGCGCCATTTTTGGAAAATTCCAGAATACACAGCGTGTACTTCTGACGAACACGTCGTGTAGTATGGCCGTTCTACGACTTGAGTTTTGGAAGTTGGAAACGTAACTCACGATGTGTAACCCTGGTCACACGACATGTATTCTCTGTGCAGAATAGCAGATGCAGCTTTATGAGGCTTGGCCTGTATTTTGGGAAATACACGGACACAAGAAGAATTACATTGCCAAGAGGTACAATGTGTACTCTCTACGTTGAATGGAAGAAGAAGCTTCACGAGACTCGGCATGTATCCCTGGGATACACAGACACGCAATGGAGTACACGGGCATGCACTCCACCACACGGCCAGACATGGCCAGTGGCACGGGCTACCCCATGTACTAGTTACATGGGTTGGAGAACACATGTTGAGACCATGTATGGGCACGTGGCCAGAGTTCATGGAGACAACCCCAGATGCTTGGACATGGCCTGTAACCATACCACACATCGTGTACTTACTTTTTTACATGACCAGCCCTTCGACATGGGCCATTGTACACGTGCAGTACCTGAGGTATGAAGACACAATGTGTAACCATACCAACACACCATGTACTTTTTGGAAAATGTCTTGGTCATATCGTCTCTCTGTCTTGGATATGTATTTCTTGGATTTTCCCCCTATGATGTGGCAGATATTTTGGATTCATCACCTTGGGACTTAGTGGTTGTTGATGTATCGGCACTTGGCTTGAGGAGCAGACCATCCCAGAATCAAGCATACTTTGTACGGAACCCTATGGCTGGTTGTGCACTGACAACTATTCCTGGATCCTATGTAGGTTTGACAGCACTGACAACTGTTCTTAGATCCCGTACAGGTTCGACAGCTCTGAATACTGTTCCTGGATCTTGTGTGGGTTTGAATGTTCTGAAATCTGTTCCTGGATCCTATTTGGGTTCGACAGAATAACTGTTTCTGAATCCTGTGTGGGTTCGATAGTTTTGATTTCTATTCTTGGATCATGTGTGGGTTCGGTATAATAGATGATTCAGTGGCTACATTTGATCATCTCTATCTCTCTACAAATGTTGTAAACCTGTGTGAGTTGAGTCAGTGACTTCTGTGTTTCCCTCATGATTGAGATGGGTTACTTGATAACTTAGGTATATGTATGGGCATATACCTAAGCAATGGATATCCGTTGATTTCATACTCTATGGTTTATCCTTGTTGGATTTTGAGAGACCTTGGTGTACTCAGGGTCCCTACTAAGTATTGTTATACTCACCCCTGCACGGTCTATGCCCGCACCTCATTGTGTTGGAAGCAGACGACAGACAGCGCTGACCGAGGCTGAGTGTATGAGGACTGGACAGTACCCGAAGGTGGACCTCACGACGAGTCGGTACCCTAAGGAGACTGATGGATGTTGAGTGATGAGGAGGATATTTGAACCTACCCTTTAGGTAGGATCCATGGTGGATGATCCCAGAGCTTCTTTCCATCTTTCATTTGTTTGTCCCGTTTCAGTTGGGCTTGTATTTCCAGCCAACTTTTACTTTTCAACACTCTTTTGTTATACAGTTATACTTAGTTGTTTTTCTTCTAGATTGTACTCTTTTGTGTGTGTTTACAGTTATAAGGGCAATGCCTTCCCAGATTTAGGGAATTATTCCTTTGGTGCTAGTCGCCAGCCCCTAGCCTATGGAAGGCGAGCTTGGGGTAGTCATGACATGGGCCCCGGGGGTCGGGTCATGAAAAATTGGTATTAGAGGAGTCGGTCCTACCGCAGATCTTAGGAATCTTATATTTTCAATGAAGCAATATTTGTAAGGGTACTGAGTGTGGTTATTAATTCAGGGAGTCTAGTTTTGGTGTGGCGGCCGACATATCCATACACCAATACCCTGACCTCTAATTTCCAACTCAGTGCATGAAAACACTGATTGTGTGTATGTTTTCAATAGTCTTCTTTTTTGATCTCTTTTGAGTCAGCTCACTAGGTATAACTTATTGACCATGGCGCACATGTTTCTTTATAGGATGCCTCCATGCAGACCGTTATCCAGGGTTCCAGGCTTTTTATAAGATGGAAGCCCACCGAGTGATGAGGCCTCGGTGCAGGGCCCTATCACACTGGAGGCACCAGCGGTACCACTACCCATTGGGCCACTGATGCCACCAGCCATAGCAGCAGACGATGCACGCCACTTGAGCTCATTGGACGAGTTCCAGTGCCAGAGGCCGCCCAGGTTCAGGGGTGAGATGGACCCAAAGGAAGTTGAGGATTGGCTGGAGGCTGTGGTGATGGTCTTCACACTGGTAGGGACACCAGCAGACCTTATGGTGATCCTTTCCGTGAGTCTCCTTCAGGAAGAAGCAGGCATATGGTGGAACCTGTTGCTTCAGGTGCATGACAAGGAGACACTTCTCTAGGAAGACTTCAAGAGCATGTTTCAGGAAGAGTTTTTCCCAACCACCCTACATGCTGTGAGAATACAGGAGCTACTGCATCTACAATAGGGTAGCATGACAGTTGATCAGTACTCAATGAGGTTCACTGACCTCTCGCGCTACTCCACAGATATGGTGCAGGACCATTTCTTCAGGACCCAGAACATCGACCAGGGGCTCGGGCGAGAGATCAGGGCTTTGATGATCTCCCTCAGCATCCCGATGCAGGAGGGGGTGTTGGAGCGATCCCTCTTGGTGGAGAGTTTCCTTGCTGAGAAGTCACCAACAGCGAGACCCGCCACGGGGCATCACATAGTGGAGTCTTCTACAGCTGGCAGTAGATAGATGTCGCAGAGGTCCAAGCGGACCAGACCATCTGGTGGACGACCTCAAGGCTCAGGTTCGGTTGTGCGAGGCACACGAGACAGATCCATTCATTCGAGGAACTGGTAGTGTTTCACATGTGGCGGGTAGGGTCACATGGCTTGTGATTGTTCGACCCACCATACGGATGATCAGCAGACTGTTGAGGGAACTCCCAGGTAGAGGCAGAGGTTCGATCGAGGTGTTCCGCAAGGCGCAGACAGATGTGGCAGAGGAAATCGTCATGCAGCTGGCGGTGGACGGTGTTACGAGGTGTTACCACCACCACCACCAGGAGGTCCACCTCGACCGCATGGAGTAGGTGGATAGGTGAGAGCTCATCTCCAGGTAGATGAAGCTTACGATCACGGCGTTCCAGAGATGATATGAGGTACAATTTGTGTCTACTCCACCTTGGCTGCAGTTCTTATAGACACAGGTTCCAGTCACTCTTTCATTGCCACCACCCTCGTTTAGAGCTCTGAGATTCTGATGGAGCCATTGGCTTGATCCTTATGTATAGAGACTCCTATGAGAGCAGACTCGATGATCACGCACTAGGGTAATCAGTGTGAGCTTACTCTATGAGTAAAGAGCTTCGGCTGGGATCTAATCATAGCGGTATCGAGGCCTTACAACATCATCTTGAGTATGGAATGGTTATCTATAGTCCATTCTCAGATTGACTGTATTAGGTGAAACGTGCGGTGTATCCGCATGGATGGGACCAAGTTCACCTTCGCTGGTGAGGAGGGAGCCTTTGCAGCACATGACAGACTTACTCGGGGGAGGGTGTAGCCGATCACTCATCAGTTGGTCTACCTTACCCTCAGAACAATTTATGTGGAGAGTTCGACTTATCCTGTAGTGGTGGACTAGTACATGGATGTTTTCCCACAGAGGTTTGTGAGCTGTAGGTATAGTTAGAGGACTTGCAGGGGAAGGGATTCATCTGACCCATTGTTTCTCCCTGGGCAGCCCCGGTTCTATTTTCCAAGAAGGAGGATAGAAGTTTGAGGCTTTGTGTCAACTATCGTCGCCTGAACTATGTGACCGTAAAGAACAAGTACCCACTCCCAAGGATTGATGACCACTTTGATCAACTTAAGGGAGAACAGTGGTTCTCGAAGATAGAACTCAGATCAGGTTATCAACTGTTCAGATTTCGAGACGAGGATGTGCAGAAGACAACCTTCAGATGTCGGTACAACCACTAATAGTTCTTGGTTATTCCTTTCAGCGTAACCAATGCTCTAGCAGTGTTCATGGGACTCATGAACATGATCTTCTAGCCATACCTCTATTGCTTTATCGTAGTCATCATTGACGACAATATGATATACTCGACAACTAAGGAGGAGCATGCCTACCATTTGCGGGTAGTACTGGATACACTCTGAGAGCACTAGCTTTATGGTAAGCTCTCGAAGTGCCAGTTTTAGATCCAAGAGGTTCAATTCTTGGGACACGTCATCTCAGAGGCTGGATTTGCAGTGGATCCAGTGAAGATTGAGGTGGTACTTTTTTGGGAGCCATCCATAAGTGTGACGGAGGGACGAAGTTTCTTGGGTTTGGCTGGGTACTACTGGAGGTTCTTTACAGACTTCTCTAGAGTTGCAGCACCACTATAATCCTTGACGAAGAAGGGGAAACCCTTCGTGTGGTTGGAGAGATGCTAGTAGAACATTCATGAGCAGAGGTAGAGGCTGACTAGTGCCCCCATCTTGAGACTTCCAGAGGAAGGTGTAGGGTACATAGTTTACTGCAACGCATTAGGGAATCGACTTGGATGTGTCCTGATGAAGGAGTGAGCAGTGATCACTTATGGTTATCTTTAGTTGAGACAACATGAGAAGAACTAAGACACCCATGACCTGGAGTTAGCAGTACTGGTCTTCACCCTGAAGATGTGGCGGCACTATCTGATGCGTGAGTGTTTCATAGTCTACTCTAACCACCAGATTCTTAGGTATATCTTCTCTTAGAAGGAATTGAACCTGAGACATTGGTGATGGCTTGGGTTCCTCCAGGAATATGACTTAGAGATAGTCTATACTATTGGGAAGGGGAACGTTATAGCAGATGCACTCAGTAGGATATCTGGTATACAACTGCTAGGAGAGGCGCCAGAGCAGCTGTATACTTTATAGATATCCTTATTGGATTGAGATGGAGTAGACTTCCTTCAGTATATTATAGTCACTCCTCCACTTCTTCAACAAGTCAATGAGTCACATGGTGGAGATGCTGACTGAGAGACACGACGTGTTTAGATATCCACAGGGCAGGAACCTGATGGATTTTCTGAAGGTGGGGAGCACGTCATCCTCTTTAGAGGATGTACTATGGTGCCAGTGTCACTTCAGGAGGATGTTTTGAGGGATTTCCACACATCCCTTCTAGCGGTACATCCAGGAGTGGAGAAGATGTACCAGGACCTTTAAAGACAGCACTGGTGGCCAGGTATGAAGAAGGAAGTAGCAGAGTTTGTCTCATGGTGCCTCACTTGTCAACAAGTGAAGGCAGAGAATCATGTACCAGCAGGCTTAGATCAGCATTTAGAGGTCCCAGAGTGGAAGTGGTATGGGATATCCATGGACTTCGTGACATGACTTCCACATACATCTAGTGGTCACAACTCAATTTGGGTGATCGTTGACCACCTCACCAAGTCGGCCCACTTCCTACCGATCAGAGAGAATGGTTCAGTAGAGATCTTGGGACGCCTCTATGAATAGAATATTGTGAGGCTACATGGAGTAACATCTTCTATAGTCTCCGATCATGACACATGATTTACTTCCCAGCTATGGAAGGGGTTGTAGGAGGCTTTTGGGATACAACTTCGTCTAAGCACCGCCTTCCATCCTCAGACGGATGGCCAGACTAAGCGGACCATTCATACCATCGAGGAAATGCTGCGTGCTTTTGTCCTTCACTTCAGTTGCAGTTGGGAGGATCACTTGACTTTGGTGGAGTTTGCGTACAACAACAACTATCACTCCACCTTTGGGATGGCACCTTTTGAGGCGTTATACGGGTGACCTTGTAGATCACCGTTGTGCTGGAATGACCCACGGGATTCAGCACTGGTGGGACCAGAGATGATATGGGCTACCACAAAAAAGGTGAAGATCATCTAGGAGTGGATGAAGACGGAACAGAGCAGGCAGAAGTCGTATGTTGATGGGAGATGGAGACCTCTGGAGTTCGAGGGTGGTGACCACATCTTTCTATGGGTCTCACCCTGACGAGGTTTATAGTGATTTGTCTGAGGCAGCAAGTTATCTCTGCATTTCATCGGACCTTTCCAGGTCCTCAGCAAAGAAGGCAAGGTGGCTTACCGCCTGCCTCTTCCACCTTAGTTGGACCGAGAGCACGACGTCTATGTATCCCAGCTAAGGAGATACGTGCACGACCCTTCTCACATCATTGACCATGGAGAGCTAAACATCGATGATGGGGTGACTTTTACGGAGGTTCAAGTAGAGATTGAGGATCGACAAGAGTGGGTCCTTTGTGGATAGTCGATACCTCTTGTGCGCGTTCATTGGCAGCAAGGGAACCTCCAAGAGAGAAAATGGGAGTGGGAGGCTCAGATGCGTGCTCAGTACCCCCATTTGTTCCCTTAGTTTGAGTTGTATCTTACAGGGATGTAAAGACTTGAGGTGGGGAGAATTTAAAGCCCCAAAATTTCCATGGATTTTTTTTCTTAAATACATCGGAATTTTGAGAGTCCGTGAAATCTAACGGTGCATGATTTTGAGGCCCGGTGTGCCCGGAATCAATTTCTGAAGTTTTTCTCGGGTACGTTCAGTAAACGTATGAGCGGGTTTTTATAACTTTTGAACCGGTGCTCACAATTGAAATCTGATGGTACTGTTGGACTCACAGTGCCGATATTCGCTATAGGAGACATTCACTTTGATGATAGTGATTCGCGAATAGAATATAGTTTTTGGGTTTTTAATGATTTAAATAAAAATAAGGTTGTGTAAAATTTATTTTTATTAGTTGGTTAAAACCACCATGTGGAGATTAGAGGTGGGGATCGCCACACCTTAACCTCCCATGAGAGGTTATGGTGGTGGGGACCACCCGAACTCAACCTCCCATGTGAGGATTAATTTTGTGGGGACCACCAGAGGTTATAACCTCTTGAACTCCCCATTAAGTGGGGAGAAACCCCTTGATCTCCCCACTTTATAGTGACAAATCCATACAATTAATTATTTTAGCATCAATTAATTAATTTGAATCTTTTTTAATTATGTGCCAATGATTAAATAATAGGTAAGATTAATCTATTATTTGGTTGGAATTTGTCTTGGGAGAGGGGAGAACTTGGGAGAAGGCTCCCGACGAAGAATACTCCTACCAACGAAGAACGACCAACAGAGAACGATTCATCCACTGATGACAGATATCTTCTTCTTTGATCTCCGACCGAAATAAGGGAGAAAGAGCTGTCCTTGAATAACACTGATGATGTCGTCCTCGACTTCTTCATATTCTTTTCCAACGACAAAGAATCCGAGGTAGGGGTGTGTTTTTATTTGAGCAACGCTGATTCTTCCTTCCATGATTGTTTCTCATGACCCGCTTGCTACCAAACTAACGCCGAAGGACCAGACCAAACGAACACGACCTGATCTATAAGGACCCGCACTTATTTCATACATAATCTTGAATTTAATCAAGGAAACACTTTATTTTACATTGAGGATCTTTTAAAGTTTAGAGCATTAGAGAATTAAGACAAAATATTCATAACATTACACATTGTTACATAGTGGATACCATAAAATCAGTTTCCATTTTCCTCAAAATATAAAACATTAAAACATAAAACAAGACTCCTTGACAATTCTTCAACATTTAACATGTCTTCCTTCCTTGTATTATTCATCCATTAACCTGTGAAAAATCATTTAAAAACTTGGGATGAGCACAAAAGCTCAGTACGATATGAAAAAGAAGGAAAAATCACATTAGTCTGTGAATACGCATGACGTATGAAAACTTTTCAAAAGACATGCTTTCAACCCATAAAATCTTACTTTGTGTAACATGAGAGATCAACACAAGCATAATTATAATCATAGAGGTATATTGGGGAATTACTTACATAATCTTGTAACCATCTTGGCTACCTTAAAATTTGTAACCCTCACGGCTACCTTACTTTGTGTAACCATCACAGTTACACTTGGAGTAACCATACGGCCGACCTCCAACTTACTCATACCCAATGCATTGGAGGGAAATATAGGTCCCACCATTCATCATAAACAATGCCCAATAACCAAAACATAATCATACAACATAAACAATAGCATAAAAACATTGCCTTTGAATCTTATAAAACAGAATTTTAAAAGAGGATTTTAGAAGAAAAGTCCCTTATAAACATCATATACTTGAAGTGAGACTTAATTGAGTGGATGGAATATGTATATACTCTGTAAATACACATAATTAAACATAATATAAACAGAACCCATCACACAAACAATTTAAATAGTACATAAATTATAAAGTAGAAGGTTAACCCAAAGAATGGAAATCGAGTTAAGAATTCCCTTACCTTAGGCTTGTCTTACTTCAAAATTGTTTAAACCTCCTCTTGATCTCTTCTCCTTGAGATCCTTCTTAAGGGCTTTGATTTTGGTCTTTTGGTGAGACCAGTAGCTCTAGGACGTGGGGAAGAAGATTGGGGAGGGAATTTGGCAGAAATTAGACAATGCTCAAGGCTTGATAGGTGTGAGAGGAAGAGGGGAGTGAGGGTGATATTTATAGTGGAGTAGGGGAGGTTTTTTAGATTATTTTAATCATTATTATAATATTTTTTTCAAGACTATGAATAATCTCAAAAAAAGTGGCCTTAATTAGTGAAAATATCAAGTGAGTTCGAAGAAAGTGGCCTTGCATCACTTATGATGTCATAAATAGTGCATTTTTACTGATAAATTGATTATAGAGTATTTTACCGTATTTCACTATTCACCGAAAATTCAAGAGTTTCAGAAAAATACCAAAAATTTACCCCAACCATTTTTCGATGTGTAGAATTCAAAAATGAACTCCATTTTTCAAAAATAATTTTCTAAATATTATTAATTTAATTTTTAAATAATGTCATAGTTAATTCGAAAAATAACAACATTGAAGTGCAATTAGTTTTATGTGACATTGGAAAATTAATTAAGATCCCATTATCCTATTGCCATGGGAAAATAAAATAATATTATTATTTACTATTCATGAGGTCATATTACTATTCATATTACTATTCATAAGGGCATGTTACTATTCACCAAAAAAACAAGTTTGTTCCATCAGACTCTAAATAACATACTGAACACAATTGTAGATGACAGTTTCTTGAAATTCAAAACATAGAAGAAATAAAATTATGTTTAAAGGATACTTATAAATATATACCTTAAACAAAATTCCAAGCATTTTCAATTTATTTTTAGAAAACCTCGGGATGTTACATTATCCCCACCTTCTTGAAATTGCGTCCTCGAAATTTTATTTACTTATTAAACAAGTGAGGGTACCTTGATCAAGGTGTCCACTCGGTTTCATCATCATCTTGTTCACGTAGGTAGAAGTCCCATGCATTACAACAATGATTTAGAGATCCTTCAAAATCATGTTCTTCCTCCATCCAAATACACCTTGTACAACATGGGTCATATGGGTGTTCACAGAAAAACAGTTTTGGAAAATAATCATGTATGACATATAATTCCAAAACATCTGATAAAACTTGATTTCTATAAAATAGTCGGACCAAAATTGAGTTGAAACTTTCTATTATTGGTCCTTTTAAAATACCATAAGTATGTGATGTGAGACTATAGTTTAAAAGCAAATATAAATAGGTTGCACAAGGGTCTCCTTCCTCAGCACCATTTTTAAAATCATAATATGCTTCAAATTCTTGTGATAAGGTAAAATATTTGAAAATACCTTGATAATATTTACCTTTCTTGAAATTATGTGAATATTGTGAAAATAGTATTTGTCTAAAAACAACCCATGATCCACGATGATAACGAGGTATAGAGGAGGTGTTTGATATCTCAAAAAACTGCTTGCATGTGAGTTGTATGCTAGAAAAAGTTTCACAATCATCCGAAGATGACTTTGCAATAATTATTGCAAGCATGTCATCAGGAAGAGATAGGAATGTCGTTTGAGATCCTTCTCCTTCCATTCGTAACCGACTTTACTTGACCTGAAAAAAAAGTCATAAAACAAGGATTTAACTGAAATAATAGATATAGGGACTAATCACGTGTCTCACAAGAACTCCTAATCCCTAAAGTTGTCTAAACCGACCTCTGATACCAACTATAAGGACCCGCACTTATTTCATACATAATCTTGAATTTAATCAAGGAAACACTTTATTTTACATTGAGTATATTTTAATGTTTATAACTTTAGAGAATTAAGACAAAATATTCATAACATTACACATTGTTACATAGTGGATACCATAAAATCAGTTGCCATTTTCCTCAGAATATAAAACATTAAAACATAAAACAAGACTCCTTGACAATTCTTCAACATTTAACATGTCTTCCTTCCTTGTATTATTCATCCATTAACCTGTGAAAAATCATTTAAAAACTTGGTATGAGCACAAAAGCTCAGTAAGGTATGAAAAAGAAGGAAAAATCACATTAGTCTGTGAATACGCATGACGTATGAAAACTTTTCAAAAGACATGCTTTCCACCCATAAAATCTTACTTTGTGTAACATGAGAGATCAACACAAGCATAATTATAATCATATAGGTATATTGGGGAATTACTTACATAATCTTGTAACCATCTTGGCTACCTTAAAATTTGTAACCCTCACGGCTACCTTACTTTGTGTAACCATCACAGTTACACTTAGAGTAACCATACGGCCGACCTCCAACTTACTCATACCCAATGCATTGGAGGGAAATATAGGTCCCACCCTTCATCATAAACAATGCCCAATAACCAAAACATAATCATACAACATAAAAAATAGCATAAAAACATTGCCTTTGAATCTTATAAAACAGAATTTTAAAAGAGGATTTTAGAAGAAAAGTCCCTTATAAACATCATATACTTGAAGTGAGACTTAATTGAGTGGATGGAATATGTATATACTCTGTAAATACACATAATTAAACATAATATAAACAGAACCCATCACACAAACAATTTAAATAGCATATAAATTATAAAGTAGAAGGTTAACCCAAAGAATGGAAATCGGGTTAAGAATTCCCTTACCTTAGGCTTGTCTTACTTCAAAATTGTTTAAACCTCCTCTTGATCTCTTCTCCTTGAGATCCTTCTTAAGGGATTTGATTTTTGTCTTTTGGTGAGACCAGCAGCTCTAGGACGTGGGGAAGAATATTGGGGATGGAATTTGGAAGAAATTAGACAATGCTCAAGGCTTGAGAGGTGTGAGAGGAAGAGGGGAGTGAGGGTGATATTTATAGTGGAGGAGGGGAGGTTTTTTAGATTATTTTAATCATTATTATAATATTTTTATCAAGACTATGAATAATCTCAAAACAAGTTGGCTTAATTAGTGAAAATATCAAGTGAGTTCGAAGCAAGTGGCCTTGCATCACTTATGATGTCATAAATAGTGCATTTTTACTGATAAATTGATTATACGGTATTTTACCTTATTTCACTATTCACCGAAAATTCAAGAGTTTCAGAAAAATACCAAAAATTTACCCCAACCATTTTTCGATGTGTAGAATTAAAAAATGAACTCCATTTTTCAAAAATAATTTTCTAAATATTATTAATTTAATATTTAAATAAGGTCACAGTTAATTCGAAAAATAACAATATTGAACTGCAATTAGTTTTATGTGACATTGAAAAATTAATTAAGATCCCATTAACCTATTGCCATGGGAAAATAAAATAATAATATTATTTACTATTCATGAGGTCATATTACTATTAATATTACTATTTATAAGGGCATGTTACTATTCACCAAAAAAACAAGTTTGTTCCATCAGACTCTAAATAACATACTGAACACAATTGTAGATGACAGTTTCTTGAAATTCAAAACATAGAAGAAATAAAATTATGTTTAAAGGATACTTATAAATATACACCTTAAACAAAATTCCAAGCATTTTCAATTTATTTTTAGAAAACCTTGGGATGTTACATGATCCCTCCGCCGTTCTTGTGAATGTTTAGTGTGTTCTTCATTTTCTTCATGGGTGATGAAAAATGGATCGTTGTGAGTTTGGTGTGTGATGCAACGATCCAAAATTGAAGACCCAACATCACGATGACCTAGTGGAGGTGCGACGACGATAGCGGGCGACAGATTGAACCGGAACAGGAAGGGCCTCCCTCAACTGTTCTTCGAGCGAGTGAATCAAATAATGTTTTTGGATCCGATTGGAGGCCCTAAAACACCGGAGACGAATTCAGGACATCGTGGAAACCTAGTGTCTGAAGTTTCATGATGAACAGACCATAATAATAAAGAACGGACTTCACGGGAGGAGCGCTGGCTGGAGGCGCAGTTTCTGGAAAATTCCAAAATACACGACATGTACTTCTAACGAACACACTGTGTAGTACGAGCGTTCTGCGGCTTGAATTTCATACATAGGACATTTAACAGAAGACATGTGACCCCAATAACACAGCGTGTATTCTTTGTGCAGAATGGAAGAAGTGGCTTCACGAGGCTTGGAGTGTATTCTGGGAAATACACAGACACGGGAAGAATTACACGGCGAAGAGGCACGACGTGTACTCCCTACGCTGAATGGCAGAAGCAGCTTCGTGAGACTCAGCGTGTATCCCGGGGATACATGGACAGAGGGTGGAGTACACGGGCATATACTCCACCACACAGCTAGACATGGCCAGTGGAACTGGCTACCCCGTGTACTAGTTACACGGGTTGGAGAACACGGGTTGAGGCCATCTACGGGCACATGGACAGCATACATGAAGCCGATCCCAAATGCTTGGACACGACGTGTAACTAAACCACACACCATGTACTTACTTTTCTACATGACCAGCCCTTCGACACAGGCCATTGTACAAGGGAAGTACCCAAGGTCTGAAGACACGATGTTTAACCATACCAACATGGTGTGTACTTTTTGGAAAATGTATCGATCATCTCGTCTCTGTGTCTTGGACTTGTATTTCTTGGATTTTTCCCCTATGATGTGGCGGACCATTTGGATACATCAACATGGTACTTCGTGGCATTTGATGTATCGACACTTGGCTCGAGGAGCGGACCCTCCTGGAATCAAGAATACTTTGTACAGAACCCTGTGGCTGGCTGTGCACTAACGACTATTCCTTGATCCTGTGTGGGTTCGGCAGCACTGATGACTGTTCTTGGATCTCGTATGG
Source organism: Viscum album (assembly GCA_963277665.1). Taxonomy (NCBI): domain Eukaryota; kingdom Viridiplantae; phylum Streptophyta; class Magnoliopsida; order Santalales; family Viscaceae; genus Viscum; species Viscum album. Next base: position 861,286,686 of record OY728128.1, read on the forward strand.
GTTCGACAGCTCCGACTACTGTTCCTGGATCCTGTGTGGGTTTGAATGTTCTAAGTTATATTCCTGGATCCAGTGTGGGTTCGATAGAATAACTGTTCTTGGATCCTGTTTGGGTTCAACAGTTCTGATTTCTGTTCCTGGATCCTATACGGGTTCGACAGAATAGATGATTCAGTGGCTAGATCTGATCATATCTATCTCTCTACAAAATTTGTATACCTATGTGAGCTGAGTCGGTGACTTCTGTGTTTTCCCCATGATTGAGATGGGTTACTTGATAACTTAGGTATATGTATGGGCATATACCTAAGTAATGGATATCCGTTGATTTCATACTCTGTGGTTTATCCTTGTTGGATTTTAAGAGACCTTGGGGGTCTTAGGGCCCCTAATAAGTATCGTTATACTCACCCATGCATGGTCTATGCCCGCACCTCATTGAGTTAGAAGCAGATGACTGACATCGCTGACCGAGGCTGAGTATACGAGGACTGGACGGTACCCAGAGGTGGACCTCATGACGAGTTGGTACCCGGAGGATACTGATGGACGTGGTGTACTGAGGAGGCTATCTGTATCTACCCTTCTAGTAGGATTAGTGGTGGACGATCCATGATCTTCTTTCCATCTTTCAGTTGTTTGTCCCTTTTCAGTTGGGCTTGTATTTCCAAACCCCTTTTACTTTTCACTACTCTTTTTTATACAGTTTTACTTAGTGTTTTTCTTCCAACATGTACTCTGTTGTGTGTGTTTACAGTTATAAAGGAAATGCCTTCCCAGATTTAGGGAATTACGCCTTTGGTGCTAGTCTCCAGCCACTGGCCTATGGAAGGTGGGCTTGGGGTTGTCACGGCATGGGCCCCGGGGGCCCGGTCATTACAATAATAATTAAGAATGTAATGGTTAATAATTAAAAATAATAAAATTATTAATTGTTAATAAGAAAATACACCCATTACAGAGTTTTATCTGAGGACATACTCTCAAACCTAAACCACCCACACCAACACCATGTGAACATAATACTAATTAATCATATAACTAATAATAAATGGTAGGTTTTAAAACAAGATTATAATGAGTAATTTAATTTCATTATCTTTATTATTTTTGTGAAAATATTATTCTTATAAATTATTTTTTATATTCATAGTCAATGTTTGAAATTTTATACACAATGAATTTATATTCTATAATTTAATGTTTACAAATTCGTAGACTTGAAAAATTGTTATGTTTTTAGTAGGAAACATTGAAATGTCATAAAATATGAATTATAAATACAATCTAAATAAAATTTTAAACTTTGAATAAATAGAGAAAAAATAATTGAATTTAAAAGTATTTTCATAAAAAATATCAAAAATAGAATATAATTAATATTTCACCTACTTGATTTGTTTAATGTATAAAATCTATATTTTGGAATAATAATTTTTGGTTCATTTATATTTTCATTGTACAATATTTTTATGAAATTATTTTATTTTTAAATTATTATTTTTGTGTTCAATCAATATTTCAAATTTTAGTGAAATTATATATATATAAATATATATATTATATTTTATATACTTTAAATTTTAGATACTTTACATATTATTAGGCTTCAAGTAGGCAACTTTGAAAGTTTATAAAATATAAAATATAGATAGAATCTAAATGAAATTTAAAACATCGACTAAACCCATAAATAATAATTGTAAATAAAAATAATTTCTTTGGAAAAGTAAAAATAACAATGTCAACAACACAAAATAGTTCTGTTTTAAAACATACCTTTAAAACATAATTTTTCCCATGAAATATTTTGTGTTTAATGATTATTTATAAATTGTTACATGATTTATTATATTATTATTATGTATTATTAATTGTATAAATAATTATATTATATATATCATTTATAATAATTATTTATTACTTATAATAAAAATATTAATTATGTTACAATTAATAATTATTATAAATGATTATTACATGTATAATTAATAAATAATAAGTATATTATTATTAATAGATAAATTTTCTATATTATAATTTTTTTGATTATTATTATAATTTTTATTAATTATATTAAAATTATTATTTGTTATTAAATGCATTATTTTTTTATAAATAACACATTATTTAATATATATAATTATATATTGATTATATTATTAATTTAACAGTCATTATTATTAATTATAGTATTAAATATATTATTAATTAAATTAAGAGTTATATATTTGTTTTAGAGTAAACAATATATTTTTTATGCATTTAAATTTGTTGAAGTAAAAATTTTATGTTTTAAAATGATATTGTTTTGTGTCATTTTGTTTATTTTTTGAGTAATTTTTTTAGGAATTTATTTATTTTCACAATTAATTTTTTAAAATATATGTATATTGTTTTTTATTTGATATTTTATAAGAATTAAAATTCATCAATGTGAAACATTATTATGTTTCAGGTAGTTGAATTCGAAAATGTATAAAATCTGAAATATAAATACAATCGAAACGTAATCCAACACATATAATGTACATATAAAGAATAGTTGTAAACATATAGAATTTTATAAAGACAATATAAATGATAAAAAATATTATTTTTTCAAAACATAAAATTTAGTGACACTATTAATTTCACTATTTTTAATAATTAAATACAATATTAATAATAATAAATTAATTTTTAATTATAATTATTGTAAATTAGTAAATATTAGTTACATTATTAACAGTTATTAATTATAGAATTATCAATAAGGATATCAATTCATAATTTAATTAATATTAATCAATAATAATTAGTAACAATATTAATGACTAATTACATAATTTTGAATTAAATTATGATATTTTATTAATTTAATTATTTTTTAGTTAATTATATTATTAATGAATATAAATTACATTATTTCTATAAATTATATTATTATGAATTAAATATATTAATTTTTAATTTTTTATCACATTAATCATTATTATTGAGCAGATTACAATTATTTTTTAATTAATTAAATAATTAATAATTATTTTTAATCATTATTAATAAAATTATTCAATATTAATAATTAATAATTATATTAATAAATGATAATTAACTACACTCTTAATTATTTTCAATTATGTTATTTTTATATATTATCATATATATTATAAATAAATATTAATTACATTATTAATAAAAATTGATCATATTATTTATTAGTTATAATAAATACTTTTTAATTTATATTTTTAATAATTGTTCATTATTATTTTAAATTATAAATTATTTTAGTATTTTTTAGTTATATTGTTAATTATCATAATTTAATCACTTTATTAGTAATTGTTAATTAGGTTACATTTTTAATTATTATTACTAATTATAAATTTGATCACCAATTATATTAACAATTTCTAAGAACTTTTGAATTATATTATTAATAATTAACAACTATATGTTTTATCAAATTAGTAATTTATTAGTTATTTTTAATTTTTAGTTATATTATAATTTATTTATCCATAATTAACTATTACCTTAGATTTTAATTTTTTTAAATTGGTAGGAGGGAATGCCCTCCTTTTTTATTTAAAATAAGGAAACACCTCTTTTTTCTAGGTAGAGGAAACCCATTACAAGGACATTAAGGTCTAAGGGTGCACAAAAACCCAATATACATTGTATAGAGGCATAGAATTCAGCCTAAGGGAATTGGTCTGTAAGCCCAAATTCTCTAGCTTGTAGACTTAGTAAACTGGACTAAAGGGTGAATGACTGCACCCACATAACATTATTTCATGTGACCTTCCTTATAGAAGAATCTAGAAGTATGACCTTCCCAACTTAGGCCCCCACCACTGATAACCACCCATCATTTCCACCCAGGGGAGGTCCCTCACTACCTTAATTCTAACACTATATCACGTCATCCGACCACCTTCACCCTCATCATCGAGTGAGGGTTTTGTTCATCACCCACACCTTATTTAATGGTCCCTACATCCATTTCACGAACGACCATTATTTTGAAGGCCAATAGGGAAGGCTCAGTCTCCACACATAGCCTTCTGTGCCTGCCACTACCTCCTTCATCACCATCGTCACACCTCACTGGATAGTGATCTATCTTCTCATAGCAAAAGACTAATCAAGGAGAGCGTTTAGATAAAGTACATGCTAAAGATTTCCATAAGCCTCACTGAACAAAGGAAAAACTCCAGTAACACTGGACCACTAAACGATGGATCCCAATCCCCCAATTCACATTCTCACCTTCTCTACATCCGATGAGCATAGATTTATGGACATCCGAACTAATCCAATTGCCTGGAGAGGTCCCCTCTACTAGTGAGTTTCTTTCTTCACTACAGGAAACCTACCCTTTCCATCAGGCTTTTTACATCTATCCCCTATGCCAAGAAGGGATCCAATATATACATATATAATAATCGCTGACTTTCTTATCAAGTGAGGAGACAACAATGGTCCATGGATTCTAATTATAGTCAAGGCCTATCATGAACATCCATCCAGATCCATTTTTCTATCATCCTCCTTCCATTCCATAACCTTTTAGTTTAAAAATGTATTGAGAATATATTGGTGGATTTATCTATGTGAAAGAGGCTAATCATGTAATGAAAAAAAATATAAACCCATATATTTTCATAGATATGAATATATCTCAGGACTTTCCATAGAATTTTTTACTATGAGATGGTGAGTCCTATGTGCACAAGATGAAGATTTAGTTTCAAGGTTCTCAGGGCTATTTTCTTCTTGTGTCCTTCAAGGGAATGTGGATTCCACCTATAAAAGGTGTCCTTTGGGATGAAGTTGACTCTAAATAATATGGATCCTCAGAATCCTTCTCCCTAGTAAGTGCTTTCTTCTCCTCAATTGATCACCCCCCCACACATCAATCTTCATATTTCTATATCCAAGAGGAACCAACAATGATTTTCATGGCTCTCTCTCCCTTAAATGAGTCTCCCACCACCCCTCTTGATCCTTGGATTTTCCCCATGCCTCTCCCTCTCTCTAAGCCAAATATCCTCTCACTCTCTCATGATTCATGCTTTTCTATGGGTTCCCATATATATATTTCAACAAGCATGCCTTTGGATTTAGAGAGTGATCTCAAAGTGGGATCTTTTTTGTTGTCAGATACATCCCTCCTACAGGCGGATAGAGTAATTAATGTGATCCCATCTTTAATTAGTCCAAAGTTAGTATGATACATTTTGAAGGCTTCCCTAGAAATACACCCCCAAATGAATATATTCTTTATCAATATAAACCCCTATCGAATAAAGGTATCCATTATCCTGACCCATATGAAGTTATCAAGGATATAGGTTAAGAGATCCCATTATTAGTTATTTTAAGAGGCCCTTATAAGAGGAATCCTATTCAACGATATTTTAATGTGGTTAAAACCAAAATTTAATCAAAATCATCTTTAGAGTCCATATATGACTATCCCCAAGTATCCTATAAATTGGGAGGTAAAGATGATATATCTCTTTCTAATTATGAACCTCAGTATTTATAATGTTTGGGGTATGGTCTCTCAGGATAAATATGATTTTCCTTCCAATGAGATTTAATCTAAAAAAATATCCCTAATAGTTATGTTTTAACCAAATAACAATCAATACCATATTCAAAATTTTATTCCAAACATAGTGTCATGTATTGCATGCATGAAAACCCCTCTGATAAAAACATCTAGATATTTTGGATTTCCTGCATCTTTGTGGAGTTGATTGAATCCTCCATAAAATTCAATATAGTTGGGACCACTTCAAAATATGATCAAAATTGGGGGGGATTAGTGTTTGGGGCTTTTGAAACCAATTTATATATTTTTTTCTCTTTAGATATTATATATGTCTGGATATTGGTTCTCCAATTCTAAATTATTTTTCTTATAGAAGTATATGAATGAAATTAAAGGATGAAATGCTATGATTTTACAAAGTTCCCTACCCAAAAAGAGTAGATGATCTTTGATGTGTATAGTGGTGACCCAAACCTAGATTCTATACTATAATGAGGTATCAATTAACGTTATTTTGAAAAAAGAAACCTTGAACCCAATATGTGGTTCCCTAAACTTTAGGAGGGGGTGAAAATCAATCCCAATTACTTAGACTGGTGATAAATTGGTCCACATGCGACTCTTCTTCATGTTTATACTACCTATATAGGCAGAACTTGGATTCATCGATTGCAATGAAAACCCAAGAATCCTCCACCAGTTGAGACCTATATTGAATTTAATATCATTTATTTGAATTCTTTCTCTTTTGTTGCTTTCATAACAACATACAAAAAACTCTATTTCTTGTTCTCTTATTTGAAAAGTAGTCCACACAACCTTCTACCTCTTCATGGTAGAAAACTTAAATTCTCCTTTTCTTACACAGTTTCAATACTTATACTTGACCTATTATTCTTCTATTACCCTTAATGCAAGAACCCTATATAATTTATGAAACATGGAATGCACAACTACTACTTTATTATTATTATTATTATTATTCTTTTACAACAAAACTGCACAACACTCTTGTCTTCTCCTATTTTTTTCTTCCCTTCTTCTTCTTTAGTGCATATTTTTCACTGGTTATCTTCTCCTTTCATTCAACTCAAAACATGTTTATATGAACAAAAATCATTTATTTTGGTCTCCTTCTTGACAACAAAATATTATCATTTTAATAATACTGTTGAACCTCTCTTTTTTACATCAAAAATGACCTTTAACAGCAATGGTATTTATCAGCGCTAGAAAAAAATGCTGATAAATGGCATATTTATCAGCGCAAAAGAAAAATATGATAAATTTAACCTTTTATCAACAATTTATTTTTATCATTGATAAATATTTGTTTCATTAGTGCTTTTTTAGCGCTGATAAAAGTCCTAATAAATAAAATGCTATAATTAAAAAAATGAATATATTAAAAAAATATTACAAATTTTATTAATGAAATAAATATTAATAAAAATGAATAAATTTATTATACATTATTAAATATTAAACATTTTATTAGATATATAATTATGATAATTAATTCTATTAAATTGTATATATTAAATATATAGATATATATTAATTTATATAACTATGATTTATATATTTAAAAATATTTACATGCTTTACATTAAATAGACATTTATTTATTGAATAAAAGTTTAACAATAAAAAAATATGAATTAAAAACATTGACTAATTGCATAGTACTCGACATATAATTGAATGTCCTTTGATTTTTCAATTTAACATAAATCAAATATGTGTTGTATTGATTTCACATATGTGTAATTATTTCATTTTTATATACAATGCACACACACAAAATTTATCCATTTTTTCAATATTGTTAAAGTGTAAAAATTCTTAATTTATTCAATTTCACTCATTTTTAACATATATTCATGAAATTAAAATTAAATATTCATTAATAATGTTAAAAATATATTTATAAATAAATATATTTATAAATGTATATTTACTATATTTGTACAATTATATATTTATAATTATAAATAATTAAATATTTTTTAGATGTATTTATATAATTATAAATAAATAATTATATATATTTAAATAATTATTAAATATATAATAAATTTACTTAAATAATGAATATATTTACTATATTTGTATTTATATATATTTATTAAATATATATATGTATAATTATATAAATTTATATAATAATATAAATATTATTTTTTTAAAAATTTGTCTATAATTATAAATAAATATATTTAAAATTTTAATAAATATATTTCAAATGGAATATATTTACATATTTATATTTATATAAATTTATTAAGAATATATAAATATTTACAATTTTTTTATTTATAATTATTATTATAAATACTTTATCAGTACTTTTTCATGCTGATAAAGATGTGGCTTTATCAGTGCTAAACAAAGCACTGATAAAATTAATATTTATCAGGGTTATAACATTAGTGATGATAAATATTGGTTTTATCAGCGTTTTTTAGAACTAATAAATACCTACCTTTATCAGCGCTAAAAAGTGTTAATAAAGAGTCCTTTTATCTGCACATATTATTTAAGCACTGATAAAAGGACCCCTTATCAATGATTATTTGTAAGTGCTGATAAAAGTGTCATGATCAATTTAAAAAACATATCCATTTGTGAACTCGTCGTGATATCAGAAGCTTTCAGCAGAAGCCACCCGATATTGGAACTCCTCCTATGTGAATCGAAGCTAGAATTACACCACTCAACTAACTCTAGTTGGTCAAAAATCTTATCCTAAATCTGGTGTTCGATAATAGTTTGGGTTTCTGAAGAGGGTCTCATATTTTAATCAACCTAGCGATATAGGTCTTCTTATTTTCTATGTGTATTTTTTGTTTCATTTTTGATTTATTCTCCGAAGATGTTGTTATTTTTGGTCCAGTGATTGTATACTATTTTGATTTTAGATTATGAATAGAATGAATTATGTATGATCTATTGTTTTATTGACTACCGATGTGTGGAAACTCTTGATAAATGGATTCATTGGGTATATCTGCAACTGAACATTGGATTTATTCATTTGTGTTTTAATATTATGTTTTATTCCTTCTTACTAAATAATTTTTTCATATATGTATATAAATGTGTGGTAATTTTCATGTATATTCTTGTTTATTAATAATTTATTTGAGGCACATTGGTGGTTCCCTAATTATTATATATATACTGACACCTTTCATGGACACATTAGTGAACATCCGGCTTCAGATGCTATTTTTCAGGAACCAAGTTAGTGGAGTGATGTATGTTCCTATATTGGTTATATGTATCATAGTATCTAGTTCCTCTAAGAATTAACTATGGTCCTTAGTTTTCTTATTGATTATATTCAAATGGGCCATCCCAAGTTAAGCACATGAGGTTTTATCACATCAATCCTTCAGTTTTTGAATCATTATGGTGAATTTAGTTCATGTTATGTTTGAATACCAAGTTTCTATCTATTTGGTATTTCTTATAGACTATAAGTGAGTTTTTATACTAGCGTAACATGTATGTGTTCCTATATATCTATTTCATAATTTATTTCTATAGTTGTTTGTCTGACATGTATGCCTATATTGGGTAATGATAATTTTGTGTCAGCATGTCCATTGAACCCAAGGGTCATGCTTGAATTTTGTTCAACCTATGGTACTAATTTTTTCTATAGGGGGGACCACCTCCCATTTATGGTTTTTTACACCTAAAGTTTAAACCATCCTTTAGTGACTTTGAGCTATGTTATAGGTCATACAATGATCTGAATTGTTATTGTTTGGGCAATTCAGGCTTGGGGCGTTACACTATCCATCTTCTAGTTTACACCTATAAAGTTTTGTGATAATATCATTTATTATATGACTTTATCTCCATATCATTATCATATTCTTAGAGATGATTCAACATAGTGTATCTATACATGTCTTTATACTATATCCTTATATCATAGACACAACTAATAAAAAGATTCATTATAAATATGATGCATCTCTTACGTTCCTTCTATAGTCATCCTTATCACCCTCACTCTCTCTACATGGTTGATGACCAGGTATAAGTTATTCCAACAAATTTAACTTCTATTATTGGTACAATATAATGCGTTAGTGTCTGTTCTTCTTCTAGAAGTTTTCACAAGATATGAGATTATATTTATCCAAATTAGATCATAAATAAAGTTATGTAGTCAAGTAAATTTCAATTATCTATAAAAATAAAATAATATTTATTACATTTTAATGATTATTGATTGTGATTTTATTAATGATTATATTATATCTCCCACTATTTTTTCAAATTCCAATATCCCTTATTGTTAGATTTGGAATATCTAGGCACTCATATATTCAAGTAAAAATGATCCATATTTCCCTTCATTAAAGTATTAATCCCCTTGAACCAATATTTGTTCCTTTCTTTCCAAATGAACCAAAATGATACAAAAAGAATTATAGTTATCTCCCTTCTATCAATAGTGTTATTCTTATATCCATGAAACCATTGATCTAGTTGATTGAATGAGAGTTTATTATTCTCGTTTATCATATTTGATTTTCTTATTACACCTTAATTTCTTATATAATATTTTCATTTGTTTAGGGGATTTACGAAAGATTTTATGTGAAATAATTCTTTTCTTAAATTCAATTACCCATATTCTTCAATATACTAAAATTATTTGATACAATCAAATGTTGAGTTTCCCTTATTAGAATTGTCTATAACTTTCACTTTTGATAAATAATATATTATATGTATTTATTTATATATTATATAAAATTATTCTTTTTTGAACCCAATATGAATGATATGAACCGAAAATAGATACACGCTAATCATTTGACAAACGAATATGGAGATGGAGTTAAAGATATTATTATGTATGTAAGAGAGGATGAAGACGACCCTTCTAAAATCCTGTTTTTGTGCTTATGTTTTTTTTATTAAATAAATATTATTCTAGATGAGTTAGAAGAACATTTTATTTTTCATGGAATAGATCAAAGCTCTGAATATAGGACAAAACATGAGAAAAAACTAAATGTGGACATTTATTGGTATGATACTATGGTTTATGAATCATTTGATATGATTAACTTTGTAAAAAATGTCGGAGATCACCTGAAATAAATGACAACGGAAATTTAACTTGACGTTCATGATTGTCCAAAGTTATTTTAGGAGTTAAATAGCTATTCCAATAAACTATTGTATACCGGTTGTACTAAATACAAAACATTGTTAGCTATATTGAACATATATAATTTAAAATATGGTAGAGAATGGAGTGACACCAGCTTTACATAACTACTTAGTCTTCTAAAAGATATGCTTCCAAAAGAAAATGAACTACAATGTCGAAAATATGATGCTAAATGAATGTTATGTTCAATAGACATGATCTCTAAAAAAATACATGCTTGTCCAAGTTATTTCATATTGTTTCTTAAGGGCCATGAATCACTCATAAAATGACCTAAGTGTGGTGTATATCGATACATGAAAAATGAATCAAGTACTTTGAAATATGTATGATAATTTCCTATCATTCCACAAATTATATGACTATAAAGATGTCAAAAAATCATGATACAATTAACATGGAATGCAAAAACAATAATTAAAGATGGGGACCTATGTCATCCATTAGATTCTCCTCAGTTGAATAAAATTGATTACAAGTTTCCTAAATTTGGAGATAATCTGAAAAACTTTCATCTATCATTATCTAAAGATGTAATAAATAATTTTTGTGTACATATTAGTACTCATAGTACATGGCCCATTATATTGTTAAATTATAACTTTTCCCCATGGTTATTAATGAAGCGCAAATACATTTTGTTGTCTTTGTTTATATCTAGACCAAAGCAACTCGGTAATGGTATTGATCTCTATTTGGCTCCACTGATCAAAGATCTCAAATTGATGTGGGATAAATGTGTTATAATGTATGATGATCATAGAAGTGAATAATTCAAACTGATGGCCATGTTGTATGAAACGATATATGACTTCCCCACTTATAGAAATTTATCAGGTTATAGAATTAAAGGAATGTTGGGGTGTCCCATTTTTTAAAATTTCATATACTCAGTTTGGTTGAAACATTCCTCAAAGACTATGTTTTTAGGAAATTATAATTTCTTACATCAACGAAACAAATACCAATCCTGGAAGACAAAATTCTATGGGAATATAAAACAAGGTACAACACCATCTATAGTAATGGGTGATCAACTGTGAAAAAAAGTCAAAAATATTAACACTGTTTTCGGTAAACCATTTTAAAAAAACCTTACAAAATCAGGCTAGAAGAAGAGATCAATTTTATTTTAATTACCATATTCAAATTTTGTGTACATTATACATTTTAATGATGTCATGCATGTAGAAAAAAATTTATTGGATAGTGTTATTGGAATTTTACTAAATGTTCCTAAAAAATGAAAAATGTAATTAAGGCTAGGTTGGACTTGATTGAAATGGGGATAAGGGATGAGCTAGCATCGGTGAAGGGTAAAATGAGTAATTTTCTTCCTCCAACAACTTACACTCTATCGAGACATGAAAAATTGAATTTATTTTTCATTACTAGTGTAAAATTTCCATAGGGGTATTCATAAAATATCAAGAATGTCATGTCAATGACTAATTTTATGTTACAAGGAATAAAATCACACGAATTTCAAGTTTCGATGAAAGATTTAAGGCATGTTGCTTTCTACTTCATTCTTCCTCAAAATGTACAACATATATTAACCAGACTCAACTTATTTTTTAAATCCACATGTAGAAAATTTGTAGTCATGACGATGTTTCCCATAATGAATAAAGAGATTTCAGTCACATTATGTGAATTAGAGATGTTCTTTCAACCATCATTCTTTAATATAATGGTCACTTGATGGTTCACTTAGTTAGATAGGTTCAACTATGTGGTCCTCTCTATTACATATGGATGTGCCCCATTGAATAGTATATGACTATTTTCAAAGGTTATGTCAAGAATCGAAGTCAGCCAGAAGGTTGTATTGTAGAATGATATAATGATAAAGAAGTTATTGAATTTTGTACAGATTACCTATCAGACGTTCAATGCATCAGTCTCTCAAAGTCTTGTCACAACAAACTCCTTATGGGTGAAGGGATTTCCCAAATAGATTTTGTTACAATTACCTTGAAAGAATGGAAGCAAGCACATATTTACAAATGACATAATAGTGAATATGTTGATCCATACATTAAATCCCACTAAGAAATTCTTAGATATTTGAATCCATCAGGAGCTAAATGATGGATATAAAATACATATAATCAATAGTTTATAGGATGGTTCATAGATCTAATTTATATGGTGTTATCTGAAAATTCAAATTCAATTTCTGAATGACTTCAATGGAACGCCAGAGGACTGAATGAAAATGTTATATCTTACACTAGTTTTGTAATAAATGATTAAATGTTCTATACAAAAGGACATGATGACTTTAGTATGATGAAAAAAAGGTTTTATTCTTTTGGATGAAGCGATGCACATATATGGTTCCAAGGAAATAAATACAATTTATAAAAATATGTAATAATTTTTTCATTATTGAAAAAAATATACAAGTTGGATTATATAACATTTCATGTGCTGCTTACCATTGAAAATGGGTTGACAATATCAATGGAGTGAAATTTTATGAAATGGTATTTGTGAAGGTGAATTTCAATATGTAAGGGAAAAAAGATGATCCGTTTATAATGGCATCAAAATATGTGCAAGTATTTTATGTTTTTGATCCAAAAAACAATAATTTGTGTATTTTACTAATGGAGACTAAATGAAATTATGAGTCAGATGAAAATTCAATTTAGGATAACCCTTTAATTGCGACATCACAATTAGTTTATGCCGATCTCAATATAGACAAAGTCTTGTACATTAGAGGGGACCACAAAGAGGGGATTTGGATTCTCGATAGAAGATCCAAATACTTGAAATTATTAAAAAACGAAACATGATTCAATGAGATAGTAAATGTGTTTTTTAATTTATTATGTTTTCCCTCATAATATTACATGTTCTCTACTACATTAATATAATATAAATTAAATGTTTGACTACTCATGCAGATAATTTCTTCTGCACATGATGATATTACCAATCCCTCAAAAGAACAAACAATATTGAAGGAAACCCTTTGGATAGATGTAAAGGTAATGTAATGATATAATTTTTCAATTTTTACAAAAAGTTATACAATTTAATGTTGATTTAATTTTCATTATTCCTTGCAGAGTTCGTTTATTTTAGAATATTTCTATCCATGTGTCCTGTCTTTGCAAGAAGATAAATGATGCTACCTGTACTCAATTACAGAGGTAATCTTTATGTTTTCATAGTAAAATAATTGTCCATAGAATTAATGTATTGTTTCATATTTATTTTTAATTAATTTTTTTTAGTATTACTCACATAATATTTTTTTTCTTATATAGGTGGATTCTTTTGTTTGATTTGGGGTGGTCCATCTATCTTTCATTCCTTTTTTCACCAAAACATCCATAAAATATTCTACCTCAAAAACCTTTTCACCCCTACAATGGTGCATGTATCACTTTTTTTCAAGTTCCCTATACTACATTTATAGGAATAGAAACAACGTTGGCTCTACCTAATTATAGAGGTAATATTGATGTATGTGAAGAAAAATTATTGTCCATAGAATTAATATATTATTTCATATTTATGGTTAATTTATTTCTTTTAATTATTAATCAAATAATAATTTCTTTCTTATATAGGTGGATTATTATTTTTTAGTTGGGGTGGTATGTCCATCTTTCATGACTTTATTCACTAAAACATCCACAAAATTATTCTCCCTCAAAACATTATCACCACGTCAGTGGTGATCTTTATCACTTTTTTTTCAAGTTCCCTCCATTGAATTTACAGGAAGAGAAATGATGCTTCCTATTATCAATTATAGCGGTAATATTTATGCTTGTACAGTAAAATAATTATCTATAAAATTAATGTATGATTTCATATTTATGTTTAATTTATATATTTTTAGTATTACTCACATAATAATTTTTTTCTTATATAGGTAAATTATTTTGTTCGAGTTGGGATGGTTTTTCTATATTTCATGCCTTTCTATTTAAAAACATCCATATATTCATCTCCCTCAAAACCTTTCACCCCTATAGTGTTGGCATCACTTCATTTCAATTTGCCTCCATCGATCAATCACAAAGGTAATATTGATATTTCTACAGATTGTTTTGATACTTAAGGAAAATAGTCCACAAGTCATTTTAGATGTTTTGGAATCGACGACACCTCAATGTCATCCATTATGTGACCTATATGACTCAAAGTGAGTCTTTTTATTTAAAATTGACATCAATTTTAGTAAAATTAACACTTACTGTTTATTTTTTATTTATATTGTTACTAACATAAGAATTGTTTTCTCATAAAGGTGTGTTCTTTTGCTCGAGTAGGGGTATTTTGTTTGGAAACTGCATGAGTTGGGTCAGGATTAAATTTTAAAGGAAAATTTATGTTTTTGAATGTATGTAATAATTTTTATGCAATTTTATAAACAAATGTTTGAAATGTATATAATATAGTTTTTTTCTTGTATTTTTTTGTATATTTATTTTCATTTAAATCCTATATTGGTACTTATTTTTGTGGATATATGGTGCATTTATAGTGTTGTTGTGTACTATTACAGAACATTGTAGTGGTGATGCAGTGTGCTGTTACATCACACTATAGTATGGACCTTTATCCACACTTATAAAAGCACTGATAAAAGGTCCTTTATCAGAGCTTTTATAATCAAATATAAAGGTATAATTTATCAGTGATTCTATAAGTGCTGATAAAAGACCCTTTATCAGCACTTTTATAATAGATAATAAATGGTTCATGTAGCAACTCTAAATTAAAGTGTTGATAAATGTCCCATTTATCTGTGATTTTTTTATCATCAATAAATCACCCCTTTATCAGTGATTTTTCATCACTAATAAAAGACCAAGGATTTTAACCTCTCTCATATAGTCAGTGCTTTTCTAACACTGATAAAAGCCATTTCTGGCACTATAAATGGATAGTTTTGTAGTAATGCTTATAACTTGTTCTTCAACATGTTTATCTGGAACTAATTCATTATTATCCTCACTTATTCATTTGATACTTTTTCATCCATAATAAATTCTTATAACACTTCCTTTTTAGAACCTCATGTACAATTATTTTTTGTTTGGAACCATGTATTCGATACTTTGACCTAAAGGAATTCTCTGAACCTTCTTGGACAACACCTCACTTTTTCAATAACACTTTCACAATGAAAATTTTATCATTTTATACTCATATATTCTAAAAAATATAAATGAGGAGAATGAACTCAAAATTTTAATTTCTTACTTGATTCAATCTTCAGTAGAATTCCTTGAAAACCTCAAAAAAATTAGAGTTAGAAAACATTATAATAACTTCCTTAAATCTCAGTTTCAACGATCTTTAGAGCTTCCTAAAATATCAACCAGAATCATGATCTTTCCTTCATGAATTTTGAGTCTCTGAAAATCCATCCCAATATCAACACAATGTATGAATTTAAAATTCATTGTAAATATCCTCAAACTCTCATCTAGTTATTCTTCATAACAACTCGTCTATTTGGCGACCACTTGTCTAATAAACTCACATTTTTATATATCATGATATTTACATGTTTCTTCTATCTAGATCATTTCTATTTAATCTATTTGGAGCACTCAAGGTTTATTAATTTGAACCATATAAGGTTTCTCTATCTAGTAAACTCATAGAACTTCTTCCAATGAATATATCTCTAAAGTACACAACATGATTCACATGGTTCTACTTCATATATTTTTTTCCTACAAACTCAAATTTCAATCCTATCATAAATATAGAATTATCTTTCTTTTACTCCAATTTTATCATTCAGTAGGTTCAATACATTCCTCCATCTGAAACCACTTTATCTTATGAGCTAAAAGATTTCATTTCGATTTCTATATTCGATAAACTCAAAAAATTTCTTCATCTAGTAGAATCATATAAATCCTAATTTTGGTAAACATACAGAATAAATCAGATCAGTAGGATGATGAAATTTATCATAATTCTTCAAGTTGACTCATCACTCAACCAATATAAAATAATAAATATTTACCTTCTATAAAAGTGATAGTTACACCTTCAAAGACCAGAAAAAGAATCAACTATCTTTCTTTATCCCAACATCATAGTCCAAACCTATCAATCAGATATTGTAATTATTCTTCGTATGGTATAAGAGAATTTTTTTATATATGTAACAATCCATCCACAAATGTCTTATAGTGGTTTCAACTTAATTACATTATTAACAAGTTATATTATTAAAATATAAAATAACCTATTTGAGACATTGAGATTAACTCTCCAGTTTTCATAAGTAATTCAAAATCATCAAATAATCTTTTTTTCCTTCATATAATGAATATATTCTAGTTCTTCTAAAGGAAATAATACCCTTTATATTCTTACAATATAACAAGACTTGAGAACTTATTATCTATAAAGACCTAAACCCTAGTAGCCTAGAGTAGGTGGTTAATTTATGAAATAGGAAGTAGATATAAGGAATCATATCACGATGGACCAAATAGTTTAGTAGTATTGGTAAACTAGATACCAAATTGAATCTTATATAACAATTAAAAACATAAAATGAAAAACATAGTGAATGAAAATATTCTACATCATTGAACTCATTCAATGATTCATTCTTCATATACTGGGAAAAGGAAACAAAATATGGGTGAAATCAGATACTTAGAAAGGGTTACATATATTAGAATTTTTCATGAGTAAATAAAGTATAATAAATATGTAATGGTTAATAATTGAAAAGACATACCATTTAATCAATAACTCAAGCATAAAGAATAAAATGGTATGAGTGAATAAAGATCAGATGACTCCATATAAATAATCACATGAGAATCTTACTTATCCATGGATATTATTCGAAATAATAAATTGGACAACAATAACTGATTTTATAATTATGAAATTAATAACTCTATACATCAGAAACTTACCATTGAGGCCTTATGATAAGAAAATCTAAAATCTGGGTAGGTATTCACCAAAAACCCATTTAATAAGGATAGTCAGCTAGTTTTTATCATGATACCTATTGGTTCATCATGGGTTATTGTAATTATGCCCCCACCCATCACTTAATAAGTCTAATTTATTAATCATGTGAATAAATAATACAACATACTCAACATTCCCTATTAAAAAATTATCCATATAGGAAGAACTAACATATGAAATGATTATACTTTCCCAAGTAAAACGGATCAAAAACCATATATAGAAAAATAATGACGGTATTATTAAAACATGCCCTTATTAAATAAAAAAATTGTTTTTTCTTTCATGAATAGAAATACTATAAAAATATCATTAAAGAATTCTTGAATAAAATAACCATTTAACTTTGAAATTCACTGTTTAAAAGCTAAAATTTCTAGAAAATTACGAATATCATTTACATTAAAAATAATAATAAAATATTGTAAAGGAATATTCAAATTATTGAGCATTCATGATGGTGGAAAATTCTTTTCATACCAACTACCTTAAAGTAAAGATTCTTTTAAAATTTTCTGTAAAAGGTAAATAAGTACCTCATTCAAAAAATCAAAAGCAGATCCATTTTAATAGATTTTTTAAAAATTAAATCATGGGTAAAAATGAATTTAAATAATCATAGTGTTATATTAAAAACATTCATTAAACTTTTTTAGTAACCATGGGAATGGATGAAAAATATTTCTAACTAAATAAGAAATGATTTTTTATTTTTTGATATTTGGAGTACTTAAAATAGGGAAATGTGAGGAAAAATTCTAATTGTAAAAAATAATCATGGGGAAAATATATTGAGTTTAATATATAAATATCAAATAATTCACCCAATGGAGACTTAAACATAAATAATCCTAAATAATGATGATATTGTGAAATAAAGCCTTACACCTTTGGTAACTTTTAAATCATAATCCCCATGAAAGAAAAAAATCAAATGAATATTTAAATATCATGAATATAAATTCAATCATGATATAACATTTCAAATGGTTAGGAGATACCTCTCATAAAATAATATAGATATATAACATAACATATGTCCCAAATAAGACAATTTGAGATGAAGAACTTTTATAATGATCATAACATTGAAGTGAAAACTAATCAATGAAGTGTCTATGTGTAAAAAATTTAACTCCACACAAAACAAGTGTAAATAAAAAAATAAAACAAATAAATTTCATTTTTCACATAATATTGATATATTATAATCAAATAATAATTGAAATAACCCAATAAAATAAAATTGAGTTATGAAGAACTTACCACTTTGTAACTTTCATGATTATTCCACTTGGATGAAATAATTTTGAATTGAAATTGAAAATACCATGAAGTATGAATGATTCATGATATAACAGGTAAATGGGTAATGTATACACCATATAAAATAAATTATTTTATAACTTGGAAATGTGCCTCAATCAAAGGAAATTGAGAGAAAATCCCTTATCTTAGATCCAACTTATCACGTTCAATATTTATCTTCCTAAATAATAAAATTATTTTATTTATTTACATGATTAATTTTTTTGAGGTTTATTATTTTTTTAATTTTATTTTTTACAATTTCTTATTTATTTACTCAATCAATTATGTTTATGTCAGATGCTTTGATAATATTAAGTTCATGTGTACAAAATGACTTCAATAGCTTGACTATAGTAAAACATGTCATTGTTCCATCACATAAAGATTAAATATAATGAATTAATTATAATTTTTATACATCTATTATACTTTTAAAACCGAAAATTAATGACAATTATGAAAAATTAACTACATTACAATCATGGAGAAGGTAGGTCATATGCACACATGAGTAATGTTTCCATTTAAAAATGATCATGATGGAAAAAGGTACATATTATTTTACATTCAAAAAAATATTATTATAACCTAAATATAATATTATTTTTTTTAAATACACTTATATATACCATCCAATTAAGGAATTAATGAAAAACAAATTATATGACTTTATGGAGGTGGTAATCCACACGTACACACGAACGATGTTATCATCTTTCAATAAACTGGAAAGGTAAGAAAATATATGATATATTAATTTAAATAATGATACATATTTCATGAATATAATATATATAAATTAAATACATAATCATAAATATATATTAAATGTGATGATGGAAAATGGATTACATCAGTTTGCGAGGTCGCAGTCCATCACACACACGATTGATGGTTTTGATTCCCCTTTGATGGAAGAGGAGATAGAACTAAGAAATTACATTGACATAATAAAATCTCATAATATGGTATAAAAGGATTTTTTATATCATAATGGTTAAATAATAATTGAAATCAAACAGATAATAAATAAAACAAAAACACTCTGTTAAAAATGATACATCTTCTTCAGACAACCTCTTTAGGTTTACACCAAATGAATTCCTAAGAGGATTTTATAATAAAAAAATGAATATAGGATGTGGAAAGGTAATTAAGGAAGGTATGTTTTTAGTGATTTTGTAAGACAAAAGGATTTTTAAGTAAAAATAAATGAGGATAATAGGTTCACTTCTATAAGTGAGGGGAGGGGCACTTTAGGAATTTCATAAAATATTAAATTAATATAAATTAATTTCATTGAAAATATTATCAAAATAGATATTATTATAATGTATAATGAGTATGGTTCAAAATAAAATCATATAATTAATTTTTTTCATGTATAGATTAGTATTTTATCTATATATCTTTGTTTTAACCCACATTAACCTATTTTTGACAATTATTGTGATAATAAGGTTTTTACTCTTTAGGGGTCAAGATATTTAAAATAAAAAATTGGGGAATAAATGAACAATGATTAATATTTTCTACCATATCCCAGTCATTTAGATGAAGATAATATTTTTAAAAATTTTAAATCATTTAATAAAAGATTATTTATTATAAAATATCATTATTGTCATTTTTGGAACTATTCATTTAATTTGAATTTGAAAACAACATGGAAAAAATTTAATTCCAATATTATACTTTAAAACATCACTAAAATTTTAAATTTATCTAAAAAAATCATGGAAAACTATAATTCATTCAATTTTTATTACTTTTAATGTTTTTAAAATAACTTAATTTATTTTTATATTAATTAAATAAATATTGTGTCAGCATTCCATAAGAATTTAAGTTAATTATTTCATTACTTAAAATTATAAATAAATTAAAATTATAAAAATAAATCATTTTATATTAAAATTACTATTTATAACTGTACATAAATATTTCTTATCCCTGCCAAAATATACAATACTTATTAAAACCAATAAAGTGACATTTTATTCTTTATCTTTTACTTAAATATTATAATTCTCAAAATGAAATAAAAATAGAACCAATTGGTCACATATTCAATCATTTTATGGAAATGATAAAACTAAACTCACCCAATAGTATAAAGGAAAGTGTTAGGGTCAATTTTTGAGCCCTTATCATGTTATTTTAAATTTTAATTACATGATTTACCCTTACCATGGTGACAATTATTTACTATTGTTACTACACATAATAACTAAAAATAAAAGGGTAATATTTACCTAATTTGTACCTCATGATTCCAAATTTGGAATAAAAGTTTTGATATTTAATTCACATAAGTTTAAGAATTTAATTTAAAATTTGTTTAGTGAGACGTGATGAAAAACAGTTTTTCTAAAAATTACTTTTTAAGTATAAAATGTTTTGACACTATATCCAAGCATAAAAATAATTCCAAAGAATATAATTATATTATTTTAAATAAAAAATAACTAAATTTATTTTAAAAATAATCCAAAATAAAATTTTACGTTGTTAATACTTGAAAAGAAAATACAGTTTTCAGTAAAAATCAGTATTTTTCACTATTCATTGAAAAAAACTCAGAAAAGTATCAAAATCAACCATAAGATAATTTTGATATACTTATTTTAAATACAGTATCATTTTTTTCAAAAAAAAATTATTGATGTTCCAGAAAATTTATTATAATATTTTATCACATAAAGCAATAAAAACCATTTTTGAAGAAAATGTATCTTTGAAATAGAAAACGACTTCACTAAAATTTAAGTGATTACTTACTAATAATTTTTAAATATTTAATAGATCCTTTAAATATATTTTATAAATAATTTAATCATATTCATACCAACCAGTTTAATATATATGTTATAATAGTCATATTTATGTAATAATACTACATGGTTTGTTTAGGCTCGATGTTGTCTGTCATATACAATATCTAACAAAGTTTTCTTTTTTTAAACATATTGGGGTGTTACATTTTCCCATATTTAATAAATTATGTCCTCACAACTGGAATTTTATCCCAATAATCAATGGTTTTATATTTTAAAATTATTTTATGGAAAACCACCATCACAAGAAGCATTAATAAATATTCTTATTAAAATGTGGGAAAGGGAAATATGAAGGTTATATAGAATCATATAAAATTAGGTTTAAAAATTGGCTAACATTAGTGGGGAGTGAAAATATGGACATAGAGTCTAAATATATCACCCAAGTACTAATTGAGAGTGATATAAAACATTGTCCGAAGACAGTTAACGACCAAAAAACTAAAAATCTGTGATGGGTGAAAAGATCATAAATTCATCAGAAATGACTATAGTAGGGATAATTTTTTTCAATACCATTTTCCAAAAGTTGATTAATTACATTATAATCCAGACAAATAATTTATTAAAAAAATATTTAATTGAAAATTACAATATCATCCTTTAATCAATTTTCCCCAAAATCTCATCTTTGTATCCAAACAATGAGTATTCAAGATTATTTTTTATACCTAAAGCACTAAAATCAACATCTAACGGATTACATAATCCCAAAAAGTATAATAAGATATTCCTCATATCATTATTAAACAAAGCTTAAATAGTTACCAAAAAGTAAGATAATACCCAAAAATTATAATTATTCATATAAACAAAATAAGACATTTTACATTAAAATTTAAATAATAATACCAAAGGATAAACATAGGTTATTTCACAAATAAGTAACACTACATCCCAAATAACCTCAAAATTAATGAAATTTTGAACTATATTTTTTATCCCATACCCTTCATCTTACACCTCCAAAAATATAATAGCAATATTCTAAAATAACACTTTATGTTAAACCTAAAGGTAATATATACCTCAACCTAATAAAAAATATTCCAAAATTTCATTAGTCACATGAAAATACCAAAAATTATAAAATATTTAATCCTATAATAAGATTCCCAAAATCAACTTAATCTTTATGCATCAAATCATTTAATTAAAAAATTAAAACTAACCAAGACATCATGTAAGATAAGGGTAGGTGTTTCACCCTTTTCACCCTTCAATTATGGGTTCAGGACCGATGAACTTTTTGGATGAGACGTGTTATAATCCATCCCATGGGTGTTCCTTTTTATAAAAAAATCAATAAAATCCCTATAACATTCCCAAAAATATGATGAACATCCTAAAAAATAACATTAGTCATAAAATCACTTTCTAACCACTATGGATTTCTAAATAAACATTTTTTTCAAAAAAATAATATAATCTTAATCGACTGTTATTATATTAACATCAATGATCATATTAACCATAATAGTTATTAATAACATTAAACTTATGTCAAAAAAATCTAAAATCATTATTCCTAAAATAAAATTCTCACTAAAACATAAACTAAACCAAAAGGTTTATTCAAATAAATGTCTCCAAGAATATCCTTAATCATGTTAAACATCCTTCATAGAAAATATCAAAAGGGATATATATTCCATTAAAATAATTATCACCCTTCTACTTATTAACCCAAGACTCTTTAGTTTTATCCCATATCACTAAGGAATATAATAGGTTTACATAGGTTATATTCTTTAATTAATCATAATAGCCTATAAAGAAAATGTTAATTAACCCAGGAATATCCCCTGGTAGAGTCAAACTAGGTGAAAAGTAAGGGAACACTCATCATTCATGAGAATGATAGATGATATATACTCGACCAACTCTTTTTTGGGGTTGTTAGCCCTAGATGCATCTATTTAAAAACCATGCCCACTTGTAGTATCCAGACAAGGATGTATTATTGGGAAAACCACATAATATCGACATTAACAAAATTTAGGATGTTATCCTATAATTATGATCATCCAAAAATTTATTCCTGGGGTTATTTTCCCAACCCCATTTCTACAAGGATACCACAATTAGGGGATAGAGATAAGGACACCTCATTCCCACCTCCAATAGGCCATGGGTTGGGGATTAACACCAAGGGTGTACAAATCTCACAATATGGGAGGAATTACCCTTTATAATATAAATAATATTGATATATTGAATGAATCATCAACAAAAACTCCAATATATAATATAAAATAGAAATCCAAACCATCCCACATAAATGTATAAATTTAACTGATACAAATAAAAGTATCCATAGTAAATACCCAAAAGTAAAACAAATACAATAAAACAATAGCCATCGAGGATTTGATCTAGTAAGTTCCAACACGATCCGAAAAATCTTCCTAGAAACCTGAAAATAGTTTTATATACATTGGGTGAGTATAGAAGTATACTCAGTAGAAAAAACTCCAGTCTCTCGTGAACATGTGAAAGAAGAATACTAATGCACCTGTGAGAAAAATACAGAACCAAACAACAGCTATACAGGTATACTAACCATCACAAACTCACCAAGGAATGCTCACCAAATAACGCAAGCCAAGTAATATAATACAATGTATAACACATTGATGATAGGGTACGCCGCACCACTTTCCCACTGATTAGATGCTCTCACAACTGAACAGAAGATGTGTCGGTGCTCCCACCTGTTCCGAATATACAACATCACATCCCACCCACACACAAATGGGCCACACAACACATCCCAACCGCACACACCTGGTCCTCACAACACATCCCAACCCCACACACCTGGGCCTCACAACACAACACAACACATCACATCTCATCACATCTCATCTCTAAGTCACATGGGAAAGCACATCACAACTTATCCTAAAGAGAACTGAGACACCATATCACAACTCATCTCGACAAATCCTTGGATATTCCATCAAAAATCATCCCAAAGACACCTTGGATACCAAAACTACTATATAATGCACTAAAAGACCTCCAACCATCATATCATGTAGAATAACTAACTCTCCTGGAAGAGGGTGTATAAAAGAGTAGGTTGCCATCCATCCATCCTGCCACCGAGATATTGGGAAAGGCACCCCCACATGATGATGAAGGTGTTCATCACTTGGTGCTCAACATGGTTGGGTGCATATAAAAATCACAGTAATGTACAAGTATATATATAGTATAAAACACTCAATCCCAACCTTTGGGTTCTCTAACAAACAACCAACTCAAAACACCATCACCTTTGCTGCCACCTTTAAATTCATTTTTTAGTATCTACAATAACCATTTTATATGGTGAAGATCCTTGATAATATAATGCAGTTTAAAATTTCTTCCATGTTTAACATGAATTCATTTCATTATCTAGCATCAACTACCTTTAATCACACAACCCATCATTAAATTATTTATTAACAATTATCATACCATTAGCCAAACCAATGAACCTAATCCATTTCAAACATTATTAAAAATTTATTTATTTGTTCCATTACTACTCGGGCATCTAGCACAAAGAAATCACATTCCACAAATAGCTCAACATTCGATCACCTTGTTTCCCCAAAAGCACAACACAAAAACCAACACCTTGCCACCCCAAAAACATGACACACAAACAATTAACCATACATTCTCAAAGCTCACATAATCATCCCATAAGTACATCCTCACATCACAACCCATCAAGATCATTTTACATAATTAAAAAGGGGAATTTATCACATTCTACTTTAATTTAGGGGTGTTATCACCCAACCCAAAAATACTAGGGAAAACATTTCATTAGATAGGTATAAGTAATTATCCAATTTCCATTCAAGGTTAGATCACAACAATCACAACTAAAGTCTCGATTATAGTGGATATATCCAGCGCAAACAAATCCCCCAACAACCACAATTTTCAGTGGGGCATTGACCCCAAACAACCAAAATATCACAATAAAAATAAAACTATAAGAACATGCAAACATACCTATAGTGACCCTCATATTTTACACATATCATTACATGATTTTAAGTATATTTAAACATCAAATTACAATCCAAGGATCATAAATTCTAGTTTCATGGAATACTAGGTACATAAAACTGAAAACATGGGACTAAATAAAACATATCCTTATTTATAATCCATTTTGAGCTCTTAAATTTCTTTGAGACCTTAAATTTTCATAGCATAACCTAGAGGTAACATGAAAAAAGGAATAATATAAAAAGACTAGTAAGGAAATAAACATTAAAATAAAGCTTATCACATGGGTTAGAAGACATAACATAATTATATATAAAGATATGGAACATGATTAAACATTAGGAATAATAATATAGGAACATATAATCATAGCTTCATAGTAATGTGGAAAAAACATAAAACGTGATATTAGAACGATTCAAGCATCTGTTCACATAGAGGAGCACAAGTCAAATCTCATTGCACATTGAGGAGCACAAGTCAAGCTACCACAAAGACCGTTTCACATAACGTCTCATGAAACTAAAATTTACCAAATTAATTGGAGAGCTATTTAGGAACACTATTAATATCTTTTTCATTAATATTAATGAATCATACAAAAGTAATCAAACATAAAAATAAGGGTTACTGATAGAAGGAATTGTGTATCAAAATCATGTCAAAAGAAAAATAAATGGGTTTATCATAAAAAATTCCATAAAATAAAGGAATTAAATCATATATAGAAATTAATAGAAGAATATATAAATATATTATGATAGGTGATGTCAAACTAAAGTTAAAAGAGTGTTTAAGAATCTTTATAAATAAAACATTTTAGAATAGTTTAAGGGAAAACATTCAAGATTATTTAAAATGGAAAATGAATAATTGTATGTATAAAACCATAATTGAATTAGGTTAGTTTTCCATGATAAAATGAGTGATTTTAGTAATGTAATGGTGGATTAAAACATATTATGGATAACACTTTAAAATGGGTATGAATTTGAGATGTTCCCTTAAATCGGGCTTGCTTATCGGGAAGAATTGTGTAGAGATCCTTTTAAAAACATGTATATCCCCGAAAAAGAAGGATGAATGGTTCTTGATACACGATTTCAGATAATATAAACATAATTTAACATATTTTAAAAAAATAAAGTATAATTTAATTTGGGTCAGAAGAGCGGAAGAGTAACCTAAAGAAATAACGGATGTTCAGGTAGAATCCCTTACCTTAAGTCTGAAGGTGTTATTCACTTGATCTTAATGTATTGGATAATAAAATTAGATTCAGTAATTAATAATTTAAGAAAACATTATACATTAATTTTATTTATTATAAATCTATTATGTTCATTTATGGCATGTTTGATAGGTTAAGAGGGTCAATTTCATCATTTGGGAGCATTAATTTTCTTGGGTTTCAAGATCAGTTTACTTGTATATGTGTGTGTAAAATCATGTAGAATGAGAATATTTTTCCAAAACTAAAATTATATGTAATTAATTAACTTATATAATATTAAAATACCATATATTTTCATTGGAGAAGATGATTCATTCAATAAATCATTAATGATAATCATTTTGATTAATTTATCATTTTTTATCATCACAACTAGTTTTGTTATATTATTAAATATCATGTATATATATTGGTTCCAAACCATTAAATAGGTTTTAATACATATAATATTGTCTATTTATACCATAAAAATTTTCTTATGACCAGACTTGAATATTTAATTGAATGATGAAAGAATTTCATCCACGAAGGTTGTAAATCAACACCTCAGAGACGATGTTTTCATTCTTAAAATAAAAAAGAGAGGAGAAGCATTTTTAGGAATAATTATTCCATAAAAATGATAAAATTACATTATATGTATGATGATTCATTTTTAATTCCATATGGATGAGTGTAGGGGAGGAGATAAAAAGGAAAGAAAGGAACTTGTTAATAAATTGAAGTAAAACATAAGAGGGTTTTGCCTCCTGATTCCTTTTTCTTGAGAACCTCCTTAAGGGATTGGTTTTGGTATTTTATTAAGACCAAAATATCTTGGTCCTATTTATGGGGAATGGTATGATATTTTATTATAATTTGGAAAATTCTAAAGGATTTAGATGTGTTAGGATAAGAGGTGGTGATGGGTGGTATTTATAGTAGAGGAGAGGGATGTTTTCTTATTATTTTACTCATTATTTTATTATTTTTCTCCAGAAAAGAAATAGTTTTGATTATTTAAAATAAATATAGTAGTTAGTTCATGTGATTTTAAACCAATTTTAATCTTCAATGACTCAATGAATAGTTTATTTAACATATAATATATATATACCGTAAATTATTGGATTTTACTATTCCCAAAAATTCAACTATTTCAGAAAAATCCAAAAAATCCACCGTAATCATTTTTAGTTGTGTATAATTCAAAAATTAACTCCATTTTTTGAAAATAATTTCTTAAATATGATAAATTTTAATTTTAATTGAAATCATAATTTACTTAAAAAAATAGAGATTTTAAAATTATAACTCATTTTATATCACTTTGAAAAATTAATTGAGGTCTCATAAAATTATATCGTAACCATAATGAAACAAAATTTTAATTTATGAATACATTTTATGAAAATAAAGATTCTTCTAAATTATTAAATGAGTCATAAAATTGTAATTAAATATTTCTAACTTACAAAAATACCAACACTTAATTAATAATTTTTAAAAACCTCATTTAATTATACTATGATATAATTATATCATATTACCAATTATAAGATGATTAAATTTTAATTATACTTTCATCAGTGATCTTAATATTCTATTTTCCAATTTACTATTCATAATATTCACCTTACTATTCTAAAGTTCAAGTTATCATTTCATCGCTATAGGTTCCATAACTTCTTAAAATACTTTTTATTTCATTAATTCATCATTTTTAAAGTTTATATTGTGTTCTTTATGTTATTAAAGTGATTTATACTATATGAAATAATTATAATAAAAGAATTTATATATATAAAACTTTGAGTTGTTACATTATTCCCACCTTATGAAGTTTCACCCTTGAAATTTTGTTTTATAGTCTAATATGAAAACAGGTTCATGTAATTCTCTTTCATCATTTTCTCTAGTTCTCTTGTTATCTCTTATTACTTATGGTTCCTCCAAATTACATTAACCAGATGAGTAGTCTTGTTGTGGATAACCTTATCTCTATGATCCAAGATCTTTACTGGATGCTCCTCATAAGAATGATCATTCTCTAACTATACCACCTTTGAAGTCATTACATATGAAGGTTTCAGTATGTACTTCCTTAATAGGGATACATAGAATACATCGTGTACTTAAGACATGATTGGTGGAAGTGTCAGTCGATATGCCACAGCTCTGACACAATCAAGGATCTCAAAGGGGCCAATGTATTTGGGACTTAGATTCCCTTTCTTCCCAAATGTCATGATCATCTTCCATAGAGATATGAAGAGGAATACCATATCTTCAAACTTAAACTTCAGGTCCCGTCAACGATTGTCTGCATTTCTATTTTGTCGACTTTGGGATTCCTTGATGTGATGATGAATGGTTTTCACCTTCTCCACCATTTCTTATACCATTTCAGGTCCTATTAGCTTACGTTCACTAAGTTCATCCCAGCATGCCAGTGTTCTGCACCTTTCCCCATAAAGGGATTCATATGGGTCCATTTGGATGCTCAATTGGAAACTATTATTGTAGAAGAATTCGACCAATGGTATATATTTGTCCCATCCTCCTTTAAAGTCTATAGAACACACTCTCAATGTGTATTATAGTGTCTGAATAGTGCACTCAAATTTTCCACAAGTTTGAGGATGATAGGTCATACTAAAGTTTAGTTTAGTGCTTAGAGCATGTTGGATACTTTTCTAGATTTTGGAGGTGAATCTCAGAACTCGATCAGATACAATATAAAGTGGTACTCAATGTAGCCTTATAACTTCTTTGATGTATATTCGTGAAAGTTGATCAAGTGAGAATTCCTCTCAAACTGGGATAAAGTGAGAAGTCTTTGTAAGAAGATCCATAATAACCATTATAGAATTGTTTCATTTGGATGTATTTTGAGGTCCAGTGACAAATTCCATGGCATGTTTTCCCATTTCCACGTTGGTATGGGTAATGGTTGAATCGTCCCTTCAGAAGTTTTCCTTTCATACTTCAGTTACTAACATACCCGAAACTTCGATGTATATTCAACAATCTCCTTTTTCATATTGTCCCAACAAAAGTTCTCTCAGATATCTTGATACATCTTTGTGCTCCCTGGGTGAATAGAGAAGGTTTCTTTATCTCTAGATTGTATGGTACACATATTCATGACCCAAATCATACAACTCCATCTTCTCCAACCTTGAACATAGAGGATTTCTCATGTTGGATAGCTTCTACCATTTTATGAATTTCCACCTCATTTCTTTGAGCATCATTAATTTTCTCTAGAAGGAATGGTTGGGAAATAATTTTAGAAAGGATTGATGATTTTCCTCCCTTAATGGTTCCTCGGTCCATCCTTTCTATGTCTAAGAAGATTATACCCTTCTCGATTATCATCATTGATAAAGATGCAGGGTCCTTTCTACTTAGAGAATCTTCCAACTTATTTTACTTACTATGACAGTAGTGGATCGAGCAGTCATAATCTGTGATGATATATAACCATGTTTCTTATTGTATATTATACTCCTTCTCTGTGAATATATATTTGAGACTATGGTGATTAGTATATATCGCACACTTCTCCCCATAGAGATAATACCACCATATTTTCAACACAAATATCACATCTACCAAATCCATATCATGCATGGGATAGTTTTTCTCATGTATTTTCAACTACCTTGAGGCACAGGCTATCACTTTATCATTTTTAATTAGTACATAGACTAGACCCTTTTTTAGGAATCTCTATACAACACAAAATATTTGTCCACTTTTCAAGAGTGTGATTAATAGAGCACTTATAAGCTTCATTTTGAGATCCTTAAAGTTTTTTCACATTCTTGAGTCTAGAAAAAATCCACTCCCTTATGTTTCATCTTGGTTATTAGTTTAAAAAATCACGACAATTTCTTCACAAATCATCAGCAATACCTAGCTAGACTAACAAAAATACTTATCTCTATTACAGATGTTGGCCTGGGCTATTCTTCAATTACCTTTATCTTAGAAGGGTCCACAAATATCCCTTTACGGATAATTACAATTCCCAAGAATGATATTTCCCCCATCCTACCTTGAGGCACAGGCTATCACTTTATCATTTTTAATTAGTACATAGACTAGACCCTTTTTTAGGAATCTCCATACAACACAAAAGATTTGTCCACTTTTCAAGAGTGTGATTAATAGAGCACTTATAAGCTTCATTTTGAGATCCTTAAAGTTTTTTCACATTCTTGAGTCTAGAAAAAATCCACTCCCTTATGTTTCATCTTGGTTATTAGTTTAAAAAATCACGACAATTTCTTCACAAATCATCAGCAATACCTAGCTAGACTAACAAAAATACTTATCTCTATTACAGATGTTGGCCTGGGCTATTCTTCAATTACCTTTATCTTAGAAGGGTCCACAAATATCCCTTTACGGATGATTACAATTCCCAAGAATGATATTTCCCCCATCCTAAACTCACATTTACTATGCTTTGAATATAGTTTCTCCATTTACAAAGTCTTCAACATAGTATTAAAATTATCCTCATGTTCTTCCTTTCTCTTAGTGTATATCAGAATATCATTGATAAAGACTACCAAAAATTTGTCAAGGTAATCCCTAAAGAATCTGTTCATTAAATCCATGAAAATTGTTTGATAATTAGCGAGTCCAAAGGGAATCACTATGAAATCATACTGTACATACCACATTAAAAAGGTAGTCCAAGGAATAACTTTTTTCTCACCATTAATTGGTGGTATCCCGATCGAAGGTCCACCTTAGAGAAATAACTGAGCCCATGTAGCTGATCAAAAAATCCATCTATCTGAGGTAGGGGATACTTGTTATTTATCATGATTTTATTGATCCTGTGATAATAAATATAGAGGCAAATTGATCAATTCTTCTTCTTAACGAAGAGGATTGGTTCACCCCATGGTGGAGCACTCAGGCATATAAAATAATTGACCAAATTCTCCTATAACTTCTTCTTCAGTTCTTCTAGCTCAACGATGGCCACTCTATAAGTTGTCTTTGATATAGACAGAGATCCAAGAATAAGTTTAACTGAGAATTCAAATTCTCGATCAAGAGGAAGGCCATAGAACTATTTCAGGAATACATCATTGTAATCCCTCGTTATGGGAATATCTTCGATTATAATCATATCCCTTGTCTCAATCATTAGAGTGAGATATTATTGCTCATAAGGAAGTATTATCCACACATGAGATTATGATTCTGAAGAAGATTCATATTCCTCCTTACATTTATGATGAATTGGAGGATGATTCGAGATGTGAAGAGTGATTTACCTTTCCCGATAGTTGATGTTGGATTTTTATAAAGATAGATAATACATGCCCAAAATAGCATCAAAATATGCCAAAGGGAGTATGAAAATATTTTCTAGGAGGTTTAGTCCACAAACACTAACCGGGGAAGAGTTATATACTTTGGATGCAATAATTTCCCTATTATATTTTCTCATAGATAACCCAACCTCCAAATTTTGAGTTAGTGTTTGAATAGTTATAATAAACTTGAAATATATGAAAGCATTTGTAGAAAAGGAATCAAATATTATGTTTTCTATTCTTGAATGAGTAACCAGAGTACCTGTCACCACATCATTGCCTAGCTCCGCATCAGTAGTAGTTATAGCGTAAGCCATTCCTTTTTTCCTTGGAGGGTTTTGTTGATTTCATCTGACAAACCTTATCTTAGGGAATTGGTTATAAAAAAGGCCATGTTAATTGTAGTTGAAACACTACAATAATTGATGAGTATTGATATAAACTTTCCCTTATTTATTCACATTAGTGGGATTCTTCATATCTCTTTGGCAGTCCTTAGACAAACTCCCCATTATTCCACATTTGAATCATTTCTAGGTTCCCTTTAGATAGTTCCTAGGATGCTTCTTCCCATAATTTTTACGCATGGTATATTTTATCTTCTTTCCATCGTGGTATTTATTTTATGATGAAACCATATTAAACTCCATTTTCTATTTGTTTGCACCGGGTCCATGAGACCATTGTGAGTATCCGGTCTCTATTTCAACATTGAGGGAACAATAGAAAATCTCCTCATAACTGTCGAAGTCTCCAATCTCCAACACTTTTTATTGAATCAATTTTAGTCTTCTAAAGAAGCGATCCACCCTAATTTTGGTGTTTATGACAAATCCAAAGGCATAACTTTCAATCCATGTAAATTTTGCTTCATATAACCAGATAAGGTCATCATCCTTCTTCTTAATTCCAAGGAACTCTCTTTCCATCTAGAGATGGAGGGATTAGTGAAAATATTTATTAAAAAACATCTTCTTGAATTCCTCCCAATACATGAAATAAATTTCCTCCTTGAACATCTTATTTTTGATCAGTCTCCACCATTGATCAGATTCCCCATGAAAATGATAGACCGTAAGAAAAAATTTCTCTTCTTCTGAGCATTAGAGGAAATGGAATATATTTTAATGGAGTTAATACACTATTTTGTGGGGAGGGTATCCAAATATCCACTAAATATGGGAGGGATTTTCTGTATGAAGGATTCTAAGAAAACATACTTTTTTTATAGAAGGTGGGAGATCCACGTGATTCAAGTTATTATTCATAACTTGATCTCACTGAGAAAGTACTATCATGATGTTTTTAGAACCCATTTCCATCATATTTGGCATATCATTAGTGAAATAGTCACATTGCTTATCACATTGATTATTGGAATGTTTTCTTCTATTTCCTACCATTAACTAAGAAAAATAAAGTGTAATTAGGGGGCTTAAATACTTTTCTAATAAGCATAAAAAGGAAACTTTAAACATAAAAGGATAAACTCTTAAAGTAAAAGTAAATCCTAACTTTTGATTCCATAGGTTTCAATCTAGGTTATCTATGATCTATTTATTAACAAATATATTTATACTACTTTTTTATTACCTTAATAATGGTTTGTAATGATTTTATGAATCTACCGAATCAAATC
This sequence comes from Viscum album, assembly GCA_963277665.1. Classification (NCBI taxonomy): domain Eukaryota; kingdom Viridiplantae; phylum Streptophyta; class Magnoliopsida; order Santalales; family Viscaceae; genus Viscum; species Viscum album. The sequence goes on from OY728128.1 coordinate 861,320,786, forward strand.
CCCCAAGATTATAAAACTAGGGCCATAGTAAGGGTCGTTTTAGTGTACCTGGTTACCCTATTCCAGGCTTAGAACACCTTGTCAAAGTTTTTAATCCTAGGTACATATATTCTTGATCCACTACCAGTTTTAGTATCCATACAGGGGTGTATTTTCTTGATAAACTACTTACTCTATACTTACCAAACTTTTGGGATGTTTTCTTTGACGTAGTATTATCCCTAAGGTTCATACTAAAGATCTTTATTCCTAGTTTTCAAAAATAACTAAACTTATTCTATGATTCTAACTATAGTGACCCTCATATTTTACATATATCATACATGAATTTAAACATATTTAAACATCAAATTATAAACCCAGGATTGTAAAGTCTAATGTCTTGGAAGATTAGGTACATAAAACTGAAAACATGGGACTAAATAAAACATTTATTTATTTATCATCCATAATGATCTCTTAACTCCTTTGAGCCCTTACATATTCATAGGATAAACTAATGATAACTTGAATAAAGGGATGATCTAAAAATCCCATTAAGGAAATTAATATTAAAATAAAGATTAGATCATGGGTTAGAAGACATAAAATAATGATATATAAACACATAGAACATGATTAAACATAAGGAATCATAACATGGGTTCATATAATCATGAATTCATAGTAATGTTGAAGTAACATAAATCATGATTTTAGCACGATTCAAGGTTCATTGCACATACAAAAGCATGATTAAAATCTCATTATACATAGAGGAACATGAGTCAAGGCTACCACTAATACTATTTCACATAATGTCTCATGAGACTAAACATTACCCAATTAATTGGAGCGCTATTTGGGTGCACCCATCATTACATATTCATGAATATTATTTACACAAAAATAATCATACATATGTAATCAAACATAAAAATAAGGGGTACCCATGGAAAGATAGGAAATGAAAAAAATGAAAATGAGCTCTGGAATGATGGCTCGCTCATTGGAGATTGTGCGGCATGCGCCGCTTGACTTTAAAAATTTCTCAACCATTACTTATACTTCATCTTCCCCCTACCAGATAGCGCCACTACTTCAGTGGGATCCTAGCCCACCCTCAGAGCTCCTTCTTCCTCCCCTTTCCCCTGGGGGTGCTTCAAGATCCAAGGTGAGGATTGACGCTCGCGAACCTATCCCAGAGCAGTGCCATGAACCCTCCCTTAGGGTCATGCATATCTACTCCTCCACCTCCTGATCACAAACCATTCTTAGATTCATCCAATGGAGTTGATTCGCTCTTCCATGGCATATCAATCACTGATGATCTCTTTCCCAGATCCCTCCTTTGTAGAGGCTTCATCTCTCCTTGGTGGGAATTTGGTTGCGAGGTTTTTCAGTGAGATTCCCTCCTTAGCTCACTTATGAAGATTCTCTAGTTCCTAGGACATAGATTTCCTGGATCAAGTTTCAGTTCTGAATTAGAAGTATTTTTGTGTGATTCTCCCCACTTATGAGGATTTTTTTGAAGGTCTGGTCGAGTTATCCCCGATCTTTTGGCAAGTAGTGTTTTACACTTTCTCGTTGGTCCATGGAGGTTCTCTATAGAAGAGATTCTCCTCATTTTTTGGTGTGGATTCATCTTCTATGGCTGCCTATCCCACTCCACAACATCACCTTCTTACATAGTATTAGATACTCACTGGGCATGTTTCTCTTTGTTGACAATCAAACTCTCAAAATAAAGGACACCTTGGTCGCATGGATTTTGTGGACATGGATATCTTGCATCCTATTCTGTTATATCTTCTACTCTATGTTGATTTTGTCCTTGAGTGGTGGAAAGATCTTATTTATCCTATGGTTCCCATGTTCTATGCTCACTACATAATCTAGGTTTACTCATAGTTTCTTTGATGGTGTTTTTGTTTGGTCGTTCTAGGACATTTATAGCAAGATGGGGGGGGGGGGCTTTTTATAGAAAGCTTTTGGCAAGGAGAAGTATTTGGCTATGGGTTTGGGGCCTATTTCTGGTTCTCCTCCTAGCCCCAATTCCTTGTAAACTGCTCGGTTGGTCACATGCCTCATTGGAGAACCATCATTTAGCACTCTTAAATCTTTCCGTATCCAAGTGCCTTTATGTCTGAGTTCCCTTCCTTCCATTCATGATGGATGGGAGTTGGTTCGAAATGGGAAGGATAATTTGTGAGTGGGGGAAGATGATCACATTTTGGTCCCTATCCATGGTGACTTAGGGGTTCTTTCCCTCTCTCTCCCATCCTCAGATCTTCCTTTTCTACCTCAAGCTGCTTCAGATCCATCATCCTCCAATGTTTCTTCTGCATGGCCCGCTTCTTCAGCACAACTGGTTTCTTCTCAGCCGTAATCCTATGAGGCTTATACTTCAAGTGGCGTCATCATCAGTTTTGAGGATGGACCCCTTCCTATTCTAGTGGCGTCCTCTTAGAATCTTAGAGGTGCAGTCGATCCCTCCATTATCTCAGCAAATCCCTTTGAGGTTTTATCTCTCCTTCAAGAGGATCCTCTGTAGCTAATTTCAAATTGTGCTTTCTCAGAAGTCCAACATGTTTATCCTCTTCATAAGCTCTCTAGTTCCCCTTATCCCAACAATATGTACACTTTATCTCGATCCATGTTATTATCGTCTAGTTCTTCTTAAAAGGTTAAATGTTCCTCGGGGCCCATGCCCAAAACTAGGCATCCCTATCAAACATGATTTCATGCATCATTTGGAATTTCTGAGGCCTTGGTTCCTGGGTTAAAATAGATTTTCTTTTTAATGAAATATTGAATAAAAAACCTCCCTTATAGTGGTTCTGGAACACAAATAGGAATATTTAATGATTGATTAATTTGATCATAATCTTGGTATGTGAAAATTCATGCATGGGGATTCTACCAACCAACACATCTGGATTTTCTGGAAGCATAATATCTTAGTCAAAGAGTATCTTGTCATGGATCAACTTATCTTTGTTAATGTGTGCTCGAATGTTTTCTTTTTCTTCACCTTTGTGTATACTAAGTGTGATTCCCATGTTATAGAATATCTATGGAGTGATCTTGATGCTTTAAATATGAAGGACATGTCACAACTTGTTGGGGGTGACTTCAATGTTATAATGGATAATTCAGAGAACAAGGGAGGAGGCCTGGTTCCTTAAAAAGATTGGAATTACTTAGCCTCTTTTTCTCTCTTATGCAGTCTATAGGACCAAGGTTATTCTAGAGAAAAATATACATGGTGAAATAATCAAAAGGGTAACAGGTGTACCAGGTGCCTCCTTGATCACTAACTTGGAAACATTCATGTGATTTCATCCTTTCCTATTTTCAGAGTTCTTCATCTGGTTTGAGCTCTCTCTGACCACTCTCCATTGCTTGTTAATTTGGATTCCAAAGTGATTAAAGCCACTGATTTATTCTTCTCTGGGAACTGTTCTTTGGATTTATCTTTCTAATCCATGGTGCAATCATCTTGGTAGAATCCCATGCAATAAAATTCCTAAGATGGATTCTATAATAAACATAGAAGAGTGAAGGGGGATTTCTTATCCTGGAGGGATAGATTTGCTTCACGGATATCAGACCTAGATTGCATCAAGAAGGACATTCAATAGGAGGAGTCCATGTTCAACGAGATATGGGATGATGGGAGATTATCTGATTTGGATTGTTCTAAGAGTCAACTCATATAAGCATTATTGGCATAGGAACAAGATTCTCATGAAAAATCCAAAAAACTATGGTTCAAAGAGGAAGATCGGAATACAACATTATTTCATACTTTCTTAAAAAAGAGGAATAGAAGGGTCTGGCCGAACATTTTCTAGGGGGATGACAGCTTCACTAGTGACCTCAAGGTGGTGGTTAGGATGGGGGATCATAATTTTAAGGATTTTATTACTGGCTACAACCCAACATTGTAGGATGGCTATCCCTTAGGACGCTCTTCCTTATTTAGTCTCATTCGCCAGGTGGTTTCTGACAGCATCAACCTCTTCTTTGAAAGCATATCAAAAGAAAGGTAGATCAAGTAGTCCATGCTCTCCCTCAATCATGAGAACTCCCCAGGCCCAGGTAGTTTCTCTAGGCCCTTCTCTGTAGCTTCATGTGATATCATCAAGGGAGGGCTGGTTGATTCCATCATAGACTTCTTCAGAGGGGGAAACCTACCTAGTTTTGTTTGTGATACCACTTTGATCCTCATCCCCAAGGTCAGCGATCCTTCCTCTATTAAAAAATATAAACCAATTAGTATGTGTAACTTCACATACAAGGTCCTTTCTAGTATGATCAATAAGAGACTCTCCCAACACCTTCTCAAGTGGGTATCTGAAGAATAACATGGTTTTATCCAAGGCAGGTCTGCCCAAGCTGTTGTATCCATTTCCCAAGAAATGATGGATGATGTTTACAGGAAGACAATTGGATCTAATTTGCTTATCAAAATTGAAATGTATAAGACCTAAAACATATTAGAGTTGGTATTTATTATCATGGTGATGCCCTGAATGGTGTTCTCTACTCATGTGGTTGACATATTTTTTTGGTGCTTCTCCTCCCCATGGATTGTGATCATATTTATGGGGTGTATCTATGGATTTTTTAAGGTCGTCTATGGCCTTAGGTAGGGCGACCCTATGTCTCCCAGTATTTTTGTCATTTTTCAGGACTCTCTCAACAGGTGTCTGAATAATTCCTTACAAGATAGCTCCATCCTCCATTTTCGGTGTAGGAAAAATCTTAAGGGATTATCCCATCTTCTCTTGACTAATGACATTGTGTTTTTCACTAATGGTTTTACCAGATCTATTCATGGAGTTAATAAGATCTTCCAAAAATAATGTAAGTGGAGGGGCCAACAAGTTAATTTTGGGAAAAGCATTGTGTACTTAGAAATATCATGCACTGATAGAAGAATTAGGATAGTTGAGGATCTATTGGGTTTCAAAAGGATGAGCCTTCATTTGGAATATTTGTGATCTCCCATTTCTAATGGAAGGATTCATATCTACCACTTTGATGGGTTGGTGTCTTGGATCTTGAATCATATCACTAATTGGAAGAACCATTTTATGTCTTTTAGAGGTCGCTTCACCCTTACTAACAGTGTTCTTTCCTCCATTACAATGCATGTTTCAGATTCCCTCAGAGTTATGAATACTATTTAAGGAGAATTTATAATATTATATTATCATTCATTTGGGATGCTCATTCGGAGGAGGGTTTTCATTGGGCTTCCTAGAGAAGGCTGTCTAGACTAGTGGAAGTCGGTAGTATCAATGTCCATAGTGTGGTGGACTCCATGCAATGACTCTTTTATAAACTTTCATGTGATGTTTTAGAAGGTAGTCCCTCCTGGGAGAAGTTTATTTTTTTAGAAATACAGGGGTGACTTGGAGACTCCAAAGGGGAAGGTGTCTAATTTATGGAATATGTTGAGAAGTCACAAGCTGACACTGGTGAAGAAAGCTCGTTGGTTGGTGGGCTGTAGGGAGATCAACTTATAGTGAAATAACTGTGTAAGGATCTAGTTTGTGTTTCTAGGGTTCTTGATTTATATTATCTCGTTTACTAAGGTAGTCCGCCATCCATCCTTCATTTAGGCCATGCTAGACCTCAACTAACTAGATTTCTAAAGCATCATAACTTTATCAGAGGTACCTAATAAGATCATTTTCACTGGAGCCCCATATGAAGTCTTATCTGCTAGGAATTATAGGCACTCTATGCATAGGCATTTAGGACACCTGGGATGGGGAAACATCCTCTGGTGAAAGGAAATACCAGGTAAATTAAACATTCTCACATGGAATATCTATAATAAGGCCCTCCCAATAGATGATGCAGTCCAGAAGAAAGGTGTTAGTTTGGCATCGCGGTGTCTCTGTTGCCTCAACCCTATAGAAGAGACGTTGGACCACCTCTTCTTCTGTAGAAAATGGTCGGTGACTTTATAGAGAGGCATGGGGATTTCTATATATATTCTACATGAAAATACCAGTGATGCTTTTCTTCATTCGTGGCTCAACAGCATGGAATGTAACTCTCTGAAGGATAAGTCAAGAGCCACTCTTTTTTATGTGGGATACTAGTTTTTGTGGTCAGCAAGGAGCCGCAATCACCAAGATTACATCACCAGTTCTTGGGTTTCCATGCATGCCCGAGATCAGTTTCTCACCTCTGACCTGAGAATGCTCTTAAAGAATTGGGATCAATATGCTATATCAGAGAGAGTGGTTCCCTTTGTGAATCGCCTTTAGCTTACCATGAGAGAGACCTTTCATGCGCATTGGGTGAGTTGGAGGCCTCTTTCCAATGGTTTTATGCTTAACAAGGATGGATCCAGTTAGCTCAGTATCATGTGTGGTGATAGAGTTGTATGCGACTCCATTGGTTCAGTGGTGGTTTCCTTCAGTAACCTCTATGGTCAGGGTGACTTTCTTCTGGCTGAAGCCAAAACTCTTCAGGATGGGCTTGAGGTCTGCAGCTTGATGGGTATTTCTCTGTCACCCATCAAGTCTAATTCTATGGTTATTATCAGTTCCTTACAGTATAGATTACTACCCCCCTGGTCGATTATGTAAATCATCTAAAAATGCTTGAATCTCATCAATCAAGTTTCCCTGACCCATACCTAGTGTGAATGAAATAGAGTGGCTGACTTTTTAGCCTCAAATCATAATCAAGGAAATCATTAAAGGATTTTTTCTAGTTTGGGTCCCCTCCAAAATGAGTGTCAAAATCTATTTTTATATGATTACCTTGGCTTACACTATTTTATACCTCCTTGAACCAATTTGTTTTGGGGTCCTTTAATAAAAATTTCTTACTTTGGATGGAAGGGTTACCCATGGAAAGAATTGGGTATCATAATCATGTCAAGAGAAAAATAAATGGGTGTATCGCAAAAGTTTCCATGAAAGAAAGGAATATAAGAATATATCATAATATTTTATGTCAAAATGAAGTGAAAATATTGTTTAATAAACATTACAAATGAAACTTTTTAATACGGTTTAATGGAAAACATTAAATATTATTTAAAATGGAAAAGGGATAATTGTTTGTATAAAACCAAAAATTTACCAGCATAGTTTTTCATGATAAAATGAGTGATTTTAGAACAATAATGGTGTCCTAAAATAGATTATGGAGCATACTTTAAAATGGGTATGAATTTGAGAAGTTCCCTTAAATCAGGCGTGCTTATAAGGAAGAATTGAGTAGGGAACCTTTTAAAAACTTGTATATACCCAAAAAATAAGGATAAGAGGATATTGATATATGATTTTGGAAAATATACTCAGAATTTAGAATCTGTACATAAAAATAAAGGATAATTTCATTCGGGTAAAAAGAGAGGAACAATAACCCAAAGGAATAATGGATGTTCGGGTAGAATCTCTTACCTTAAGTCTGAATGTGTTCTTCACTTGTTCTTAATATCCCATATAATCAAATTATATTCATTAATTAATAATTATAGAACACATTTTACTTTAATTTTATTTAGTAAAACTTTATGAAGTTTATTTATGTCTTTTTTGATGGGTTAAGAGGTTAAATTTCATTGTTTGGAGCACTGGTTTCCTTAGATTTCATGATCAGTTTACTTGTATACGTGTATAGAAAATCATGTAGAATGAGGATAGTTGTCCAGAACTGAACTTATATGTTATTAATGGACTTATATAATATTAAAATATATTTTTTTCTATAATTGGGGATGATTAATAAGATAAATAATCAATTATAATCATTTTGATTAATTTAGCGTTTTTTGATCATCACTACTAGTTTTGTTATATTATTAAATATCCTATTTATATATTGGTTACAGAACATTAAATAGGTTGTAATACATATAATATAATAGTTCAACCATAAAAATGGTTCCATGACCATCCTTGAAGATAGAATTGAAATATGAAATCATGTCCTCCATGAAGGTGGAAAATTGGTACCTCCAAGACAATGTTTTCATTCTTAAAATAAAAAAGAGAGGAGAAGAGATTTGATGAAGAATTATCCCATAAACATGATAAAATTACAATATATGAATGATAATGGATATATCATTCTATATGGATTAGGGGACATGAGTATAGAAAATTAAAAGAAAGAAACTTGAAAATAAAATGAATGAAAATGGAAAAGGGTTTTACCTCTTTATTCCTTCTTCTTGAGAACATCTTTAGGGGATTGGTTTTCATCTTTTATTAAAATAAAAATATCATAGGAATGGGGAAGGGGATTGGGATAATATTTGAGTAGATTTTGGACCAGGCTAAAGTCTTGAGATGTGTGAGGAGAAGAGGTGATGAAGGGTGATATTTATAGTGGAGGAGAGGGGTGGATTCTCATTATTTTACTCAATATTTTATTATTTTTCTCAAGACAAGAAATAGTGTTGATTCTTGTGATGAAATACAGTAATTATTCCATTTTATTTTGAACCAACTATGATTACATCATCCATGAATCAATGAATACTGTATTTGACATACAATATAAATATACTATAAATTACCATATTTTACTATTCACAAATATTCAACTGTTTCAGAAAAATCCAAAAAATTCACCAGAACCATTATTTGATGTTTAGAATTTAAAAATGAACTCATTTTTATGAAAATAATTTTATAATTATGAGAAATTTTACTTTTAATTAAAATCCTAATTTACTCAAAAAATACAGATTTTAAAATTATAATTGATTTTATATCACATTAAAAAATTAATTAAGGCATAATAAAATTATATCATAATAATAATTAATTAAAATATTAATTTATTAATAGATTTTATGAATATAAATTTTCTTTTAAACTATTGAATCTGTCATAAAATTGTAATTAAATATTTATGCCTTACAAAAATACCAACAGTTAATTAATAATTATTAAAACTCTTACTTACTTATACTAAGAAATAATTATATCATATTACCATTTATAATATGATTAAATTTTATTTATACATTCTTTGGTGAGGTTACTATTTCATTTTTTGGTTTACAATTCATACGGGTTACAGTACTATTCCAAAGGTCAAGTTACTATTTCATCACTATGGGTTCCTTAACTTCTTGAAATACTTCTTATTGCATTAATTATTAATTTATAAAGTTTATATTGTGTTATTTATGTGATTTAATGTGATTTATACTATATAAAAAAAATAAGAAGGGAATTTATATAGATAAACTTTGGGTCATTACAAAACCCCTTTACAACTATCAATTTAATTAACCAAATTCTATTATCTTTAATTAATCCAGAACCACCATAATCCATAGGTGAACAAATGTAATCCCTCCCGCCTGATACATAAAAAGGATAAACAAGGGAATCCATACCTTAAAGAATCATTTCAACTCACTGCACACTGCAGGGTGAAGAAGAACACTCGTAACCATAATCGCACGATGAGGAACCATATATCAACCTACACCACTTCCTAAGACCATAAAAAAACAACCCAACACACACCCAAAACCAAATCATACCACTACTGTGATCTCTGAGGTATAATAGAAGAAAAAAAAAACAAAGAAATGGAGAATAAATCACCACAGATCAACCATGGATCGCCAACAAACAACCACCAAGATCAATAGATCAACGAAAGAGGAAAAAGGGATCCATGAACACCTTTGGCACCTAGGGTTTTCCAAAAATGATTAGAAGGAGGATCCAAAACTGAATTAATGAGAATTCATCCAGAAAAGAATTTGAAAAAGCATTGGCTCAGGGTTTTATATGACATGTAATCCCCTTTCACATCATGTAATCCTTGGGGTTCGGTTTCTACCGAAAAACTCATCACCTATTCATTTAATTATTTATTTTTAACCACAGTAAACTACATGGCGTGAATCATCCCTAAAAAAGCTGTTTTACCAAATTTCACATCATGTAATCCACTTACATGATGTGTAATTTCTACAACAGTTCTGTTACACCTATATATTCTACTAAAAACTCCCAGAACCTCCCCCAAGAAACTCGAACACTGAAATCCAACAATGTAATTGACTGGGAAGGCACATAAAATTACATCAGATACCTCTAAAATGATTATATCTCTTAAGAATCCAAAACCAATCCCAGAAGAAAAAGGGTTCCAAATGACCACCCTGTGAGATACCTCTCAAGGATATCGTCATACCTCAAACGCTACCACCATAAAAACACACAAAACCAAATGGCCACCAAACTCTCACAAAAACTCATCACCATGAAACCAAAACTACAAATCTTCTCTACTCACACAACCAAACTTTCACACAACCACTGCATAGTCATATCAATCTTTAAGCTTCCCAAACTAACAACAGCTACAACCAATGAACCACACCATCCCAAACCCATGAATTGGAGAATTCTATCTTCCATATCAAGATATTATGCAATCTCGGTGACACTAACTCACCTTGGTGGGTTTAATCACATCACATTTAATGTGTATCAATTTGTAATTTGGTACTCCCTTTTTCATATGTCAGGACTTTATCAGAAATCACACCACACACATTAAAAACAACATAAAACATCTCATATTATAAAACAAGGTTCAAACATCACATCATAAAGAAAAAATAAAATAAAAAAAAACCTAAAATAAGTCTGGGAACTAGGAACACATCTACGTCTATCACTCCAAAGTACTCTCCTCAAGGGGACCATGCCACCACAACACATGAACTGAAGGAATGGTCCATCTATGCCGTGCCTTTTCTTGGTGATCTTGTATCTCTACTAGCCACTCCACAAACATCATGTCATTCTTGATATCCAAATATCCCCAGCCAAGAAAATTAGAGTCATAATGTAGATATTGATGAAGTTGAGATATGTGGAAGGCTTCATGGATATTATCCAACTATGGGGGTAATGCGAACCGGTATACCACTTCGGCAACTCACCCCAACACCTCAAATGGACCAAAAAACATGGGATAAAACCTAATCCCTCTACCAAACATTTTCTCACCATTTTGATGGTAAACCTTTAAGAACACATGGCATACAACCTCAAACTCTAAGGGTCTACTTCTATGATTGGCATGAGAATTCTACCAGTCCTGTGTTTCTTTCATCCTCCCATGAACAAGATAAACTTTCTCTATTGTTCCCTGTACTACATTGGGACCAAGAACATCTATCTCCCCAACCTCTATCCAATAAAATGGATAATGACATGGTTTCCCATAAAAATCCTCAAATTGGTCCATAACAATTGAAGATTGATATCTATTATTATAATCAAACTCTACCAAAGGAATGTGTCTTACCAAATACCCAACAAAGTCTAAGACACAAGACCACAACATATCCTCCATTATTTGGATAGTCTCTTCTGTCTTCCCATATGTCTATGGGTGGAAAGCAATGTAGAGGTGTTACTGAGTGCCGAAAGCATGTTTCAATCCCCTCCAGACTCGTGAGGTAAAATGTGTATCCTGATCTGAGAAAATAGACGTCAGAACTCCATGAAACTGAAACACCTCATTCAAGTACCTATTATCCAATTCATTCACTACGCCTGACTCCTTGATCGCTAAGATGTGGGATGATTTCATCTACCAGTCCACTATCACCCAAACCGCATCACAACCTCCATGATTTATGGGTAAACCTATGACAAAATTCATCGACATGTCATCCAATTTACACTGAAGAACATCCAAGTATTTTAACAAACCACCATGAATATGATGTTAGGCCTTTAACTACTGGAAAACTAAACACCAAGCCACAAACTACGCCACTACTCATTTTATCCCAGGCCACCAAAATTGCATTCTCAAGCCACGATACATCTTGGAAATTACTATGTGTACTTCCAATTGGGAGTTAAAATATAATTAAGGGAAACATTTAACATTGATACCGGAACAAAAACCTCCCATGAAACAAAATCATCTTGTAACCATTCTATAACCATCCCTTTGGAACATCACCATGGGAAATACGATCATGAAAAATCTATGCCTATGATTCTCCCCACTAAGAATCCTCCACCTACTACATCAGAGATGATTTCACCATCATCTGAAATAAACAACATCTACAACCATTTACCCATGCATCTAAGTGTAGGGATTTCAACCCATCCATTTCTCTCTAAACGTCCTTAAACTCCCGAATAACACCCTCTACAACTTCCTACTCAAAAAATCAACCAAAAAATTATATTTTAAGAGGTTTAAGAGATCTAAAAGTCATAATCGTGAATAAACTACATCCAACTCTTTTTCCACAAGTTCATATCATACTGAGAAAAGATACACCTCAATCTCTTGTGATCTATAAAGACCACAAAGTTCTCCCTAATGAGGAAATTCCACGAAAAAATCAGTAGAAACACAACTTATTCTAGATCTAGATCATAGGTATATTAATTATTATCATGGGGATGAAACCGCATAGAACAATAAGTGATTACCGATCACTACTACATCATCACACATACCAAGACTAGATAGGAATCATCACAAAACACCTCAAACAACACACCCTCCTTTGGCAGCTGAAGCACTGGAGCACTGACTAACTTCCCCTTTAGATAATCAAACACTTCCTATAACTGATTAATCCACAAAAAATCTTGGTCTTTACTAGGAAAATCTATCAATTCAGATGCAAATTCAGATAAATTGGATACCAACCTCTTATAATAGATTGTGAGACTAAGAAAACTATGATACTCGGCCACATTCTTGGGTGATGCCTAAGAAACAATTTCTCAAACCATTGATGGGTATACTACAACACCATTCTAATACACCATATTCTTGAGGAAATGCCCCTATCATTTCTAGAACATAAACTTGGGAAAATTTCCATAGAGCCAGTGGTGTCAAAGAACATGCAAGATAGTCCCGAGATGATTAGTGTGCTCCTCCTCTGACTTCGAGTAGATTAAGATATCATCAATGAATACGAATATGAACCAATCTAGGAAATCATGGAACATAGAGTTCATAAGCTCCATGAAGATGTCTAGTGTGTTTATAACATGTATTGGAATGACTACAAACTCAAAGTTCCCATACCTACATCTGAAGGAAGTATTCAGGATATCGCCCTCCTTCACCATCAACTAGTGATATCCAAACCGCAGATTATTCTTAGAAAACCAACTCTCCCCTATCAACTGATTGATAATAACATCTATCCTTGTAAGAGGGTAATGTTTCTTGAAAATCATAAGATTCAACATCTATTAGTATATACAAAACCTTAGACCACCATCTTCCTTCTTGGAAAACAACACTAGAGCACCCCACAATGACACATTGAGCCTGATAGAACCCTTCTTCATTAGATCAGTTATCCAAATCCTCAACTCAAACAACTTAGAGGGTGTCATCTGATAATGATTCATCAAAATTGAAAAATTATCGGGCTACAAGTCTATCAAAAACTCAAAATCACGTTGAGGGGGTAACATTACAACCTCCTTGTGGAAAACATACAGGAACTCCCTAACAAACTTGGGAACCTCCACTATCATAGCTTCCACTTATTACACAAAAAATTTATCCAATAAGGAAATAAGGGTCACTATAGGCCAACTACCCACCTGACAACCCCACTCACCAATAAAAACCTCACATTGTACATATATATCTGAAAACATGAATGTCATCCAGAAGAAGTTGATAAAAACATGAACATAATAAAACCAATCAATGCTAAGGATGAAATCATATGTCTAGATATATAGTAGTAAAAGATCTCCATGAGACTGTTGTAGTCCTATCGGCAGTCTACACCCTTGGCACACATGAAATAAGTTGGTGTGGCCCCGGACTAGCGTAGTAAAAACAAGGGGCACAAGAATTCTCTCAATGTCTAGTCTTAGAGTATGGGATAGAGTGGGTGAAATAAAGGAGTGTGAAATCCCAAATCAAACAAGTCACAAGAAATAGTAATAAGAAAACTAATTTTACCTATGATGATCTTTGGCCCCTCTGAAACTACTACCTCTACAGTATGCAAATTACCTTGCCCAACTCCTCTACCTCTCGAATGATGAAATCCTCCATGAAAATGCTTGGGTCATAGTTCCTGAACATGAGGAACATCCTTAGGTCGACCACTACGTACTCCATCTCTACTCATTGGAGAAAAAACCTGTTGTCCCTACTACTGAAATGACCTCACTAGAAAATGCTATTGAGACAGGAGGTGAACCTATCCAGCTTCACCATACTGAGCTCAGGGAGCCACTAGGAACTAGATCTAGCGATATCCATGTACCCCACAACCAAAACAAACTGGCATAAATATCCTATGAAAAGCATGAAATCCAATAGCACCAGAAGGTCGGATAGGAAGTTATTGAGGTCGACTCCTTGCCAATCAAAACCTCAAAGGTCCAGGTGCTTGAGACCTTCCGCTAACAACTCTACTCTTTAAGGAACCCTGATGGTTCCCTTCATAAAGGAAACCACATCTAAGTGAATTCACGTGATCATGTATGCCTTTTTCTGAACCTCCAAATACGTCAAAAACATAAAAGGAGTAACTACATGTTGGATAGAAGGATGGAGGACCTCTTCAAGATGTCTTTCAAGAGACTCATTATCTAGAAAAAGAGCTGGGGAAAAATAAAGAAGGTCCTTGACCATGATTCCCATCTCCCATACTAACATTCTCCCCTACTGAAGAGAAAGAAACGCATGCCTCTTAATAGCCTTCATGGTGAAAGAAATGAACCATTCCTAAAACTACATCAGGAATTTGACCCACAAAATGTATGCGTCCTTCCAATGTCCTAGATACAACATCCACTATTTACACACATCTCCCCATATTTTACTGACTTCTAATGGGACCCATTATTCTATCGGGGGCTAGATCAAACTAAAAGTTATCTCGATATCCTCTAGCCATATCTCTATCTCCACATATGAAACAATACCCTCATACTTTCCAAAAGCCTTCTACTAGAAATCACACAACATACTGTGCCACTAATCATCCCCCTCAATCAGATCAACCTTATGCCGATAAATCAGATCACCCCAATAAACCTCAACTGCTTGAGCCACACGCAGATGACGACCATGAGCCATATCTGAAAGTCAAACAGGTATTTCCAAAGCCTGAGTAGTATGTAACTTCATTTAATATTCATTTTAACTCTTTTAATTCTTTTTTTATACATTTCAACTTTCCCAAAACAACTCAATTTAAATAAGAACGCAATTCATTATGATCCATATACCTTTACTCGGTCTCTACCCTACAGGAAGGTCCCTCTCGATTGGTTTTTCAATAAGATTAGAATCTGTGCATTGAATCACATGTACCCTAAAATCCCATGTTCTAGATGGTCTCCCCGTCCTACGTCAAACACCAAGGTCAATTGGAACTATTTCCATATCAACCCATGCAACCCTCATTGTGCCTAACTCTAAACTACACCCAATCTATAAACTATTGGCTTGGATACCAATCTGTCATGACCCCCTCCATCCAAAGATACTACAATGAGGGGGGAGATATAATGACCCCTGATTCCTACCTCCAGTAGGCCCAAGATTGTTGACTACTACAAAGGGTGTACAAATCTAACAATATGGGAGGCATTACCCATTCTAATATAAATTGGATTAGGAGATCGAATGAATCATTAAAAAACAACTCCAAGACATAATATAAAAGAGAAATCCAAACTATAAGATATTCATGTATAAATAGAACTGATACAAATAAAAGTATAAATACCCAAAAGCAAAGCTAAAGCAGTGAAACAAAAACTATCAAGGATCTGAGTTAGTAAGGTCTAAAATGGTCCATGAAATCATCTTGGAAACCTGAAAACAATTTTATATACATAGTTTGATCATATAAGTTTACTCAGTAGGAAAAACTCATTTCTCTCATTCACATGTGAAAGAAGTATACTAATGAACCTGTGAGAAAACAGTAGAACCAAAAAACACCTATATAGGTATACTAACCCTCCCAACCTCCCCAATTTACACTCAGTAAATAATGAAATCAATGTAATATAATATAATGTAAATCACACCAATGATAGGGAACACCACACCAGTTCCCCATTGATTAGATACTCTCACAACCTAACGACAAATGTCTTGAAGCTCCCACATCTTTTGAAATTACCACATCTAACCTGCACAAATGTGGGACTCACAAGACATCCCACCCAAATATACCTAGGCCTCAAAACACATCCCACTCATACACACCTGGCCCTTACAACAAATCACATCACATCACATATCATCACATATCACCCCAAATACACCTAGAAAAGCACATCACAACTCATTTTGAATACACATGGGACACTACATCACAAATTATCCTGAAGACACCAAGGACACCACATCAAAACTCTTCCTGAAGACACCTGAGATACCAAAACCACCATCTAATGAACTAACATACCTTCGACCATCACAGTCTGTATAATACCAACCTCTCTTGGAAGAGGGAGTAGAGAAGAGTGTGTGGACTTCCATCCATCCTCCCACCAAGATATTGGGAAAGACACCCCACATGTGAAAATGTAGGTGTTAATCACATGGTTCTCAACAAGGTTGGGGTGCAAATAGAAATCACAAGAATATACAAGTATATATATAGTATCAAACACTCGAGTCCAACCTATGGGTTCTTTAACAAACAACCAAATCACAACACCATAACCTTTGTTTCCACCTATTAATGAATTTATTAGTATCTTATATATCCATTTCATAAGGTGAAGATCCCTAATAATATAATTCAGCTTCACATTTCCCCCACATTTAACACCCATTCATTTCATTATCTAGCACCAACTACCCTTAATCACACAACCCATCATTAAATTATTTATTAACAATTCTCATACCAATAGAAAAACAAACCATCCCAATCCATTTAAAACTTCATTAATTATTTATTGATTTGTTCCATCACTACTTGGGGATCTAGAATAGAGAAATCACATTCCACAAATAGCTCAACATTCCATCATCTCGCCACCCCAAAAGCACAACACAAAAACCAACACCTTTCCGCCCTAAAATAATGGAAAAAAACCATAAAATCCACATGCCCCAACCACACATCATAGACCCAGAAGAATGACCTCACATCACAACAAATAAAGATAATTTTATAAATTTACATAGGGAGATTTATCACGTTTGACATTAATTTAGGGGTGCTATCACACAAACCAAAAATCCTAGGGAAACTATTTCATTATACAAGTATAAGTAATTAAAAAATTTCTATTTAGGGTGATATCACAAAAATCAAAACCAAATAAACCATCATAAATGATATATCCAGTGCACAAAAAAATCCCCTAACGACCACTATTCTTAGCGGGTCATCAAGACCAAACAATCACAATATAATAATAAGAATAAATCTGTAAGAATATACAAAAAAACCTTTTCCCATTTCAATTTAATTAACCAATTTCAATTATATCTAATTAATCCATCACCACCATAATACATTGGTAAACAACAGAAACCCATCCTTCATGATATAGAATAAGGATAAATGAAGGAATCCCTCTCTCAAAGAAGATTTCCAACTCGATTCGCATTATAGGGTGAAGAAGAATGCCTATAACCACTACTACACCATGAGGAACTATGGATCAACCTAAATAAAATCCCAAAACCACAAAAATTCAACCTAGAATAGACCAAAAACTAAATCATACCAGCATATCGATATCTGAGGAAAAAAAGAAGAAAAACAACCAAGAAAGGGAGAAGAACTCACCACAAGGCAACCAAATATCACCAACGAACATACACCAGGTTCAATGAATCAAAGTGGGAGGAAAAAGGGCTTGAAGAACACCTTGGGGTTCTTTGGTTCATCCAAAACGAAATCAAGGAGGATCCACAATTGAATGAATGACAATTCAGTTGGAAAAGAATTTTAAAACTGCACTGGATTAGTAGTTTACACGATGTGTAATCCCCTTTCAGGTCATTCAATACTTGGGGTTTAGTTTCTACGAAAAAATGTGTTGCATCTTCATTCAATTATTTATTTTTAACCCTGATAAATTACACATCATGAATAATCCCTGAAAAATATATGATACCAACTTTCACATCATCTAATCCACTTACATGATGTGTAACTTTTGCAGCAGTTCATCTACACCCCCATCTTCCATAAAAAACTCTCAGAACCTCCCCTAAATACCTCCTACACTCAAAACTGAAAAATTAATGGATCATGAAGTCATAGATTGCAAAAATTTGTTTTCCATAATCTATTATTTTAAAAATATAGTTCCCATGGTTTATGCTAAACTTTATATGAAACCAACTGTAAATACCTCGACCCTAGTTGCCTAGAGCCAGTGGTTACTTTATTACATTGGACCTAGATACAAGGAATTTCATCCCAAAGGAATAAATATTTTTTTAGTCTTGGTATACTGGATACATACTTGAATCTCACATTATAATTGAAAACATAAAATATAAAACATAGTGAAAGTAAATATTATATATCCTTGAAATCATTCAAAGATTCATTCTTCATATCATAGGAAAATCGAAAAAATAAGGGTGAGATTAGATGCATAGAAAGGGTTATGTAATAAGAAACATATCATTACTAAATAATACATAATCAATATGGTAAGATAAATAATTTAAAAAACATTCCATTTAATCAATAACATGACCACGAATAATAATATGATAAGAGTAAATGAAGATAAAATGATTTCATATAAATAATCTCATAATATTGAAACTTCTCCATTGATATTTTTAAAAATAATCAAATGAAAATCAAAAAATAATTTCATAATGATTGAATGCATAATTCTGGACATCTAAAACTTACCATCAAGGCCGTGTGAAAAGATAATTTAAGATATGGGTAAGTATTCACCAAAATCCTATTTAATAAGTCAAGCCAACTGGTTTGTCTCATGAGACATACTGACACATCAAGTATTTATATAATTCTGGGCCTCACCCATAACTTAATAATCCCAATTCATTCGTCTTGTGAATATATAATATAACTTAATCAACATTATTTTTTCAAAAAAATTATATAAGATGAACTAACATATATATTGAATATAATTTTCCTATTCAAACTGACCATAAACCATATATAGAAAGAATAAGGATCTTATTATTACAACATATTCCTAGTGTATAATAATTTTATTGTCTTTTATGAATATAAATACCATAAAAATATCATTAAAAAAATTTCTGAGGAAAATACCTTCTTCACTTTGAAACTATCCTTTAAAAACTAAAAATTTATAAAATATTAGTAAAAAATTTTATTTTAAAAGAACCATAAAACCTATTAAATTAATATTCAAATAATTTAGTGGTCATGATGGTGGGAAATTCTGTTTATATCAATCACATTAAAACAAATATTTCTTTCACATTTTCTATAAAAATTCAATAACTACCTCATTCTGAAAAAAACAAATAGATTCATTTTAATATATTTTGTAAAAATTCAATCATGGGTAAAAATTACTTTAAAAAATCATATATTAATATTAAATATATTCTTGAAATAATTTCTAGAAAAAAAGACATAAAATAAAATTATAAAAAAATAATGTG
Source organism: Viscum album (assembly GCA_963277665.1). Taxonomy (NCBI): domain Eukaryota; kingdom Viridiplantae; phylum Streptophyta; class Magnoliopsida; order Santalales; family Viscaceae; genus Viscum; species Viscum album. The sequence goes on from OY728128.1 coordinate 861,340,415, forward strand.
AAATTAAATTATTTTTTTAAAAACATTTTTATAAATATTTTGTGTACTTAAAATATAATAATAATATAAAAATTTATAATTTTTAAAAATTTGTGGAGGATAAAAAAATATTTTTTTATTATAGAAATATTATATAGTTCCCTTAGTGAATACTTAAACATAAATAATCTCTAATAATGGTGAGATTGTGAAATAAACCCTTACCACTTTGGTAACTTGTGAATCATAATCAATATTAAATAAAAAACATCAAATCAATATTTAAATAAAAATAATATAAATTGAATCATGATATATCATATTAAATAATTAGAATATATACCTAATAAATTAATATAGGTGTATAACAAAACATATGTCCCAAATAAAACAATTTGAGGGGAAAACCATTACAATGATCATAACATTGAAGTGAGGATAAATTAGTTAAGTGATTGCGTGTAATAAATGCATATCCAAAAAAAATATAAATAAAAAATTAAATAAAAAAATCCATTTCACACATAATATTTACCTAATAAAATCACTGAATAAGGGATATAACCCAATGAAATAAAATTGAGTTATGAAACTCTTAACACTTAGTGACTATCAAGTCAAATCCCCTTGGATAAAATAATTATAATAATAACTTCAAATACAATTAAGTATTAAAGATTCCATATATAACATTTAAAGGGGTATTATATATCCCATATAAAGGAAATTGGTTCATAACATTAAAATATTCCTCAATACAAGGAAATTGAGACAAAATCCCTTACCTCGGGTTCGAATCATTCTGTACATTATTATTCTTCTTGAATAATAAAGTTATGATAATTATTTATTTTATTAATAAACTTTTTTATGATTATTATTTATTTTATTTTATTTATTACCATGTTATATTTATATACTTAATCAATTAATTTTATATCAGATGTTTTGAAAATATTCATTTCACATGTCCAAAATGACTTCGGCGGGTTACCTATGGTAAAAGTGGTCATTGTTCCATCATCACCATAATAATTATAATTACATAAGTTTTATTTTTATACATAAATTATACTTTTATAACCATCCATGAAATTGGGTTATGAAAAATTAACTACGTTGCAGTCATGTAGAAGGTTGGTCGTACACAAGCAAGAGTAACGTTTCCAATTTTCAAAGATCATGATAAAAATAAAATAAGGATTATTTTACATTTACAGAATGATAATTATATCATAAATATAATATATTTTTTTAAATAAACTTATATGTACCATCCATGTGACATGTTAATAAAAAATATCACATCGCTTTGTGGAGGTGGTAATCCACATGTATGCACGAATGACGTTGTTATCTTTCAATAAACAGAAAGGTAGGAAAATATATGATATATTAATTTTTCTAAAATGAAAAATATTTCATTAATATAATATATATATATATATATATATATATATATATTAAATATATCATCGTAAATAGATTTGAGTGACAATGATGAAATTCCAATTACACCAGTTCATAAGGCGGTAGTCCACCATACACATGAACGCTAGTTTTGTTTCCCATTTATCGGAAGAGGAGATGGATATAGGTTATTAAATAAAAATAATAAAATATTAGTATATGGGATTCAATGATGTTATTTTATCAGTACGTTTGAATAAAATTTTATGTAGGTGGAAGAAGAAATAAAAAAAAATGCTTGGTTAGGAATGACCAATCTTCATCGGACAACCTCTTTAGGTTTACACCAAAAGCCTTCATAGGAGGGTTTGATATTAAAAAATGACTCTAAGAAGTGTTAAGGGAAGTAATTAAGGTATTTAGGTTTTTATTTGATGAACTAAAAGGATTTTTATGTGGTAAGAAAGAGGATAGGTAGTTCCATTTTATAAGTGAGGGGAGGGACATTTTTGAAATTTCATAAAATATTAAATAAATATAAAGTAATTTTATTAAAAAAAAGATCCAAAAAAATATAATTATAATATATGATTATTATGGGTCAAAATAATATCAGAAAATAAAATTTTTACAAGTTTACATTACAGTTTTCACCCTTAATTTTTTTTAACCGGCGTTGACCCTTTTTTAACAATTACAGTGTTAATAATGTTTTTACTCTTTAGGGGTGAACATATTTACTATAAAAGGAAAATTATAAAATAAATGGAACATGGTTTATATTTTAATCCATTTACCAAAAAAATTTCTTAAATATATGACTTTTATGAATTTTAAATCATTTAATAAAATATTTTTTATTATAAAACATCATTAATGTTATTTATGGAACTATTTATTTAACTTGACTTTGAAAACAATATGAAAGAAATGAAATTAAAATTTAATCATTTAAAAAATCAATAAAATATTATATTTATAAAAAAAATCATGAAACCCAATAATTTATTAAATTTATATTAAATTTAATATTTTGAAAATCATTTATTTTATTTTTATATTAATTTAATAAATACTTTGTCAGCATTTCAAGAGAATTTAAGGTAATTATTTCATTAATAAAAATTATAAATAAATATACATGATAAAAAATAATTTCTATTTAAAATGACTATTTGGATTTGAACATATATTATTTTTATCATTGTTACAAAATAGTATAGTTACTTAAAGAAATAAAGTGATGTTTATCCATATCTTTTACTTAAGTATTATAAAAATAAAAATCAAAGACATATTAAAAAAATTGGAAATGTATTTGTGAATTGGATGTAAATAGATGAAATAAACCCATAAAATAGGACAAAATAAAGTCTTAGGTACAATTTTGAGTCCTTATCATATAATTTTTAACCTTAAGTACTCGATTTACCCTTACTTTGGTGAGAATTAATTACTATAGTTACTATTCACAATGGAAAAAAATAAAGTGGGGAAATTTTCCAAATTTTGACCTCTTGATTATAAATATGGAATCAATTTTTAAAGATTCAATTCATTTAAGAGGCCTAATTTAATTTAAAATTAGACCTGTGAGATGTAATGAAAAACAATTTTTTAGAAAAAAACCCTTTTAAGTATAAACTATTTTTATACCATATACAAGTATAAAATTCATTCCAAAGGCCAAAATTATATTATTTTTAATATAATTTAAGTAATAGAATTTTAAAACTAATACAGAATAAAATTTAACTTTGTATATACTTGAAAATAAAATAAAATATTCAATAAAAATCAGTATTTTTCACTAATCATTAAAAAATCAACCTTCTTAGAAAAATATCAAACTTTCACCATTATATAATTTTTATATGATGATCTAAAATGTCTAAATGTTTTTTATTTTTTATAATAGTTTCTCACAAAAAAAAAATTTAATCTATTTTTGAAGAAAACATATTTTTGAAGAACAAAATGTCATTACTAAAAATTGAGTCATTATTTACTAAAAAGTTATCAATATTGAATAGTATATATATATATATTATAAATTAGTGATTACTATTCATACATACCAATTTAACAGCTAGGTTATAATGATCATATATAGTAATAACACTTCTTGTTTTGTTTAGGCTCGATGTTGCAAGTCATATACACTATCGAACATAGTTTTATTTTATTAATATTTGGGTGTTACTTTATCCCAAACTTAAAAAATTAAATCCTCACAATTTTAATATTATCTTGGTAATTATTGGTCTAAAATTATAGAATTGTATTTGGAAAACCCATATCGTAAAATTGGTTAATAAAATTTCATCTTAAAAACAGGGAAAGGGAAATACCATGGACATCCGAAATAACAAAAAACTAGGTTTCCAAATAGTTTAAAATTAGTGGGGATTAAAACTAAAGACATTAGGGAGAAATATAATGATTAATTAATAATCAAAATTGATAAATAACATGGGTTTGATGAATTTAATTTCCAAAAAACCATAAATTTGTGATTGTTGAAAAGGCCATCAATTCATAAAAAATGATCGTAATAGGAGAACTTTTTTTTCCAAGATCCTTTTCCTAGAGTCGAGGAATTAATTTAAAATATAAAATAAGAAAATAAAAAAAGTATACTTAATTGACCATTATATTTTCTTCCTTTCATCAATTTCTTCCACAATAATATATTTTTCTCTAAAAAATGAGTATTCAAGATGAATTTTTTATTCTTGAAGAAATAAATTAAACTTTAACATATAACATAATCCATAAAAAGACAATAAGATATTACAAATTTAATTTTACATTATCAAAAATGGAAATGGTTACCATAATTTATGATAATACCCAAAATGTATAATCCTTTATATAAAGAAGTAATATATTCTTCTTTAAAATTTCCACAATAACACTACAGGTTCAATTTAGATTATTTCACAAATAAATTACCCTACATCCCAAATAAACTCAATAGCCTCAACATTAAATAATTATTTAACCATAAATTTTATCTCATATCCTTCATATTACACCTCCAAAAATGTAATAACTTTCTTCCCAAATAATCATTTACATTGAACCTAATGATTATATATACATATATAAATATTTCCTAAAATTTCATTAGTCACGTAAAAATAAATAAAATTCAATAATATTTGATCCTATAATATGCTTCCCAAAATCAAATTAATCATTATCTATAAAATAATTTAAGTAAAAAAAATTTCATATTAACCAAGAAATCATGTAGACTTGTATTAGGCGCTACACATTTGTCACCTATCAGTAATGGGTTCAAGCTCTGCTGCCTTTCCAGATATGATGTTTTGTTTCCTGAACTATGGTTTGTCCTTTTTATAATAATATATTAATTTAATACTTATAAAATTTTGAAAAATATGGTGAACATCCCAAAAATAACATTATTCATTGCTCACTTTTTAACCACAAATGTTTTCTACACCTATTACTTTTTTTCCACAAAATCTAATAATATTAATTGACTAATATTACCTTAACATCAATGATCATTTTAACCCTAAAGGTTATCAATTATTTTAAACTTATGTACACAAAATATAAAATCACTATTAGTCAAATAATATTCTCACTAAACATATACTAAACCCAAGGGTCATATTCAAATAAATGTCTCCCAAAATATCCTTAATCATGTTAAAATCTCATTACATAAAACCTAAAAAGTTTAATGTATTCATTTAAACTAATAATTAAACTTATAATTATCACCCTAAGACACTTTAGGTTTATCCCATATCACTATGGAATATGATAGGTTTCATATAGGTTATATTCTCTTATTCATCATAAATATTCATAAAGAAAATGTGATTTTACCCATGAATATCCCCTAGGGGTGTCAAAAATGGTTTACAATAATGGAAAACTCATTGTGTACCAGAATGATGGTTAATATATACTTTAAAAACTATTTTTAGTGTTATTAACACTAGATGCATCTATTCCAAAATCAGGTCCACTTGCAGTATCCAGACATGAATGTATTTCTAGGATAACCACATAATCTCTATCTTAACAAAATTTTAGTATATTATTATATAATTATACTTATCCTAATATTTATTCATAGAGTTATGTGTCTTTATCTATGTTTTCCTAAATCAAGTTCTCATGGTTTCCACTAAACTTCTTTTGATACCAATAGTAAATACCCCGACCCTGGTATCCCATAGATGATGGATACACTATTACATTGTTAGTATAAAAAGAATCATGTCCCTAATTACTGAATATTATAGTATTATTGGTAATGTAACATTCCGTTAGGTTTTTAGGTACTTTTGATGTTTCCAAGTACCTCTATTTTGCAGTAGTGACTTGGGGGTGAATTTGGGTGAACTGTTAAGTAAAACAAAAGGTCAATGGATTGTGCAAGGTTTGCACATGGTTTGAAAAATCGTGCCAACCAAGCTACACTGGACAGAGAAGTACGCACGGTGTGCACACAGTTTGACAAACTGTGCGACCAAACCATGCAGACCAAGCATCTCTGTGTAGTGAGGGCCACACAGTGTGCGTACGGTTTGACAAACTGTGCGCCTCTGCCCAGGTAAACTATGCGCGCAATTTCTAATTCAGAAAATTTATTTTAAAACCACCTGAACCACCAGGACTTCTATATTTTCGTCCTTGTCTTGGTCTTGACTCATTTTAGGTCTTTCCAAAGCCTCCTAGAGAAATTCCAAGTGGATCTGAACATCTTTCTTCGATATTGAAGGCTTGGATTGAAGATCCTCTCTCCTTTCAGTAAGTGGATTTCATCCTGTTGCATATCTAGTTTATTCCTCTACCGTTCCATGATATTTTCATGGAAGGTTTCCTTTGTTTCCATAGATCTAAACATATAAGTTGAGTTATAGATCTTGGATTGTGAATCTTGATCTAGTTTTAAAATATCTTGATCCCTTTGATCTTAATTTTGGTTTTAAGGATTTAGATCCAGTTTTAGATCAACATCATTGTGTCGCTCGGTTGTTGGGGTTTCTCATTGGGTTAACTCCCGTCAATAAATTGAGGTAGGTGGTTCCGTTCCTTATTTCCAAATTCATTATCATTGTATTTTCTTGATTTATTTTAATTATTGATTTAAATTAAATTTCTCATGTTTCCTTCAATTAAATTGATAAAAACTCAATTCCATTATATTGAGATATTTGAATTGGTTTTGGCATAGAAATTTGGGAAAACCCCAATTACATTGAATTGGGTGTGTTTATGGAAAATTGGTTGATTTAAATTGTGTATTTTATTGAATTGTATTCAATTAAATTGTTGAATTTAATTGTGGAAATGAAATGTGTAATGATAGATTTGGTTTTGAATGGATTTAAAACTTATTAAAATGGATTAAAATGATTTGATAGAAACCCATTGGTTTTATCTTGTAAAAAAGGCATGTTTTTGAATAAAACCTATTATGGTTTTAAATGGAATGAAGTTGGCAATTTTGAAATGGAAGACTGGGATTAGTCGCATTTTAAGCATTCTTAAAATAGTTCTCCCATCATGTAAGATCACATGCAAGACTTAGGTAGATAGTGATTTATTTGGATACACTCTACGCTACGACAACATTATAAAACATACTTGCAGAGGGTCACATCCCCGATGGGTTAGTGACGAGTCTCCTTTGGCCAGTGTTATTGGGACGTGTGTATACACATTTTGCTGAGTTCACATAGAGAGTGAGGAATCCTATAACTGGTTAATACTATCGTACCTTTTGGAAGATGACCATGTTGCTCACTTTTTTATTTAAATTTGTGATATAAATGTATGCCAATGCTTTTGAACTGCCTTATATGCCTCCAGAAATTTATATAAATTGTTTTATATAAATGCTTTATTTATTCCTTTTTTAGAAATAATCCATCATTGTAAAGCCTTCCTTAGTGAATTTTTCCATCACTTGAAAATGTATAACATGATTTGTTAAAATATTCCTTTGAATTTCCAAACCTGTTAATTTGAAAATTGGAAGTTTTTCTTTGGATAATCTATGTTTGGCATCTGTTATGGAATCTTTGGTGGTATCCTACTGGGATTAGGCTCACACCCTACTTTTTCGTTTGGGTGTTTGTAGAATTTCTCCTTCCAGGTTTGAGCAAAGGGAAGGGATATCTTGGAGGTGGATCCAGTTATTGATCTCTGGACTTGGTGAGTTGTGTCCTTTTGGACCTTAGTACTATTTTCCCTTTTTGGTACTTGGGTTGTTTTACTTTGGCATTTTATGCCTCTTTGTATTCTGGTACATCAATCCAAGTAGATTTTCGTTTGTTTTGAATACTGTTTGTTTTACTCTTGCTTCCGCATTCTTGTGGTAAAATATATCCCACTTGTATGTTGTACGATGCCAGGTGCTAGTCACCAACCCGTTGGGATCGGGAATGCCCTTCGGGCTATGTTAGGGTCAGCTCTGTTATTGGGTTACTAGGGTACTTGGTCTAGTTCATGACATAGTGGTATCAGAGGAAGGTTAAGCATCTTTCCTTGATGAAAATATGCATTTGAGTTTTTTTTTCGGGACTTAGGAGGTATTCGTGATTGAGTGCCTAACCAGCTCTCACCACAATGATCCTTAAGTCACCGAGGTTGGTTAGGGAAATATGACTTGTGGATTAGTTCTAGTATTTTCCCTATTTTGATTTGGATATTGTGGAATTCGAATCCTTTTATCCCTTCTTTTAAGAATAGTTTTCCTTGTTACTCGGGTTGGGTGTTAATCTATGTCTTTTTATGCTGTGTAGCATAATGCCTCTGAGAAGATGTGGAGCTCAGATCCAAAAAGAGACTGTTGTTGAACCTTATCAAGCGAGCCCTATTCTAGATCCGAGTCTGGTTGAGGTGATTGTTCGCACTGTCCAAGCTCTGGGACATGCACCGCCTCTAGTTTATGTTCAGACTCTAGCTACAGATCCTCATAGTGATATTATCCGATGTCATTCTCATAAATTACTACACCATAAGCCACCAGTTTTCAAAGGCTCCACTGACCCTCAACATGCTGAGGAATGGTTGAGTAAGATTGAATGTCTGTTTGGGTTCTTGGAGACACCTGAGGTGATCAAGGTAAAGTGTGCCACCTTCGTACTGGAGGGACCAAGTAGGACATGGTGGGACACAATGGTGACATCTGGGAAACATGAGGGTCTGGAGTGGAAGGACTTTAGGGTCCATTTCACTAACCAGTTCTATCCAGAATCAATGGTGTTGGCCAAGGCTGTGGAGTTTTTCAAGCTTGAACATGCCAAAAAAAACTATGACTGAGTACTCAAATCGCTTTTCTGAGCTGGTACAGTTTGATCCTTATATTGTATCTAATGAGAGGACGAAGGCTCGACTATTCAAGTTGGGAATTCGATCAGGTATTTGTTCTTAGGTTTTCCTACTGAAGCTACCCACTTATGCTAAAGTGCTAGATAGGGCGTTGATGGTGGAGATGAATCTGGCGGGAAATTCAGGGTTGGAGGAAGTTAATTTTCTTTCTAGTGGCAGTGATGGTTCCTTTAAGGTAAAACGGAAGTGTGACATTTCTTATGGTGGTTCTAGACAGTAGAGTCATCTCAGACCTCCAGTAGCACTAGGAGGGGCTTCTTTGACTTGCTATCAGTGTGGGAATCCAGGACATTCTAAGAGGGTTTGCACTGAGGAACCCAAGAACTGTAGCTCATGCAGACATATAAGTAACCTACATCGATTCTTCCATCACTTCTCTACTCCGTGTAGTGGAACGACATCATCAGCACCTCCAAATATGGTGGGGAAATCAAATGCATCACGTACAAAAGGGTTCTAGCCACAAGCATCTGAAATAAAGCTTCTTCACGCAGTGGAATAGTCTCCCGAGGTAGCTAATACAGGTCCTGCAACTGTGAGAGGTACCATTACTATAGCTTCGTCTTTAGTGACAACTCTTTTTGATACTGGTGCATCTCACTCTTTTATTTCAACCCATCTTGTCAATCTACTTAATCTACCTATGGAACTTTTATCTTGTGTGATGGATATTACTACACCCCTTGGTATAATGAGAGAGACGGGTCTCTATAGTACTGCTTGTATCTTCTCTCTATCATATATTGATCATGCTTGGAGTTTCTTGGTTCTTGACGGGAAATATTTTGATGTCATTTTTGGGATGGATTGGCTCATTGCCAATAAATCCTGGATTGATTGTTATCTTCAACAGGTTTACCTTACTACACCCAGTGGTTTGTCCCTTGTTTTTTAAGGAGAATGGGACCCAAGGTCAAGCAGAGCCGGACCCTCTAATCCAGAGTTGGGGAAAGTTATATCAACATTTGATTTTTATCTAGAGAGATATTCAATGTGCGGTGATCTTCCTCTAGTCATCGCTGAGTTTTCCATCGCCTTTCCTTCTAACTTCTCTGGTTTTACACCAGTAAGGGTGGTTGATTTCTCTATTGAATTAATGCATGGTACTCAACCAGTTTCTATTCCCTCTTACTGAATGGTACCAGCTAAACTAAAAGAATTTAAGGCTCAGTTAGATGATCTTCTTGAGAAAGGTTTTATACGCCTGAGTGTGTCACCTTGGGCAGCACGAGTTCTCTTTGCCAAGAATGCTGATGGTTCTCTTCGCTTATGTCTTGATTATCGAAAGCTCAATCGATTTACGATAAAGAACAAATATCTGTTACCATGAATTGATGATTTGTTTGATCAATTGAAAAAGGAAAAGTGGTTTTCAAAAATTGATCTTCGATCTGGTTACCATCAGTTGAGGATAAAGGAATATGACATTCCTAAGACTGCTTTTCGGAGTAGTTATGGCCATAATGAGTACCTTGTTATGACCTTCGGCCAAACAAATGCTCCTGCAGTTTTCATGGCTTTGATGAACACGGTTTTCCGTGAGTATCTAGATACTTTCCTGGTGGTCTTTGTGGATGACATTATTGTCTACTCCAAGTATGAGGAGGATCATGTGCATCATCTAAGAACAGTTCCGAGTCTTCTAAGGAATCACTATCTTTATGACAAGCTATCAAAGTGCGATTTATGGATTCAGAAAGTGAAATTCTTGGGACATGTGGTGTAAGAACAAGGAATATCAATTGATCCTGAGAAGGTGATAACTGTTATGACTGGGGAACAACCACAAAATGTTTTCGAGCTTCGTAGCTTCTTGGTCTTAGCAGGATATTATCGCCATTTTGTTAAAGACTTCTCAAAGTTAGCTTCTCCAATGACTGTTCTGACTCGAAAGGGGGTAATGTTTTCCTGGAATGATAAATTTCAGAGTTCTTTTATTCAGATAAAGTGTATTTTGACTACTACGCCGGTGTTAACTCTTCCTGAGGTTGGGATAGGTTATATGGTGTTCTATGATGCATCGGGTTTAGGTTTGGGATGTTTACTCATGCAGGGTAATCATGTTGTTGCCTATGGGTCTTGTCAGCATAAGCCTCATGAGAAGAACTATCATACCCATGACCTTGAACTTACAGCTGTAATGCATGCTCTTAAGTGTTGGAGACATTACCTTTATGGAGAAATATTTAATGTGTATTCAGACCACAAGAGATTGAGTTATATCTTATCTCAAAAAGAATTTAATATTCTCCAAATGCATTGGGTGGACTACCTACAATCATTCGACATTGAAATTACCTATACCCCGGGAAAAGGGAAAGTAGTTGCAGATGCGTTAAGCAGGAAACTTCCATCACATGCTGTGAAAGAATCTTCAGAATAAGGGAGTTTTATGGCTCTTTTTTCTCAGTTTCATATTGGAGTTCAATGGAAGGGGAATGAAGTTTCTTTAGCCAGTGTCTAGTTGACATCTGCTCTCCTCGAGTTAATTCTTCAGGAAAAACAATAGGATGATGAATTACATAGCATTAGGGACTCTCTTTATGGTGGGGAGACCGACACTATGTGGTCGTTCTCCAAAGAGGGCGTTTTGTGTTATCAAAACCGTTACATTGTGCTGTTAGCAGCAAGGAAGAATGTGATGGGGGGTTTTCATAACTCTCAGTGGGATGTACACCCAGGAACCACGAAGATGTTATATGACATGCGATGACAGTTCTGGTGGCCAGGTATGGGATGAGACATTACTGATTTTGTATCTCATTGATATACATTCCAGTAGGTGAAAGCTGAGCACCAGAAACCTTCAGGTTTTCTACAACTACATATAGTCCCTACATGGAAGTGGACTGAAATCTCCATGGACTTTGTGGTTGGGTTACCTCAAACCCAATTGAAGAAGAACACAATGTGGGTTGTGAACAACAGGCTGACCATGTCAGCTCACTTTATACCTATTCAAGATACAAACAAAGTTGAGGAGTTGGGAAATATCTATGTGAAAGAAATTGTTCGTTTGAACGGAGTTCCACCTGCTATAGTCACTGATAGGGATCCTCATTTTACTTCTCGCTTTTGGAGAGGTCTTCAAGAGGCATTGGGATCTTAGGTCCGTTTGACAATGGCCTAACATCCACAGTCAGATGGACAGACAGAGAGAGCTATTTAGATCCTTGAGGATATGCTCTGCACATGTTTTCTCGACTTTGGTGGGTCTTGGGATGATCATCTGGGGCTAGTTGAGTTTTATTATAACAACAGTTATCAGTATGTGATCAAAATGGATCCTTTTGAGGCTTTGTATATCCTTCATTGTAAATCTCCTTTTTTTTATCAGAGATTGGTGAAAGTTCTTTGGTAAGACCGAGTTTGGTCTAAGAAACAACAACTAAGATCCAGTTTATTCGTCAGAGAATGTTGACAGCACAGAGTCGGTACAAGTCTTATGGTGATCATCGCTGTAAACCTTTAGAGTTCTTAGTTGGTGAACATGTGTTCTTGAAAGTTTCACACCAATTGGGTCATAGATAGCTTGGGAGGCAAGGGAAGCTTGCTCCTCATTTTGTGGGACCATTTGAGGTTATTGGTCTTGTGGGGAACGTTGCTTACTGTCTAGATCTACCACGACAACAGACGTCGATACATAACGTGTTCCATGTATCGCAACTGAGAAAGTATCTCTCTGATCCATCTCATGTTGTGAGGTGGAGTGATCTTGAGATTGAACCAGATTTATCTGTCACTAAACTACCAGTCAGGGTTGTTGATTCTGAGACAAAGGTACTTCATGGGAAAACGATACCACTGGTCCATGTACTATGGAAACATGGTTCTGATTCTCATGAGATGTATGAAAGGGAGGCACTAATGAGAGATCAGTGGCCTCATCTTTTTGACGTAGAGGTTTCTTCATAGGATTTCTGGGGACATAATGATCTTATTGTGGGGAGGTTGTAACATTGTGTTATGTTTTCAGGTACTTTTGATGTTTCCAAGTACCTCTGTTTTTGAGTTGTGACTTGGGGGTGCGTTTGGGTGAACTTTATAGTAAAACAAAATGGAAATGGATTGTGCACAGTTTTTGCACAGTTTGAAAAATTGTGCGACCAAACTGTGCCAACCAAGCTACACTGGACAGAGAGGTATGCACGGTGTACGCATATTTTGACAAACTGTGCAACCAAACTGTGTGGACCGAGAATCTCTGGATAGTGAGGGTAGCACGGTGTGTGCACGGTTTGACAAACCATGTGCCTCTGCCCAGGTAGACCGTGCGCGCTGTTTCTAATTCTGAAAATTTCTTTTAAAACCACCCAAACTCCTGGGACATACATATTTTTGACCTTGTCTCAGGCTTGACTCATTTTAGGTATTTCCAAATCCTCCTAGAGAGATTCCAAGGTGACCTGAACATCTTTCTTCGAGATTAAAGGCTTGGATTGAAGATCCGTTCTCCTCCTGATAAGTGGATTTAATCCCGTTTCATATCTCGTTTATTCCTCTCTCTTTCCTTAAACTTTTCATGGAATATTTCCTTTGTTTCTATGGATCTAAACCTATGAGTTGATTTATGGATCTGGGATAGTGAATCTAGATCTAGTTTTGCAAGATCTTGATCCCTTTGATCTTAATTTTGGTTTTAAGGATTTAGATCCAGTTTTAGATCGATGTCGTTGTGCCGCTCAGTTGTTGGGGTTTCTTGTTGGGTTAACTCCCGTCAATAAATCGAGGTAGGTGGTTCCATTCCGTCTTTACAAATTGATTATCATTGTATTTTCTTGATTTATTTCAATTATTGATTTAAATTCAATTTCTCAAGTTACTTTCAATTAAATTGATAAAAACTCGATTTCATTGAATTGAGATATTTGAATTGGTTTTGGCATATAAATTTGGGAAAACCCCAATTCCATTGAATTTTTTGTGTTTATGGAAAAATGGTCAATTTAAATTGTTTAGTTTAAATTGTGGATTTGATGGAAATGTTTTCAATTAAAAATTTAAATTTAATTGTGGAAATGAAATGTGTAATGATGGAATTGGTTTTGAATGGATTTAAGACTTATGAAAATGGCTTAAAATGATTTGATAGAAACCCATCGGTTTTATCTTGTGAAAAAGAATGTTTTTGAATAAAACCTGTTATGGTTTTAAATTGAATGAATTTGGACCTTTTGAAATGGAATAAGGGGATTGAACGAATTTTAAGCATTCCTAAAATATTTTTCCCATCATGTTAGATCACATGAAAGCCTTTGGTAGTTAGTGAGTTATTTAGATACACTTACGCTACGACAACGTTCTAAAACATACTTGCGGCGGGACACATCCCCGATGGGTTGGTGACAAGTCTCCTTTCGCCAGTGTTATTGGGACGTGTGTATACACATTTTTCTAGGTTCACATAGAGAGTGAAAAATCCTATAACTGGTTAATACTATCATACCTTTTGGCAGATGACCATGTTGCTCACTCGTTTATTTATATTTGAGATATAAATGTATGCCAATGATTTTGAACTGCCTTACATGCTTCCTGATATTTATATAAACTGTTTTATATAAATGATTTATTTATGCCATTGTTTTAGAAATAATCCATCATTTTAAAGCCTTGCTTAGTGAATTTTTCCATCACTTGAAAATGTATAACATGATTTGTTAAAATATGCTTTTGAATTTCCAAACTAGTTAATTTGAAAATTGAAAGTTTTTATTTGGATAATCTATGTTTGGCATCTGTTATGGAATCTTTGGTGGTATCCTACTGGGCTTAGGCTCACACCCTACTTTTTTCCTTCAGGTGTTTGAAGAATTTCTCCTTCCAGGTTCGAGCAAAGGGAATGGATCTCTTGGAGGTGGATCCAGTTGTTGATCTCTGGACTTGGTGAGTTGTTTCATTTGGGACCGTTGGACTATTTTCCCTTTTTAGTACTTGGGTTGTTGTAATTTGGAATTTTATACCTCTTTGTATTCTGGTACATCACTCGCAGTGGAGTTTCTTTTGTTATGAATACTATTTGTTTTAATCTTTCTTTTGCATTCTTGTGGAAAAATTGTTCCCACTTGTATGTTGTACGATGCCAGGTGCTAGTCGCCGACCCGTGGGGATCGGGAACGGCCTTTGGGCTGTGTTAGGGTTGGCTCGGTTATCGAGTTACCTCTGTACCCTGGCTGGTTCGTGACAGGTAATCTAGTCACATACTTGAATATCACATTAAAATTGAAAACATAAAATAAAAAACATTATTAATGTAAATATTCTTCATTATTGATCTCATTCAAATATTCCTTTTTTATATCATGGGAAAAGGAAACAAAATAAGGGTGAGGTCAGATGATCAGTAAGGTTTATGTAAAATAGAATATATCATGATTAAATTTAGAATAATAAATATGGAAAGGTAAATAATTAAAAACATATGCCATTTAATCAATTACTAGAGCCTGAAGAATAATATGATAAGAGTAAATAAAGATAAAACATTTCCATAAAAATAATCACATGAGACTAAAACTTATCCATGCATATTATTCAAAATAATCACTTTGACATCAATAACTAATTTCATAATTATGGAATTCATAATACTAGAGATATGCAACTTACTATCGAGGCCTTGTTCCATGAATGTTTAAAAAATGGGACATTATTAACCAGAAACTCGTTTAATAAGGCTAGCCAACTAGTTTATCTCATGATACCTAATGATAAATAAATGGGATATATAATTGTGGGTTCTAACCATTATATCATAAATTCATTAATTTCATTATGTGAAGAAATAATACAAATTTTTTAGTATTCCTTATTTAAAAACTATCCATTTAGGAAGAACTAGCATATGGAATGACTGTAATTTCCCAAGTAAAACTGATCATAAAAAATATAGAGAAATAATAATTATGGTATCATAATAATATATTCGTAGAGGATAATTAGAGGATTTTTTTAATTGATGAATTGAAATACCGTAAGATATCATTAAAAATATTCTTGAGAAAAATACCATTTCACTTTGAAATACAATTTTTAAAATTAAAAATTTATATAATTTTAGGAAATAAATTTTATTTGAACATAAAAAAATAAAATTTTAATGTAATGTTCAAAGTACTAAGGGATCATGGTGGTGGGGAATTTTATTCTTATAGAGTATGTTAAAACAAATATTTTTCCACATTTTCAATAAAAAGTCAAGAAATACCTCATTCTGAAAAAGAAATAAAAAATTTGTTTTAAAATATTTTATAAAAAATAAATTATGGTAAAAAAACCCAATTTAAACAATCATATAGGAATATTAAAAACAATCTTGTAAACATTTTTAGAAAACATGGACATGGAATAAAAATATTCTTGACAAAAGAGGAAATAATGGCTATTTTTCTTAAAAACATTTTTTTTATATTGTTAGAAGATGGATTAAAATGAAATGAAAACATATAATTTTAAAAAATAACCATATGAGAAGAAAATATCTTGTTAAGATATTAATATCATATAATTATTCCAATGGATACTTAAACATAAACAATCTTGAATAATGATGATATTAGAAAACAAACCACTACCACTTTGGTAACTTATCCCAATGAAATAAATAACCTAAAATGAATAATTAAGTACCATGAATATAAATTTAATCATGATATATAATATCAAAGTGTAATTAGATACACTTAATAAAAGAAAATAGTTGTATAACATAATATATGTCCAAAAGAAGGCAATTTGAGACAGAAAACCCTTACAATGATTATAAAGTTAATGTTTGAATTAATCAATTAAGTGATTATGTGTAAAAAATTTAAATACACACAAAAACTTGAATTAAAACATAAAATAAACAAATTAAATTTCACACATAATATTTAAATAATATAATCAATGAATAAGTGATATAACCAAATGAATGAAAATTGAGTTATGAAACACTTACAAATTGGTAAATTTCAATTCAAATAAACTTGAATGAAATTATTTAAATTGAAAGTTAAAATACCATTTAGTATTAATGATTAAATATATAAAATGTAAAATGAAATTATATACACTATATAAAATAAATTTGTTCATAACATTAAAAAATTCATAAATTAATGGAAATTGAGATGGAATCCCTTACATAAAGTTCAACTCATCAGGTACATTATTTATCATAATGAATAGAAAAATAATATTAATAATTTACTTAATCAGTAAAATTTTTATTTTTATTATTCCTTTTATTTTATTTATTACCACATTATATTTATTTACTTAGAAAATTAACATTACGTCGGATGTTTTAAAAATATTTGGTTCATATGTCTAAAATGACTTTAGTAGGCTGACTATGGTAAAATTGGTAATTATTACATAATATACAGAATAATAATAATGAAATAGCTATAATTTTTATATATTAGTTATAATTTTAAAACCAATAATTAATTATGATTATGAAAAATGAACTACATTACAATCATGGCGACGGTAAGTTGTACGTACGCATGAGTAACATTTCTATTTATCAATGATCATGATGGAAAGAAGTAATGTAATATTTTATCTTTCCAAAATAAAATTTTTATCATAAATATCATATTAATTATTTAAATACACTTATATATAGCATCCATAAGATGCGTTAATGAAAAATAAATCACATATCTTCATGGAGGTGGTAATTCAGACATATGCATGAACAACATTATTATCATTAAATGTATGTAAAATTAATAATATATTTGATATATTAATTTTATATAGTTATTAATATTTCATTAATATCATATATATACATTAAATCCATAATCATAAATATATTTTAGAGGTGATGATAGAAATCAGATTACATTGGTTTGTGAGGCGGTAGTTCGCTGTACACATGAACGATGGTTTTGTTATCCATTTCATGGAAGAATAGATGGATGTAGGTTATTAAATTAACGTAATAAAAAGTAAATATATTAAAAATAATTACGGTTTAATAATATTTGAATTACGTGGAAGAATAAATAAAACAGAAATGCTCAATTAAGAATGATAACTCTTCCTCGGATAGCCTCTTAATGATTACACCAATAGCCTTTCTAAGAGAGTTTTGCAATAATAAATCATGTATGTTTTTATAAGGGAATTAATTAAGGTATATGTTTATATATTTTCCAAGCCAAAAGTCTTTTTATGTGTAAAGAAATAGGATACAAGGTTCCCTTTTATAAGTGATGGGATGTGCATTTTTTGGAATTTCTAGAAATCATAAATTAATATTAATTAATTTTCTTTGATAAAAAGAGATAGAGTGATATAATTTTAAAATAGTATGAGGATGGGTCTAAATAATATCATGAAATAAAATTTTAATAATTTTTTATTAGGTTTTTACCCTTATATATGTGTTTAAATCCACATTGAACCTTTTTATTGTTACCATGAAAACAACATTTCTACTCTATAGGGATCTAGATAGTTACTATAAAAGGATAATTGGGAAATAATGTATCATGTTTGATATTTTCAACCATATAAAAATCAATTTTATGAATATAATATTTTTAGATTTTAAATCATTTAATAAAATATTATTTATTATATAATATCATTAATGTCATATTTGGAACTATTCATTTAATTTGACTTTGAAAACAATCTAAAAAATAGTAATTATAATATAATAATCTCATGCATAACTAAAATTTTATATTTTTCTAAAATATTCATTGTACGTAATAATTCAATCAATTTTAATTTTTTTATTATTTTTACAATTATTTATTTTATGTTTCTATTAGTCGAATAAATACTATTTCAATGTTGCATAATCATTTAAGATAATTATTTCACTAATAAAAATTAGAAATAAATTAACATCATAAAAAATATTTTTTCATTCAAATTAATATGTAGAAGAAAACATAAGTTTTTTATCCCTGTTGCAAAATATTATAGTTTTTAAAAGAATGAAAGTGACATTTTGGTCTTTATCTCTTACATAAATATTATAAAGGTAAAAATCAAAGAAATATTGAACTGAGTGCCCATATATTCATGATTTAGATAGAAATGGATAAAATACACTAATCCAATTGGATAAATGAATGTTTTAGGGTCAATTTTGACTCCTTATCTTATTATATTTAACCATAATTACCTGATTTACCTTGACTACAGTGATAATTATTTACTATAGTTACAATTCATAATGACTAAAAATAAAAGGGGGAAATCTAAAAAAAGTGTTGCTCATGGTTATAAATATGGAATCCATTTTTCTACATTCAATTCATAGAAGTGGCAGAATTTAATTTTAAATATGACCAGTGATATGTATCAAAAAATGATTTTTAGAAAAATAGATTTTTAATTATAAAATGTTTTTATACTATATCCAAGTTTAAAGTTCATTAAAAATACCACAAATATATTATGTTTTAAAAAAATTAAATATTTTTTTAAACAAGACCAAAATAATATTTGACTTTGTAAATACATGAAAAGATCATATAGTTTTCAACAAAAATCAGTATTTTTAATATTCATTTAAAAATCAAACCTTTCAAAAAATTCTCAAAATTTCACCACAAGATAATTTTGATATTCTAATTTAAATCATCATATATTTTTTTATCAAATAACATTTAAAAAAGTTCCACTTTTTTATAATATTTTCTCATAAAAAATAATAAATATTTTTTAAGAAAACAAATTTTAAAAGAATAAGATGACTTTACAAAAAATCGAGTGATTATTTACTAAAATGTTATCAATATTTTATAATACCTTTATATATAATTCATAAAGAAATTAATCTTATTCACACCTTCTAATTTAACATCCATTTTATAATGGTAATATTTAAATAATAATACTTCATGGTTTATTTAGGCTCGATGTTGTGTTTTATATATCCTATCGAATAGAGCTTTCTTTTCTTTTTTCTAAAATTTTAATGTGTTACATTATATTCTTCCATAAAAATCGATTTTTCATCCTTCATAATTCAGACTTCATCATCACTCTCTACATTGAACATCTATGCTACATATTTTTCATTAATAGACTTGGATACTTCAAATAAACTTCCAATATACTTATTATTTATAACATATTCAACATATTGTCATTAATGAAATCCATATAATTCATTGAAAATCATTGAAAAAATTAAAACAAATAAAAATTGGTCTAAAAAATATCCTCCTTTTTATTTTTTGGATATCCCTTGAAAATTAATATACCAATATGTGAATATTTTATTCTTTCTCTCCCTATATCTTTTGAACCATTCATTTAACATTCTCCCACTTATTGATAAGAAATACAAAGTACTTTTGTAAAGGGTATAAAATACATTTTTAACAATTCACCATCAATCATCTCACACTAAGACTATGTGATCCGTTCTTGGTGTAGAAAATAATACAATTTGTTTTAAAAAACAAAGTTTTTCGTATAAAATAGAATGATTCCAAATGAAATGGGAACTCACAATATTGTCTTCAAGTTATGGACACCTATATTCGAGGATAAGGATACTAATTTTGATATAAAATATTTATAGAATAAATCAACTCAAAACTCTGTTACTTTAAAAAATAGGTTAAAATAATTCAAGTACAAATGGAAAGATTAACAACCTTGGTACTTCTTTGTCCTTTAAATTTTCTTATGTCATTGATTAATTTGATTTTTGACACTTTGATTTAGGACTTTTTATTTTACTAATGATGTATATGATATGATAAATTCATACCTCTCAAATGACATGATGTTTAACCACATTCAAGATTAATTGGTTTGTATAACCAATCATTATCTATTAATTTTATTATAAGAGAGTACAATGAAAACAAAAATAAATAGAGAAATTTTATTTGTGTGAGATACTAATTTTGGAAGCTTCTCCAATATTCTCCACTTGTCTCCCTCTCAAGGATACATTACTCATGATCTCAATAATGGTTGATCTATTTAATAGATATATCTAATGATTTTTCATGTAGGAAATAAGACAAAATGGATATTGTTCATGCGGCTTACAAACTTGAATTTTTCTACATCTTCACCAAGGGTGATCTTCTTCAATATATTCCTTTGGAATAATGAATGTAACATTAAACCTAGATGGGATTTTATTCACTTTTCTATCAGGTGTTGATATCAACCACTCCAACTTCATCAAGGATGATCCTTAAATTTTATTTTCCTGTTTACTAATTTTGGAATCATTCTAGGATAATAAATTCATTAAATAATATTATCCAATGTGGATAGCCCATCCAATACCCCAGGTTCAGCACCTGAGATCATGATTCACCTTCAATTACCTGTATTATAGGTAAACATAAAGTTCAATCGAATAATTTGTCTCTTCCTTTATTTTCAATGTGAAAAAAATGGTTGATATATTTTTCTCAACCATGTTAATCAATTTCCTCCACTCTCCATGCTTGAACATCTTAAATTAAATTCAAATTTATCATAGGGAAGAATGGTTCTTATCATTTACTCAATTTATTTTTGCTTAAAGTTTTTCTTCTAAAGATACATTAAGGAACTTTTATCACCTAATGAAAATTTCATATTCGTTAAGAACACTTCTTATGCTGGAGTTATTATAGATAAATCTCTAGGAGTGTTTCCCGCCATGTTGCACCTTACACACATAACCTATTCAACAAAGGGGAAGAATTGTTTTTGACAAACTCTCACGAAATTCAAAATATTTATATAGAATATTATCCTTTAGTTTATCACCAGTCCTTTATTATTATTCTTCCAATTACTTTCATTTCTCTAAATCGGCTATCTGGATTACTAGACAATCATTTATAACATTGGAAGAATTAATGGAGTCTCCTCATGAAAATGTATGATTATTATTATTCACATAATACTTTTTTATATGTAACACTCTTGGTATTCTTAGACATGATACCTAAGGAAAAACCATCTGCCTTTCGTGACATTTTCTTGTAAGTATTCTAATTTAAAATATTCTCTAACTTCTTTTTCATGGAGGGAAATTCACTATTCACCTTATATTGTGGCCTATTCTTATTATTTTAATTTGATATATTCTTATATGAGAATTCATAACTCATTTGACCACTCATGGTGAAACCATCATATATATTAGAAAATATCTCAAATCGGATTGAAGTACATAATATTTTCTTAATATAAAGATGTTCCTTTTTCATCTATGGCTTACTTCCCATTGTAATGTTATTACGTTTTAATTTTTTTTATTTAGAGGGTTTTACCAAAAATCCAAAGCACAATGCTCAGAAAAATTTCAACACCAACATTGACCCGAAATCTTGATCTTATTATATCTATTGTATGTTATCTAGAACTTCCATAAAAATTAGCATGCATGTTTTGGATTGTATTCATGAGTTTTTAGGCTCTTCATAGGGAACTTAATTCAATAACAATTCTTATATCAAACCTGGACATGGGTTTAAGATCCTAAACACTTTTTTTCAGGCATACTTGATCTGATTTAGTTTTTATTCCTCCATAGTTTGTTAAAATATATTTAGATAAATCATTAAAAAAGGTATGAAAGGTACCTATTTCTTTATAGTTCCAGGATATTTATCATTAAATAATGTCATGATATTATTTTTATATTTTATAGGTCTTTTATTATCATAATCCTCCATCTAAAATTGTGTGGAAGAAAAAACATTCTCCTCCTTTTGTAAAGAATCAATATGTACCTTTTCATAATTGAAAAATTTTACTTCTAATTATAGACACATAATATTGAGGGTGTTATTATAATCTTGAAAAAATTCTTCAAAATCATTATTCAATATTTCATTGTCATATTCATGAATTTTGTTTTTTATTGAAGAAAAACATCAATTTCCTTGATTATTTTTTCCTTCATATCTAACTGATCATTTCTAACATCAATAAAAGATATATTATTTTCTCCCAATGCATAGATCATTTCTTCATGTTATTTAGTAGAATTATCCTTCTATATGAATTAATTAACCCACTCTTTGTCAAAATTGAAGCAAATTTCTCCAAGAATAACATTTATAACTTTCTTAACTCTATCTTTCATGGATAAATTTTTATATGATACAATATTATCCTTTAGATAATTCTATAATACTAATGAAATCTCACCTAGTTAAGCGATCTAAACAAGTATGTTTTCAAATATCATATAGATAATTGATACTAATTATTTTGTAAAAACATGAACCATATCCTTTAATTAATTAATTGAAAAATAAACCGACATGATATCACCCCGACTAGTACTTGGATCTTCTTTCAGATTAATTTGAAAATAATTGAAACACACCATTTGGTCACTTAAATATATTTATTCAATTAAAGTAAAATTATTTTTTAATATCTCATTAGTTTCACCAAAAACCTTTTATTCTCTTTCCAAACTAGATATTCCATCTTTTCTATCCCATAATAGAGAACCCGATACTTCCAATTATCTAGCCATAATTTATTTTTTTATTATTTTCAAGACACTTTTGAAGAGAAAGTGAGAAACGAACGGTGAAAGAACAGCTACACATCATAATATTCATACACATCACCACATCTTTCATAAGGTTCTTTCTGTGCTGTGGCTGATTCCCACTCGGAGTCCAGGTTGTAATGACACAAGGCCTTGGCATACTGCTTTCTAGGATTTGGTTTCTCCAAGGAACTCACTTCCAGAAATGATTGGTTAACCACATGATCTTTCCCATAATCAAGGAAAACCCCTCTTCCCCTCTTAGAAGTGGACCTTGTTCTCATCAGATTCGGAAGGTAAGAGTAGTGCTTCCTTTTCCTTCTCCTAGCTAGAGATGACATAACTTCTTCACACTCGGGTATCCTTGATTTTCCACCTTGAACAATATCGCTATAAGAAAGTATTTCTATACAACTCACATTTTCCTTCTCATCATCCCCCCTTTGTAAATGGTAGGCCTAGCTTCATTAACCTTGCATCCATCCTTGTTCAACATCAGATAGGGATGCAAGTTGGAATCAATCATAGAAAGACATTGAGCCACATTCCATGGCTATTTGTAGATTTCTTGTCCAGTGAACCACCCTCAATCACTGCCTCATGAACGTTGGACACATTATTCTTACTAAAAACTCCATGGTATTGATTTCTACCTAACTGAATTCCCATATGCTTTGGTATATGTGGGTAATCCTTGTGCATCCACCTTTGCTTCTACATAATCATACATTCCTCATAAACCTTAGATCTTCCTACAACCTCCACAGACCCATCACCTCCTAAACATCTTCAATCAGGATGATAAGCATACTGAGGAAGCACCTCAGCATCTAGACAATCAAATGAGTTATGCAATTGAACACCCCCTAGAACCAAACCTGGTTATACTGTTTGTTGGTTGACCCCTGAAGAAGAAGTGGCCAGAGGGTCGTTCACCATGTCACCTTTCCAAACCACAACCTCCTTTCCAGTTAACCTCCCACCCCCAGATTGAGGCAACATCGGGGGATTCTCATCAACCTGCACTTCTACTATTTTACCCCTGTCATGACCTCTCAAATAATTTATGCTCCAATCAAAAGTCCCCAACATAGAAGGTTCTACACCTAGTTGTGCCATTAAGAACTGCGATGTGTTGCTCGCCCGAGGAGACCAATTTCCATCCACAACCTTCCTCTCTTGTTCAAACGCCTTCCCCTTGTGTTCACCCAACCTGAAGCCATCACTCGAATGAACCAACCGATACCAGTAAGATCATAACTCCACCCACAACTTAAAGATAACTAGTTTCTTGAACCTGACCTCCTTGGTAACTTCAATCCACACAAACTCCACCAGTGCTTTTGAACATCCACCTCCACACACATGCAAGGGTTGGCTGGATGGAAAACCACAGCAATACGAGAATAAACACATAGGAAACGTCCAACCAAATTCCCTAACATACAAAGAATTGCAGGGTTTTGGAGTGGAATAGGGATCAGAGGAAGACTAACCCAAATAGGAACTGTCGACGAATCACGAATCAGACATAAACCAAAGATCCACTGAGACAGGTGAAATCTGCATCCACCACACCTCCTAGGAGAAAATGCCAGAGCACGAACAAGATCTTTTGAGGATGAACACCGTACCATCAGATGTATTCTATCTAATAGACCAATAACCAATAGATCTTGAAACCCCTATGAATCAAAAATGAACATATCAAATGCATCCACCGACAATCACCTTTTTCTAAAACATAATTCTTTTACAAGGTTCATTACTCAATAAGAGTATCTAGTACTAGTTGTTTATAGTGGTTACCATTGCATATATTCTCCTATATAATGAACAATAAATTACTATGTTTTTTTATTATAAAAAATATTGGACACAAGTGTGGTTACCTACACTTTAGGAGGGGATACATAAAACAATCTTGGTTCCCTAGACTGCTCAAAACCTGGTCCACATGATGCTCTTGAAAGATATTCATATTTAATATGTAGAGAATCCCTATATTATTCAATTACTTTTCAACACCATGAAATACATTCACTAGTTTTGACCTATATTGAATGTCATAGTGATTCCTTCAATTCAAACTCTTCTATTACATGCACAACAATGTGCATGAAACTATTTTTATTCTTCTTCTCTTTTATGTAAATTAGTACTCTCAACCTTCTTCCTATTCACAACATTAAACTATAATAATATTTTTATTGCATTGGTCCAAGAATTATTCTTATCTCTTTCTTCTTCTGTTGCACTAGTTTCATGACCTATCTATAATCTCTAAAACTTGGAAAGCACAAGACCTTATTTTTTATTCTTCTTCCTATGAAACATAACTGCACAGTACGATTTTTTCTTCTCTCTTATTATTATTATTATTATTATTATTATTCTATTATTATTCTTCAATGTATATTCTTTTAATTGGTTTTATTATCGTAGAATTAAACTCACAACATGTGTATATGAATGATAATAATTGAGTTAGGTATCCTTCTTCTTTACACAAAATAGTTATCTTTTCTATATTAGTGTTGAGCCTCATGTTAAACTTATTTTTCAACCATGTTTTTCATGTACTGATTCATTCATATCCTAAATTATTCAACTAGAATTTATTCCTCTAAAACCTTATTTTCATAACCTTGTGTATGGTACTCTTCATTCTAGAACCCTATGACCAATACATAAACGAAAAGAAAATTCTCTAAAGCTTCTAGGTTGGAACCTCACATTTACAACAACAATTTCACAATATAACTACTCCCTTTTATATATTCATAGTTCCTATGAATGAAAAGGGAGGTTTGGAGACTCTAAATTTGAATTTCACACTTGTTTCATTCTTCGGTTGATAACCTTTAAAGCTACTAAAAAAATAATAGTCATTAAACTTTGTAAGAACATCCTAAAATATCAGTGTCAATGATATTTAGAGCTTCCTAAAATCATGTCTAGAATCATGATATTTCCATCATGAATATTGATTTGTTTAATATACAACCCAACATCTTCATAATGTATAAATTTACAATGTTTTTAAAAAGATCCTTAAAACTCTTCCTAGTTCTTCTTCATAAGAACTCCTACTTATGGAAACCTATTATTTGATGAACTCATGTTTATTCAGCTATAAATTATTACAAATTTTTTCTTTCTAGATATTTCTAAGTTTCTTTATTTAAAACTATGTAGGTTTCTCTGTTAAAAATATATATGTTTTCTCTATATAAAAATATTCACTCAGTTATACTTCACATCTTTTCTTGTGTAGATATACTCAACTTTAATCCTCTAATTGATGTATCCTTTTACTTTTTTAGACTCAAATTTCTTTGATCTATAAGTTCACCAAATTCCTCTATCTGGAATCAATTCATCTAATTAACTCAAAAAATTTCTTCTGACTTTCTCTATCTTATGAACTCACAAATATTCTTCATCCAGTAGATTTATATAATTACTTCGTTTTATAAACATACAAAATCACTCAATATGGTTGGCTTGTGGAATATCTCATACTTATTCAGGGTGACTCATCCTTAAACCACTAATTTAGAAACAATTTTTACATTACTTACAAGTTATATTTCTACTTTAAACAACAAAATTAGGCATTGTCTATCTTTCTTTGTCCAAAATTTATTGTCGAAACAACTGAATCCAATAAAGTTATTGTTCTACACCTGATATGAGAGAAGCTTTTCTTCTATCTGGAACACTTGGTCTAGAAAATATCACATGTTGGTTACAAAATCAATTTTTTTAATCAAATTTGATTATTAAAACATCAAAAAAAATTAGACATTTATATTAGTTCACCAATCATAATAATTAATTCAAAATCTTAAAATAATTTTTTTCCTTCATGTAATTAATAAATTCAAAATCTTGTAAAGGAAAAAAATTCTATTTATCTTATTATAAGATAACAAGACATGGGAACTTCTTCTCTTCTTGAACAAATTTTAATAATTAATTAATCATAATAATTATTTCATCATCACCATATCCATTAAATATCCAATATAGAATATTATTCAATAATAGGCTTAGATATTTCAACCATACTTCTAAGAAACATTTTCTTTACAACCCCTTTAACATATTGATATCAATGAAATCCATCTAATTTATTGAAAACCATTAAAAAAATTATAAAAATAGTAATTTGGGATCAACAAATATTACCAAGGAAATTCCTCCCACAACTTCACTATTTATAAATTTAATTTACCACAAATGATATGTAAAAGAAAGGGAAAAACTTTAGAATTATTTAGGATCCCTTAACCCATGATCCACAACCCTTTTTCATGGGGGGGGGGGGTATTTCAACACCACCAATGACTTGTTAAAAAATAAGAGGTTTCATATTGTTTTTAAAATCTTTAAGATATTTCAAATTATTCCATGTAAAAAAATCCTTATAGATATTGGGTTATCAAGGAATATATATACATGATACAACAATAAAAACTAGATATGGTGAATATGGATATGACTGGACAAATACTTAACTAACATTCAAGGGATTTCATCCTTACCATTCACTATAATCACTCATATGGATGGATTTTGAACTGATTAATCCCCATAGAAAATTCATATTAAAAATGAGATAGAGAGTAACAATACATGGTCTCTCATTTTTTCCAAATAGTGTACACAAGAGGCCAATTTCATGCTAATAGTTTGTAAATCCTATGACCTCCTTATGCAAGTTTTTCATGGGTTTCTTTAAACAATAGGATAATAAGACAAAAATGAGACCTCATGGAATGGTCTATCAAAAATTTATCTTGAAGCTTTATCATTGAATAAATCATATAAATGAAAAATCTTCTTGATTCTTTCCTACAAGATAGATGGGATTATGAGGTTTTTAAAATAATTTCGAAAAATGGGTTAAAGAGTTTCTTGATGAGGGTAAAATTTATAGGGATAGGTGTAGATATTTTTGGATAATTCAATGGGAGAGAAATATAGTATATTTCCATACATGCATTAAAGAGAAAAAAACATAATCAGTTTGAACATTCTTCTTGATGATGTTATGTACAAGAATAATATAGAAATTAAATTCTCTCTTATATTTTACCACATTGATAAAATTGCATCTAGTTCCAAAAATGAAAAGGATAGAGTTCACCCCTAGAATTTTAATGACGAGTATTTAATTTCTAACATAAATATACTGGTGGGTAAGACAACCAATTACCAAATAAAAGATATACCAAATGACGTTGAAATCAATAAAGTGGTTAGGAATTTCACTCAATATAGTTATCCACACTTGATAGACTATTGGGATCAATTTATGTGGTATCCTAGGATATTATAAAAAATTATTTAATAGAGTTAGTGTTTGAGTTCTTCAAAGGATGTTCCATCCACAATGTTTCTTGTGTTTACATCTTTATGTTGATACCCAATGTGAATAATCCCAAAGTATTGAACCAGTATCAACCCATTTTAATTTGTAACTATTCAAAAAAAATTATTGTATTCTATCCTTAATTAGATAATGTTAATGTATCTTCATAACATCATGTTAGAAGTAAAACATTTCATAATAAACTGAATGTTTATAAAGGGGACATCGTGTTGGTTCATAAGATGATATATGGCCCAAAATAAAAACATATTAGGCTAATATTACGGTTAAAGTGGAAATGGATAAGGAATATGATAAAATGGAGTGGAAACTTATCCTTAAGATGATGGAGATATTTTGATTCTCATATTGGGATTTTGTTCTATACTCTAGATATTAATCTTCCCTTTGGTTATCCATCTCTCTCATGGGTCACATTATTGGCTTCTTAATATTGGGTTGGGGGATTTTACAAGGTGATCCCATACCCCCTATATTAGTTATCCATATCAAGATGTTCTTAGCGAGAACATCAAGCCAGAAATCACCATTGGGAAGAGTTTTACATGCATTGGTAAGAAATGATTTACAAGGGTTTCACACCTATTTTATGGATGATGACATACTATTTTGTATTAATGGATAGAACAAATCCAATCAATTTTTCATTAAGTGTGTGAAGGAGAATAAAAAATAATTCTAGAAATGGAAAAACATGAAAAAGATATGTGTTTATATTTATTTAAATTTCACTCCTAGGCTCTCCAAAAATATTTACAAATGGATAATAACTATATATTGAGTGTTTTCTCTGTAGTATTTAAGATATTTTCTAGAACCAAAGAGGATATAAGTTCAAAATTTCAATGGTATGGTGAAAACAATTACCTCAAAATCACATACTAGAGAAATATGTTCCTCTACTTTATTAGAATAATCACTCTAGTTAACTTTGTTCTCTTATCCATCCCCATAAACATTCTCTCAGTTCTCAAAATTCCCAAAATATGTCTATGGAGAATTGAAAACTTCATGAATGTATTCCTAAAATATGGTCATTAGTAAGGGAATCTAAAATATAAAATATTTACATGACTATATAGAACTACATATGAAGGGATAATTAATATAAAAAATGTGTAAGAATAAATGGATTCCTTATAGTATAAGATATCTTAAGAAGTAATAAAATACAAAATTATATAGGGAATAATTATAAAGTCAAAATATGAGAGGTTTACAAGAACACACAATTTAGTGAATGGAATACTAATATGGAATATGATTCAAGTATTTATAACCATTATCCATGAAAATTATAAATGGTTTGTGGGGTGAGGTGACAATAATTTAGGGTTGAAAACTAGAATATAATTACTCTTAAATTTTCAGGATTCCCTGTTTTGGAAACATCCTTTTAGAATGCCTAAAAACACAATTCCTACATGAAGTTGTCTTAAATAATAACAAGATTATTCTAATTAACAACATCCATATTATGTAAGAACAATACGTTATCATGTTTATAAATTATACTACATGAAACTTCAAGAAAACTAATATTTTAAAAATAGAACATATGCAATAGGAAGATATCATATGGGTTGAATATTTTTGGTGTAAGGGAATACCCACAAAATACTGATTTATTATTTGAATAATCTACAAACATGAATTTCCTAAAGATGGGGAAGTATAGAGTAAAGGCATTTTTATAGCTTCCAAATGCACGGTTTTCACCCATTTGAAAGGTGAGAAAACTTTCTAACACTTTATTGAGGGGGAGTATGTGAACTTCATCTGACAGACTCTTGTTAACCACATTGGAGTTGAGGTCCAAATCAACTCCATGTATTATTTTTTATCTCAATGGTTTTAGAAATCATGAACTGATTCTATGGAGGTCTACATGTATAGTAAATTGATATTCATATGATTTTGGGTCATCCATGAGGCTCACGACACAAGGTTCAATGGTAAGAGCCCCTATATCAAGTATATGACGGTGAATGAACCATTTATTATAATCAAATTAAGACTCATTTTTAAGAAAAAAGACCCATATCATTCTCTTTGTAAAATCACACTAGGAACGCAAAGGGAGAATACTAATAGACCAAATGGCCAATGGGTGAGATTGTAAGATGAAACCTTGAGGGTTAAACTGAATACAAATTATTCGTGTTCTCAAGGAAAAATAAAAGGTGGATGAATCATACATGACTCAAGTGGATTGATTTTCATGGCTGTCAATGCATACTATAAGAAATGAAATTCCCTAAAATCTAATTCTAAAACAATGCTCATTGGTCCCCACATATGAAGGAAAAACATTATCATTCATTTCGTAGTGGAAAATGAATTGTCTATGGTGTCCAATATTCTTCATGGGAATGAAAAATGTCCCTAGTCCATCGCTTATTGTATCAAAGCTTTTAGGAGCCTGGTAATCCATGACATGATTATTAGGAATACTTGTAGAGAGGGAAGCGTAGTTGCTAATGAATTGTCTTTGAGATTTAAGAATAAGAACATATTCATCACATAATATGGCATCAGTTTGATCCCACTAAACTATATGGACATCAACAAAGTAGATACCCTTGAAATATATTATTAAAAAACAACTTGGGTGTCTGATTTTTATATGATTCCCTCTATAATTCTTGGATATTCTATTAACAAAACTACAATTTCAGTCAAACACAAGAAAAATAAAGATTATAATCCTTATTGATGTAAGGAAATCCTAATCATTGTAGATAATTTTATTTATTTGGAATTATTTTTTATTTCCATTAAAAACTTGGACACTTGATTTGGTCAATAGGAATTGTAACAAAAAATTAAGGATGATAATTTCTCTTTAAACATTTACCATTATATATAAAATCATTGAAATCCCTATGAATTAGATGATTCCAGTTTTATATTAAGGATGTATTCACTCATTTTTAAGGAAAATATTACAAATATAGAGTGTACATTATTTGTATAATTTTTTTACATTTCCATTACATCGCTAAAATAAGAAATAATTCCAACAAACCTATCACCGTAATAGGAAAAAATTGTTGATCTATAAATGTTAGAAAAAATTAAATGACATTTATTCATACCCCTATCAATAATTTCTTTCATTTCATTGGAAGTAAAAGAAATATAAAGGCTATAAGTTTACTTCTTGGATATTTGAGAAAATATCTATGTTTTTTTGGTAATTATTACATTAATATATAAAGTCTCAAATTATAGAATAGGAAATGTGTTCCATATATCAATTGAAAAATTACCATGAATAAATGGTGATAAAGATTCCATATTTTTATCACTTAGGCTAAAATTTATTGATTATATTATAGGATGATTTATTCATATTTAAAAAAATATTGACGGAAATAATATAGATAATAATGGTAAAGTAAGAAATTTCATTCTCTCATATTTTTTGAAAAGAAATTTCTTAAAGTCATGGTATACAATAATATAAATTCTATATGGGAAAAACGTGAAAATATTTATAAATGGAATAAGAATGCAAAAGAATCCATACTAATATTATGGGGATAAAAATTTTAACATTCTAAAATGATGGTTGATGATTTTTTTGGAAATTTCTTTACTAAAATAAATGAGATTATGATCACCATATATACATGAACAAATAAACCCAATATTATAGGGTTTATGATAAATCCTATGAATATAGTGAAAAACATTCTTGAATGTTTTTACCATTTTTTAACTAGTCTTAAATGGATATATCCAAATAGATAAGTATCCTTTTGATCAAACCCACATTTCACGAACCAGGCCAGGTCACCATCCGACCTGACGCCCGACCCGGTATGCAACATGGACCGAGGGGCGTTTCTGATCCTCACAGGCTGGCACAAGTTCCCTAATATCAAAACAATACATGAGAACGATTTACCCGAAATAGTTAACACACACAACCAACAAGATAGATAAACTAAAATTAAAAATTGACAACCAAACATACACTTAAACTAAATCCAAATTTAATGGTTTACAACATGAACCAACATCCAAAAAGAAACGAAAAAAAAATAAACTAAAACTCTAACTTAAACCTCCAAGCAACAAGGGAGGAGCAACGTCCATAAGCTACAAGCACCAACCTGCTTGAGAAGGCCATCACAACCCGAACCACCATCGCTAAGCACAGTGCCTCAACCTAGAATACACAATGAACAAGGTCTACATACACCCAAGGTTGTATGTATAGTGTGATCAAAGAGCCCAGCAGGATACCACCCAATAAAAAGGTTCCATGCCACAACATCTAAAGGATAATTTAACATACTTATTTAAAACCATAATTTTAAAACTATTTTAAGGAAAACATTTAAAAGATAAAAGTAAAAAATAAAAGAGAACTAATAGAAAAACCATTTCACAAATACTAATTCAAAGTAGATGAGAAAAATACATAAAGAACACACACATACTCAAGTGGTCCTCTGTATGCCAACAGAAGGCTCCACGCCATGAATAGTATAGCACAATGGGTAAATCCCCTAAGGACGGTAGTATGTGTGGTGCGCTAGAGATAGCGTAACTTGGTGTAAACGTGGCATTGGAACCACAATAATCAATGCTCTCGTGCACAAGCTACTAGTAGGTGAACACATTCATAACCCAGTAGTCTCTAATCATCACAAAAGTTTAGTTAGTTTTGTAACTTCAATCCTGACATATGAAACCGGGATGAACCGCTCATGTGTCTTCTAGGATACAAGTCCTAATCTTCCCACCTAGGTACTCGGGGTTTTCCCTTGTGCTCAATCTAGTTCAATGTTCACATAGTATATCACTTTCTCATATCATAGACCATACATGGAATTACACACAAAATCCCCCACTTGTATACCCAAACACTATTTAAAAAAACACACGAACACCAAAACCATTTCAGAACATAACTCACATCACTTTCATGACTTTAAAAACTATTTAAACAATATAAAGAACATTTCAATATAGCAAAAAAAGGGTTTTCACATGAAAAATGTCTAGTTCCACAAACAAGAGTTCCTTTAAAAACGTAACGCTCATGAAAACCTATCAAATAAAACTCGTCCACCTCACATATAATTTAATAAATATAGTGAACAATTTAAAAAACACTTAAAATTAGAAATAAAAGGTTTATACAAGAAAGACACACCCGATTTTGTTTAAGAATGCCACTTTAAAACCAAAAGTACATAATATGCATATCAAAACACGCTTTCCCTTGTTCAAACAAATTTACAATTCAATTTGAGAAGTACACAACCTGAAAAAAACACCCAAAGAGACTCATTTTCCTTTGAAAGTATCCATTTAATTACACACACCCCTCAAAGACCCAGAAAATGCATTTCACACTAACCAAACGACCCAAAACCCCTTTCCAACCATGTTTTTCATCACAAATACTAATCAAATAAACAATTTCTCAGTTTATAAAACATATCGCATGTATATCATAAGACCTTACTTCAAAACACACAAATTTTTGCATGAAAAGACCATTTTGAAATCAATTGCACACTCAACTCTTCTAAAACATCATTTTCACCATATAAACAATTGATTAAAAAAATTTAGAATTTACCACAACAAGGTCGAAATGAAAAACACGACCATTTATAAAGAAAGTGAAATTTTCATCACACATGCATGTTAAAACATTTTTAAAATGCATTTTTTACAACCTATAAAGCACAAACAAGCGTTTATATAATAACAAACATATACATGACAAGACTATACTATTTCAGAAATCCAATTTCATCAAACGAGCATGCCAAAACATTCTAAAAAAAGTTCTCACCAGGAAATTAAATCATAGAAAATATTAAATTAACTAAACAAACAAATTAAATTATCTAAAAGATGAAAATGCATGGAACCGCCTACCTTGACCCAAGAATCTTCCGAAGAATGGTGTGAAATCATCATTACACCTCAATCACACCTCAAGCAACCTTGCGTGAACCCAAATTCATGAATTCAAACCACAAACCTCAAGTTAGAACCCTCGAATCAGACCTCATACCCTTCAGAATGACTAAAAATCAAGGAGAAAGGGGAAGGGACTTATCTGATGGGGTGCTGCACACATGGAAGGTGAGAGAGGCGCCGGTGGGGGAGCCAAAAGGAGGCGTCGCTGGACAGTAAGGGGGAGGGGACACTGGACCATGCCTTGGATAGTAGGGGAATGTACGACACGAGCTGGTGCCGCCAGATGAAAAGCTGGTCGAGCGGGCTGGAGGTGAGGCCGATGTAGTGCGGTAGCCTAATGGGACGACAATAGTGGCGGGCTGGTGGTCACCGGACAAAGCATAAGGGCAGGGGGGTGGTGGTCTCCAAACAGAGCAGGAGGGCAGCAGGGGAAGCGTGATGTGCTGGGAGAGGGGAATGAATGGGGGGAGGCGTAAACCTAAGGAGAAAAAAAAATAAAGAAAAAAAGAAAAAAATATAATAATAATAATAAAGTAAAACTAATAATAAAAAAATAGTAATAAATTAACAGTAATAAAATAAAATTTATAACAATTATAATAATAGTGATAAAAATATTTATACTAAAAACATCCTCAAATAATATTACTATTATAAATAAAATAATTATTTAATTTTTTATAACATTTAATTTTATTTCTTTATTAACAATTCATTTTATTTAATTAGTTGACCGTCGAGCAGGGCGTGCGGTAGACCGGGCAAGGTCGCGCGACAACCTAGGTAAGGCCGCGCGGCTTCGACTGTGGTGCACTGGATGCAGTCAAGGCCAAAACACATACTTTTAAATAAGAACTCAAAATTTTAAGTCAGGTTTTAACCCGGACTACACGACGTAAATAAAATTAATAAAATAAATAATTCAAATATAGAAGGTGTGACAATTATCTCCACCATAAAGCTTTCTTTCCCCGGAAATCCATAACTAATACTAAGACCCAAAGTAGAAAATGACACTCCTCTTAAGATTCCAAGGGGATCCCCTAAAAGAAAAACAATATAAAGAGAAAAGCACACTGTGCTTATAGAAAGTGACTTAAATGACAACCTCCAGAAACCCGTAAAAAGACTTTTTTCTAAGTTTCACCTACCCTTGAGTGCTAGAACACCTCTAGTTGATTGATTTAGGAAAGGAAATCTTGCACCCATGGAAAACAACTTCACAAGATGAAACACCTCAAGCACCATTGAATGAAAACCACATTGTTTGACTAGAATAAACAAACAAGACCAACCACATCCAAGGAATACTTTTATCACCTACCACCAAGCCATATCTAGGAACAAAACTAAAAGGCCAATAGGGGAAATCCTGAATGGGATCCCCACCATTAAAATTCTACCAATGCCCAAAACAATACTAGAAAACTGACACAGGGAGGACCGAGCAGACTCCCCACCATTATGATGAAAGGCCAACACCGATTCATTTTAGTGACATTTGAGTGACACCCATTGTGGGTCCCCCCATCATTAGAACTGACAGAAGATACAAAACTTTGAAAATTTTCTGACAAAGGCCAAACAACCCCCCCCAAAGGGGTGGGGAGGGAGGGGCCCAACTATTGGGGTGTCAAAACCATGACCCAAGACAACCATCATCTCCACATCCTTGGATGATCACTATTAAAATTTGATACTTATTTACACAACAGACCCCATAAGGACCACTAAAAATGATTACATTCGGTGGGACGCAACCCCCGAGACTTCAAGGTGATGAAACAAACACGTTTCCACATAGCCATGGGAAATCTGATGCACCCAAACTGGTTTTTCGGAACATAACAACCATAGAAAACAATTTAAACATCCTTCACCTTCAATACCAACAACAGAAATAAGGTTGGGGTCCCATACACTCTCGAGGTTCCTGACCATGTGCCAGCTTCACTCCGAGGCCTATGGTTGGAGCTCTGATGTTTGAAGCATCTCCCACCTCACAGTTAGGTATTGAAGACTCCCAAACAAAGCTTCTCATTTTCCTAGTGCCGCAAGCAACCACACTTCCACCAAGACAACACCAACAAACACCACACCCCATGACATCCAACTAATCCCTCATGTAACATCCACCAAAATAGGGGTTTAGATGATGCAAATGCATCAACCCTTCACCTTAACCAATAAACATAATAACGAAATATGCACACCAAACACTAGCCCTTAATTAGAAAAATTGGAACTCCCTAAGAGGACACACTCCTATGAAAACAGGGATTCCCAATGGATTCTACGAAATCCACCCTTACACTTTGAAGAGAACTCACACTATGAGATGTAACCAAACATGACCCTTGCGGACGATGAAATCACTACAAGCCTTTCAAGCATCGGTCCGCACTGATAACTCTGAACCACCTTCTCCCTTCCCCACTGGAATTCCATTCATCACTTCCAGAGGGAACCTTCAGATGAAATGATGTCAAACTTCATACACGATGACTTAGAAAACTCAAAGAAAGCTGAACACCTATCAACTTCCCTTGCATCATTCATCCCATTGTGAGAGGATCCACTTAACTGAAAAAGAGAATAGATAGACTTAGCATTATCACTCAAAAGGGAGAGTCTTTGCTTTAATCAACTAGAGGATTGGCCCACGGCGAGTTACCCATGGACAAAGTTTAATCACATGTTAATACTTTATAGGGGTGGGAACTAGTACGGAAAGAAATCCATGGACCCAATCAAACTGGTCCAATGGCCAAGACATACTGAAACCGAACACTAAACGTGCAGGGGGAACCACTTCACGGGCTTCTCGAAGAACTTTTCAAAAGAATAAATAACCACACACTTCACACCAAATTACCAATAGGAATTCAAACACAAAACAAAAATCATTAAAAAATGATTCTTGGCTTGAAATGCCTCACATCCAACATTTCCAAAACAAAAGGACCCACCCCACAATCACCAGTTATTAAAACAATGAATTTTTATTTTAACAAAACTTTTTGAAAATGAACGCAGCTGGTGGGTTACACAAATACCAATGGTGTCCCATGGGCAACACACATGAATGTTCCCATACCACACTGGCACCCACCTCATGTCCATACAGGAACTCATCCGCTCATTCCATTTACTATTTCTCTTTCCATATACACTCATGCATGTGTTTTCCCATAAGAACACCAAGAATCAAAACCAGACCTTTCTATTTTTCAAAAACAAACATTCAACCCACACTTTTCAAACCTTACACATAATTTTATATTTAAAGCACTTAATTTCAAAAAAATTTCCAATACAAAATCATTTTTACTTAAATAACATATTTTCATGAATCCAAAACAATGAGACGAGGAACGATGCAAGAGGAAACTAGTGTCAGCGGGTGATTGGGACATATGGTTGGTGGTCATATGCCAATCATACCACCACCATGGAGAGTATTCTAGGACAACATACCTGGATCCACATGGATTTCCAGACCCTACGAGCTCACTGGGACCACTGACCCCACACCATTTTCATTTCCCCTAGACAAGATTAGCCAGAATGACCAAAGACTCAGACAAACCTCAACTTACCCTGGTAACTTGAGTCCCTTCGCAAGGTGTGATGGACATGCACCTTGATAGAACTTAGAATGTAAAGTTTGGACACCCTTATATTTGTTCTACCCTAACTATATCCCAAAATAACATGACCCAAGAGAGAAAACACCCTTTGATACCATTTTTTCATGAACTAGGCCAGGTCACCATCCGACCCGGTGCCCAACCCAACCCGTGACATCGCCCGACGGGCGTTCTTGATCCCCATGGGCTGGCACAAGTGCCCGAGTTTCAAAACAATACATGGAGATGATTTACCTGAAATAGTAAACACAAACAACCAACAAGATAGATAAACTAAAATTGTAAATTGACAACCAAGTAGACCCTTAAACAAAATCCAAATTTAATGGTTTACAACATGAACTAACATCAAAAAAGAAATGACAAGAAAAGGAACTAAAAATATAACTCAAACCTCTAAGAAACAAGGGAGGAGCAACGTATACAAGCTACAAACACCAACCTGCATGAGTAGGCAGTCACAACCCAAACCACCAAATCTAAGCACAGTGCCTCAACCTATGATACACAAAGAACAAGGTCTACATACACCCAAAGGTGTATGTAGGGTGTTAGCCAAGAGCCTAGTAGGAGACCACCCAATAAAAAGGTTCCATGCCGCAATATCAAAAAGATAATTTAACATGCTTATTTAAAACCATAATTTTAAAATGCTTTTAAGGAAAACATTTAAAGGCTGAAAGTGAAAGGAAATGAGCACTGAAAAAACCATTTCAAAAATACTTCTTCAAAGTGGATGAGAAAAAAACATAAAGAATGCACACATACTCAAGTGGTCCCCCATATGCGGATAGAAGGCACCACGTCATGAATAACAGAGCATTGTGGGTAACTTCCCTAAGGTAACTAGTATGTGTGGTGCGCTAGAGACGTCATACCTCAGTGTGAACCTGTTATAGGAACCACAACAATCAATGCTCTCGTACATGTGCCACTAGAATGGAAAAACATCCATAACCTAGGGGTCTCCAATCATCACAAAATTTTAGTTGGTGTTGTAACGTTAATCATTCCAGATGAAACCGGGATGAACTACTCATGTGTCATCTTGCGTACTAGTCCTAATCCACCCACCTAGGTACCCATGGTTTTTCCTTTTGCGAAATCATGTTCCACATTCACATAGTATATCACTTTCTCATATCACTAACCAAACAAGGCATTACACACAAAATCCACTACTTGCATACCAAAACACCATTTAAAAAAACCCACGCACATCAAAACCATTTCACAACATAACTCACATCACTTGAATGAATTGATAAGATATTTAAATAATTTAAAGAACATTTATAAATAGCACAACAAGGGTTTTCACATGAAAAATATGCAGTTCTGCAAACAAGAGTTACTTTTAGAACATAGCGCACATGAAATCCTATCAAATACAACTCCCGCACCTAACATATAATTTAATAAATCTAGTTAACAATTTATAAATAACTTAAAGTTAGCAAGAAAATGTTTACACAGGAAATACACACCCAATTTTTTATACGAACACCACTTTAAAACCAAAAGTACATAATATTCATATCAAAACATGTTTTCCATTGTTCAAAAAATTTACAATTCAATTTTAGAAGTACACAACATGGAAAACACACCCAAAGAGACTCGTTTTCCTTTGAAAATCTCCATTTATTTATACACACCTCAAAGTCCCTGAAAATGCATTTCGCACCAACAAGATGACCCAAAAACCCTTTATAACCATGTTTGGTATCCCAAATACCACTCAAATAAACAATTGCTCATTTTATAAAACATATCGCATGTATACCATAAGACCTCACTTAAAAACCCACAAATATTTTACTTGGAAAGACCATTTTAAAATCAATTGCACACTCAAATCTTCTAAAACCTAATTTGCACCATATAAACAATTGATTAAACACATTTATAATTTACCATAACATGGTCCAAATGAAAAAAATGACCATTTCTACAGAAAGTGAAATTTTCATCACGCACGCATGTAAAAAAAATTAAAATGCATTTCGAACAACCTATAAAGAAAAACCAATCATTTATACAAAAACACACATATTAATGACAAGACTATACTATTTCAGAAATCCAATTTCATCAAATGAGCATGCCAAACCATTCTAAACATAGTTCACACCATGAAATTAAAATATAAAACACATTAAATTAACTAAAAAACCAAATTAAATTTTCTAAAATATTCAAAGGAATGGAACCACTAACCTTGAACCAAGAATCTTCCAAAGAATGGTGAGAAATCACAATTTCACCTCAACCGCACCTCAAACAACCTAGCACGAACCCAAAATCATGAATTCGAATCACAAACCTAAAGATAGAACCCTATAATCGGAGTTCATACCCACTAAAAAAACTAAAAATCAAGGGGAAAAGGGAAGGGACTTATCTGTAGGGGTGCGACGTGTGCAGAAGGTGAGAGAGGCACCGGTGGGGGATCCAGAAGGAGACATCACTGGTCAACCAGGGGGAGGGGATTTCGGGCCACGTCGCAACTAGTAGGGGAAGGTGCAACATGAGTTGCTGCTACCGAATGAAAGGTTGGTCGAGCAGGCTGGAGGTGAAGCCAACGTAGTGCAGCAGCCGGATGAGAGGAGAAGGGTGGCAGGGCACGGTTACTAGACGGAGCAGGAGGGCAGTGGGGTGGTGGTCACTGGATAGAGCAAGAGGGTTGCAGGGCAGTGGTCGTCGAATGGAGCAGGAGGGCAGGGAGGGAAGTACGACACATTGGGAGAGGGGAAAGAATGGGGGGAGGCACAACCCTAAGGAGAAAAAAAAGAAGAACAAACAAAATAAAGAGAAAAAAAGATAATAATAATAATAATAAACTAAAAATAATAATAAAAATAATAGTAATAAATTGATTGTAATAAAATAAAAGTTATAAAAATTATAAAAATAGTAATAAAAATAATTATAATAATAACATCCTCAAATAATAATAATATTATTATAATTAAAATAATTTATTAAATTTTTATCACATTTAATTTTATTTATTTATTAAAAATTCATTTTATTTAATTAGTTGACCATCGAGTAGGGTGTGCGGTGAACCAGGCGATGTCGCACGATGACCTAGGCAAGGCCGTGTGGCTTCGAGCATGGTGCACTGGACGTAGTGAAGCTCAAAACACGCATTTTTAAATAAGAACTCAAAATTTTAAGTCGGGCTTCAACCTGGACTACCCGATGCAATGAAAATTAATAATATAAATAATTCAAAGATGGTGGGTGTGACACTACATGGTCATGAGATAATACACAAGCAATTAAAGTTTAATATTATTTATTCTTTTTAATATCCAATCCAATTGACCGATCAACATATATTTTTTAAGGTTTAGTTCATTAAATTACATATAGGGTATTTTCCTTCATGAGAGGGTTTCTAAGAAACCAATTAAAACACATTGATTTATTATTTTTATTATTTTTATTATTAATTAAGTGAAACCAAATAATGGAGGGGTAATGTAATGGAATGTCATAGTATGAATGTTTGGAAGTGGTGGTTCTTGTAAAAATTTTAAATTCATAACCACATCACTAAAAATTACATTCTATTAAAATTTAACACACACACATAGAAAATATATAAAAGTATATAAAAAAATAGTTATAAAGGGTTTTTTCCCAAGGTCTTGACTAGGGGTTTCAAAAAAAATGAAAAACAAGAAAACTATAAACCCAAGACAATATAATCCAACCCACCCACACATACACCTCAGAACAGGTGGGTAATTTTGTTTTTCATTGAGATGGGTCAAGTCAGATGTCCTTGTTACATTTTTTATTAGGGTTAACTCAACTAACCTACCCTAAGGGTAGAAGTATTTTGTACACTCAATTTAATTTTTTTTATAAAATTTAATTTGTTATAAGTAATTTTGGACATGAAAAATTTTATTTTATTGGATTTTTAGAGTTTAAGATGATGTTTGTTAAATAATGATTCCTTTTTTAGTATAATATTTGAAAGAATTGTTGGATTTTAAATATTATCTATTGTTATTATATAAAAATATTATGTATTTTTACGAATTATTAAAACTTTTTTCCAACCCAAACCGACCCACCCTTTAAACAATCTGAACCCACTATGTTGAATTTTATAGGAAACCACTAGCTGGGGTATTGAATGTGGGTCCGAAAATTTTTCATCCACTTAATATATATTGGGTGATATTTATCATTAAATTAAACTGACCCACCCATTTCAACTCCCATAAAATTTACCAAGCTATGTGAAATATTTTATTGGTTTATAAATTTTAAATTGTATAAAAAACATAACAAAAAACAAGAATATCCAAAATAGGATCATACCTGTACAATCTTCGATCATTAAATATTGTCTCACCTTTATTCACGCCTATAACTATAAGGGTATTTTGTGAAAATATAACTTAATCCACTACTATTAAGTCACTTATAAAAATAATTCCTAATAAATTTGAATCCAATGTTTTAAGACTCGAGAATAGAGATTTAGATTATATTCATATGGATGATTTATACAATATGAATATTTCCTTTAAGATCATAAAGGATCAAATTTTTGAAAAATAATGAAAAAAAGAAAAAATAAATAACATTTAAATCAATGATTATATTGAGGCTAATGGAGAAGGACTTCTCAATTGAAGATTATGGATAAGAGGATAATGAATATTATGATCATATTCTATCTCTAATTTATAAGAATGTTAGAGGAGGAAGAAGGAAGTATGAAGAGAAATTACCCTAGATATTCTTTTATTTTAGGGGTATTAGACTCTTTTTCATGGACTATGCAAATAATAAAGATGTTAAAGCTAATAATGATGACCAAAATGAGTCTATTCCTTTGAGAACATTCAGTTGAACTTTCTGAACAATATGGTAGTGAAATTATCTAACAAAATAATATATTTTTTAATAATTAAAGAAGTTACATGAACAAGGAAAATAGTGATAGAACTTATAAATAACGTAAAACTAATGAAAAAGAAATCAAGATGAAATAGGATATACTCATGTCTTATTTTGATATGAATGAAAAATCTTCAGATGGTGAAGATAAATAAGGTAGTGAAACATTCATGGAACATTTTATGGGATCTAAGTTTTAGGATCTCCTTACTAAAAATTATAAACTAAAATTAAATGTTAAAATGATCAAGAAATAATCTAAAAATGTGAAAATGAATGATTTTAAAAGCTAATTTTGTGGAATAAATTAGAATTTTAGAATTATTGATGGATAAATATATTATAATTATTTATGAGCATGAATCTAAAGTTATTTTAATCATTAAATAACTAGAGTAGGTGTGGATTAAATATTTTTAAGATGAATAAAATATAATTAATTTGAGAGTATATTTTAATAAATCTATTAAGTTAAATTATGAATTTTGAAAGTATATTGAAAAAAGTGGTGTTTTTTTTAAGATGTTAAAGGATTGTATTAACTTCTAAAGTCCACACTTTTTATAAAAACAATGACTTGTTTATTATATAAATATTTCCTATAAAACTCAAAAAAATAATGTTTTATTTATTTCTATAATAATGAAAACATTATAAAATTATTATTTTTCAAATAGAGTAGGTTCAAAACATATTTTTTGGAAAATTTTGGGTAGAGAAAAATGGTGATAAATTTTTCTCCACATATAAGGAATGTGGAAGAATGTGTGGTAATATTGATAACTTGATTAATAATAATACAATATACTTAAAATCTCCCAAAATACCAATCTTGTATAACTGGAACTAATGTCAAAATTCGAAGAAATGCCAGATTTTTGGGAAATTTTTGGTGAAGTGGTGCCTTTGGATAAATATCTTGCATATGATAGTGTAATAAATCATTTAGTAGAAGATAAATAAGGAAATGATTTTGGGGGATAAAATCACAAATGTGATTTTACAACTCTCTATCTCAAGGAAATTTTTAGATAAGGAATAAACGCTCAAAATGTCAAAATAGAATTAATTTTCTTAAATACGTTTATGAAAGGTATGTTAATACTAGTTAATATACTAAATAATACATAAAAATTATACCACCACTATTAAATCATGATAATTTTATTAGATAGACTCATAATAGAAAAGGTGAGTGAGTTATTGTAGTGAAAGTAACATTAAAATATTTTATGAAATAGAATCCATGGATTTTGGATAATGGTGAATCTTTATAAGGAATAGAGACTCTAAAATTTTAAAGATTATGAGGAAGAAAAATGAAGGGCTGTAAAATTATATAAATGCTAAATATTTTATTATTAAATGATTTTTTTAAATGGAATCCAAAAAACTAATGTCAAATGATATTTTTTTATTAAAGGGATGCAGAATAGTATATTAAATTTCAAG
Source organism: Viscum album (assembly GCA_963277665.1). Classification (NCBI taxonomy): domain Eukaryota; kingdom Viridiplantae; phylum Streptophyta; class Magnoliopsida; order Santalales; family Viscaceae; genus Viscum; species Viscum album. The sequence continues at coordinate 861,385,065 of OY728128.1, forward strand.
TAACAGTGTGATGATAAAATTGAATCCATTTTTAGAATAAATGGTTGCACTATAAAAATCTTTATGGATAAATGGGTTCTCTCCGAAGGTCATAGAACCCATGTAAATCAATTTTAGACTGAAAATAGTAAGGAAACTTGTTGTTTTAGTACCAATGAAGAGAATAAATTGTTATATATAAGACTTATCCACATTTTTCACAGTATAATGAGTAAAATAACCAATTAATAAGTTGTGATACATCTTCCATGATTTAAAAGGGAAAGATAAATTATTTATAAAATAAGTCAAAATGTGTTATTGGTCAATATTTCTATATCAGATTAAAAATTCAATCCAATTTTTCACTTAAATGTTATTTACTATGATATGCATGTAATTATAAGATATCAAACATCAAGGGAATATTTATCCTGAAGAATTTTTATTAACTATTGCACTATATTTACTCTTGTTTTTTATGAATCAAAAGTAAATATCCATAAAATAATTAAAATATTTATTTGATATACAGAAAAGGTGTTAAGGATGTGTATAAATAAGATGAGAACATATAATAAAAACGATTTTACCACTAATTATTTTAATAATTCATTTCCTAATAATTATATGAATCATGATTATAATGATCCATAAAGTTTAAAAAATACATTTTCTAAAAGTAAAAACAAAATCTTGTATGGGATGGTAAGGACTATGAAAGATTATAAAAAGATACACAATCACTTCTGTATATAATCTATCTAAAAAATCATGTTCATAACAAATGTTTGATAGGAATAAATTCAAATAAAAATTCATATTTTATTTACTTCAAGAAAATTCATTCAATGAATTAATTAAAAATATTTGGAAATCATTTTATGATAAATATAAATGTTTATAAATATATAAAATTTAATGAGAATATTGGTGACATACTTTTCATGGAAAACCTATCATGTTGAAGAAGTTACACATTTTGGAGTAAAAAACTAAAAAAATAGTTAATTATTGTGATATTAAAATCAATAAAAATTATTTTTTAGTCCAATGTATTATGATGTTTTAGTTGTTGTAAATTCATGTAAATAGGATCAATTAATTTGTTATATATTAGAGACAAGTTGAAGTGTACAAAGTAGTTTTGATCAGGATAGAATATGGTAGAAATTATTTCTATAATTAGAAGTTAAAGATGAAAATTTGTGTGCTGATATATGTATGATTTATCTATAGTTTGATTTGTTACATAAGAGTGATATGATCTTGTATATGAATCACATTGTATGGTATATAAGAGTAACTCTGATATTTTTTATTCTATTATATGATCTTATGAGAGATAAAAATGAAAAAGAACTTACATAAGATCCATAGAAAAGATTAACTCCTAGAAATATTGGATTTTTTAAAATTTTAAATTTTCAAATTACTATGATATTTAACATAAATTTATCATTAAATAAAATTTTCAGGATGTCTATCACATATAATTTTTATATAGATTACATGGATCCTTTTTATGTGAGACCTTTTTAGATAAATTTGGTTTATAATTTTCTAAATATATTCTTTAATTCAAGCCAAGAGGATATGTTTTTGAATATACAAGTTAGTCATTAAAAATATTAATGTCTGTATGAAAGTAGGAAATAATATTTAATTTGACTTTTCCAAGGTTAATCTAGCATCACTTTCTAATCATTCTTCAAGGAGAAATTTGATTTCCATGTTTCATTATAATAAGTTGGTTCTTGTAAATTTGGTTGGTGAAAGAATATTTTTTAGGGATCAAGGATATTCCATTTCCTTTGGTTGATTTTGATAATAAAAGATTATATGCATGTGTTTGGGATAATAACCACTATACATTGGGAAGATAGTCACCCAAAATGGGGGGAAAACCTCATTATAATTTTTTTGTGATGATCATTTAATTTAATAACCATATAATATAAATATGTATTTTACTAACCCATTATGAGAGAGATTGTGTTTTAAAAATAAAATATAGTCAACACTAATTCACCCATCTAATTGTTGACTATCTATTAAATAGATCCTTACAATTAGTATAAGAGTGTGGGTTTTCTCTTTAATACCTCTTATTAAATATTATAATCATAACATTTTTCAATAATAAATATATTCAAACATTTGATGGTAATATATTTCATTTATAGATGGTACAAATCATACATTGTCTTAACTCTCTTGGAGTTTACGTTTATGATTTTATTCATTATGGTTTCACAATTTTAAAAGGGACTTCTACTTGGTATCAATTTGATAAGAAATATATTAATAGTGTTGTGATTACAAGGAATATACTATCATCTTCATTATCTAAGAAAAAAGTTACCAAAATTCATGGGATTAAAAACTCCTATATATATATATATAATAATAGTATCTAATAGAGAAACAAAATGGAAAATGAAGTGAAGTTATAACTTTATAGGAGTTAGTTTGAGGACATGATAATGAAAAAGGTTAATTTTACTGATGAGTCATTTAAAAAAATTAATATTATAGTCATCACCATCAGAGGATATGTAGAAACTCTTGAAGATTACACAATGGTCAAGAAACTAATTTTATTTATTCCATATAAATTTACTACCAAGAAATAAACTCTTATAAATATATATCTTAACAACTTAAAAATGTATGATCTTCATAACACTCTAATTTAATTTGATATGAGAAGAGGAACTACCTTATAAATCAAATTTAAGGAGTAAAAAATTCAATTAAAATCTATAAAAAAACTAAATATTGAAGATAAACAGACTAGCCCTAATGATGATGTGAAAATGGAAGGATTTTATTAAATCCTCAATTTTCATTCAATAAAATTAAAAAGGGTAAAATTAATTATAAAGATAATTTACCATTTAAAAGTTTATTTTTTTTAAATATTAGTCATTTTTCTACCATGTTTCCTTTAAGAATCAACAATGATGTTGACGATGGTGAAGCATCTAAATGATATTTTGAGAAAAAGATATTTTTTAAAAAGAAATTAACCTCAATAAAAATGGAAGAATAATATTCCACATAAATTCTAAATAAAAAAACATTAAACCTCTTGAATAATTTATTCTTATAGTGAGGTGAGTTGAAATGATGTGGAAGTCTCTAAACAAACTACATAACATGTTCTTATTACTCCTCTAATCATTTTTTTAGATTTTGAGAATAAATAATTTTAGGGGTTTGAGTGTGAACATACAAAACCAAATAATTAACACCAAAATAACCAAAAAATACAATTTACAAAATTCAAATTCAAATTCCAACCCAATAAAAATTCATTGTCAAATTGAAATTTCAAAAATAAACCTACTAAGAACATCCCACTAAGTAGTATTGTCTGAAATGAAAAGTAAAATAACTTCCTCAATCCTTATATATAGTTGGAACCTAGAAATATAATCCCAATGAGTATTTATACATGAAATCACTACCACATCACTACTATAACGAATTTCAGTTGGTGTAGACACCACTATACTCAATCAGAACCACCCAACTCACCGATCAAATTTTTCAATGAGGGGACATAAGTAGTCACATGAGCCAATTATTTTCTATCTATAATCCACCATATATAATGAAAACTAATAGGAAAATACTAAAAATAAAATTTAAAACCTTTGACATGTACACCACTATCACTGAGTAGTGAAACTTCAATATGGACCAGCACTAGAGAGAATAAAATACCACAGTTTTTTTAAAAATACCCATAACATCAAGACATTAATAGAGGAGAAATAGACCATTATAATTTCTAGTCCAAATAGTAATAGATCACCATAATAGTCAATATCCTCCATAAAAAACCACCGATAGAAAGGGTCACCAGTGTCCAAAACACTAGAAAATGATGAAGAAGATACACAAGAAATTGATTATCCATCAACCAATCCCACCCACACTATCCCAAACCTAACTAAACACTAGATTGGAAGAACAAGATGGGTTCCTTAGAAGAGGGTGATATTTCTAGAGAAGAGGTGCAATAAGGCCGATAAGTCCCCTTGGATAAACCAAAAATAATCAACTAAGGAGATTCCATAAGTGTAGAGGTAACATTTGGTTTGAAAATTTCTGTCGTCACCATCAAACTCCCATGCACACTACTTTTCTTGACTATGATGTGGTTAATGCACAATGGGGTAGGTTGAGAGGCAATATGGAGAGGAAATTCTTTTAAAAATACCAACAAAATAGAAACACCACCTCTTAGATAAATTCCAATAATTCTTGATGAAAGCCAACCCAAAAAATTATATGAAGAATATGAAAGAGGAGAAAATGAGAAATGAAATGGAGGATGATGTGATTTATAATAGAAGTGTCATCTCTTATATGATGGGGTTCTAGAGGAAATCCTATCAAAATCACCAAATATTTATATTGGGTGACCATAAAGAGAATGTGGATCCATCCCTCCATGTTCTTGTTACTCAAGAGGATAAATAAAGTGAATCTTCTGAGTATGATACTAGAATTAAAAGTGAATTTACTACTAATATAAGTGAATTTTTCAATGATTACAATAATATAATTTATAACTACCCAGTTTTTATTAGTAGTATTTATTTCCTGAATAAATGTGTTTTATATTATACTATATAATGTTATACACATACAAAACATAGGGAAACCAACAAAACATTATCTCATTAGTAAATATCATTACATTATTCATCTATGAAACTAATGAAAATTCCACACAATACAATTCTAAAAATAAAATAAATCTAAAATCTAAAATGGTAAAATATGAATCACCCCAAGATACTAGAACCATCAACCCCAGAACCAATACTATAGAGATGAAATAAAATATTAATAATCCAATCAACATCTTAGAAAATAAAAATATATAAAATTGGGAGGAATTATAGTGAATATTTATTGAAATAATGAAGTGCTATATATTGGAGTTAATGTGACTGTTGTAATAGTAATGTGAACTTTAGAATAGTAACATGACCATTGTGAATAATAACATGATTGTTGTGAATAGTAACCTAGCCATTGGAATAGTGATTTAACCTAAAAATAACAAATTGGGGTATATAAAATATTTATCACAATTAATTTAAGTAAATACAAATATTATAATTCCAAAAACTAAATATGATGATTAAAAAAATTAGAGAAAAGATAACCACATTTTTAATAAACTCTATTTTAATGTATTTTGTAAAAATAATAATTTTTTATATTAAAACTTAAATTTACCAATGTAAAGACCCGACCCTAGTTGCCCGAAGTCGGTGCCTTATTTGATTAAATTGGCATATAAAAAAGTAATATTTATCCAAAATAACCGTGTAGTTTAGTATTATTGGAAACAAGATACAAATATAATTTCAAAATTACAACATAAAAGGAAATACAAAACCAATTTATTCCATTAGAAACATCTATTGCTCTTAGATTATGCATGCAAGTCACTCATAACTTACTTCTTCATATCCTAGGAAAATAAAACATAAGAAAGGGGTGATCTAAAATGCTCAGTAAGATTAATAAATACAGTGGAAGATACCATAAACATAAACATTTGGCAAGGGGAATAATTGAAAACGCATGCCTTTAACAAATAATAAACTTGAACACGTTATGGCATGAATTTGAGTTAAGTAAATAATGACATAATAAAACATAATCATGGGTATTATACTAGTTGAGTAACCACATGAACTATCAATACTATTTTCATAATTAGGGAATGCATAATACGGGACATCATCAGCATACCATCAAGGACTCATGCCACGACTATAAATAATTATTTTTCCAAGGTCTTGTGCCAAGACTGTAGTTTGTCTCATGAGACCAAACGATTCATAGAGGGTCTATAGTGGACCCCAAACAATAATTACTAAGTCCAATGAATTACTCATTTTAATGGGGTGAACATAAACAACATACACATTTATATTGAAACTAATATATGAAATGTAAATGACTTCCCCAATCATTGAACATAAACACTAACCAATCAGAATAATATGGTGAATGGTATCAAGATATAACATCGATAGTCAAGACTAATAAAAAACACTTCAAAAAAGTATTTTAGATGATATAATAATAGATAAACCTCTATGAAATACAATATTCATCAAAATATGTGAAAATAAGTAGAGATACTTTTAAATGTGACCATTGTGAAATTCTTTAGGAAATAGTCCTTAAACATTTCAAAGTGTCCCATACCACCTTGAAAAATTCAAATCATAATAACTCAGAATTTCACGAGAATAAGGAGACTCCTGATACGATACACCAAGGGTAGTACATACACCACATGCAAGGAATAAGTGGTGAATAAGTCATATACCTCAAAAAAGTTAATGTGAGATGAGAAAAATCCTTTTTACTTTTGAAAGAAGAGGTTTTATGAAAATCATTTATATTTTCCAGGAAATCATATTTTAAACATGAATATCCCATTAAATAAGATACTAGTAAATTGAAATTATATTTTAGGAATAAATTTTGTCCCACTGAAGTTAAATCATGTAAAAATAGCTCTTAAGATTCTTTAGAAATAATATATTTTAGATCATTTTAAGGAAAGTATTAAAGAGAATTTTAAAGTGCAAAGGAATGTTTGTTTTCTTAAAAGAAGAAATTAACCAAGATAATTTTTCAAGATAAAAATAGTGTTTTAATAAAAATAATTGTGTATTAGAAAATATTCTGGTGTACACTTGAAAGCGGGTAGGAATTTGAAAAAAACCCTTGAATCGGCTATGATTATCCGAAATAATTCTGAAAGTTACTCTTAAAAGGTGTAAATCCTCATAAAATGAGGAAGTATTATGGTTGGTTAACATATATAGAACACTAATACAGAATTTATGATGACTTTATAACAATACATAAGAATTCCATTGATGTAATTAGACAATAAAAGTAACACAAATGAAAAATGGAGGTTTGGGTGGAAAACTCTTACCACTTTGTAATCAATCAATTAAAATGACACAAAATTAAAAATGTTCAAATGATACATTTAATATAATTAATATAATGGAAATAATTAGATTAATTATATGAAACATTAATGGGTATTATACATAAACCATACACAAGTAATAGTAGTGATTACAGAATATCTCACAAAATGGAAGTGAGATAAAAAAACCTCTTACCTTAAGTCCGAATGTGTTCCCCTCTTGAACTTATGGTCCTGGAATATAAAATTATACATATTAAAAATTTAATTCAGAACCTATTAGGCATTTTTATAGTTTATCATAATTCAGTTTAGTTCATTTATGACCTTATTGATAAGTAATAATATCGAATTTCGCAATTCCGGAGAGTTCGTTTTCTTGATTTTCATAATCATTTCACTTGTTTTTAAGTAATGAAGTTCATGTGGAATGGTTTTAAATATCCATAAATGAAATTAAATATTATTTATGAACATCCAGAATTTTTTAATCTTCATTTATATCATTTGATTACATGGAATGAGGATGAATCATTTGATGATAGCCACTTTGATTATTTGGCAGTATTTGAATTATTATGAACTAGTTTTTTCATATAAATTAATAATATGTACAATTTCTGGTTCCTGGATATTAATTAGGAAATAATACATATATTATTATTTTAAACCATCAAAATTGTTTCATGACCAGTAATTAAGGAGAAATTAGAGAAATACACTTCGTCATCCTTGAAGGTTGTAAATTGGAACCTCATGGATGTTGATTCCGTTTATAAAAATAAAATAGAGGGAGTAAGAATATTGATCATGGTTATTCTATTCACATGATATAATTAAATTATATAGATTATACTGTAGTTATAATGGTCATTTGGATATATTAGGTGATGAGAGGATAACAAAAGATAAATTGAAATGAAACTAAATGAAAAAGAAGGGTGCTTTACCTCTCAAAATAACCTCCTTGAGAACCTTCTTAAGGAAAGGGTTTTTGGCCTTTTGAAAAGACCAAGAGCTTCTTGGACATGGGGAGTGACTAGGGAAGTGTAATTTTGCAGTGAATTTAGGAGCCTAAAGGCTTATAGGAGTGAATAGAAGAAGAAGTGTGTGTGTGTGTGTGGGGGGGGGGGGGGGTTATATTGGAGGAGAGGAGGGTTTTCATTATATTTTAATCATTAGTTTATTAATTTCCCTCAAGACCAGAAATAATGATTATTACATGACCAAGAATAGTAATAAATGAATGTGAGTTCGAACCAAGTGGTATTACATCACTTATGATTTCATAAATAGTGTATTTAACTTATATAGTATTTTACCATATTTCACTATTCATCAAAAATTCGAGTATTTCAGAAAAATACCAAAAATTCACCCTAATAATTTTGTGATGTGTAGAATCTAAAAATTAATTCAATTTTTCAAATATAATTTTATAAATATGATAAATTTAATATTTAATTAAAGTCATAATTTATTCTAAATATGCAGTTTTAATACATTTATTTACTTATTTCAAAACATAGGTATATCTTACTTCCACTTGAATATTATTTATATACTATCATAGGTCACGTTACTATTCATCAGGGTATATAACTATTCATAAGGGTATGTTACTATTCATAAGGGTAGATTACTATTTGCCAAAAATTAAGTTTTTCTTATCAGACTCTAAATAACTTAATGATCACATTTGTGTATGTCAGATTTTTGAAATTCACAACACAAAAGTGACAAACTTATGTTTACTTTACTACGTTATAAAAAAGTGGTGTTTGTAGAGACTTGGTGATACATGAATTCTATAATAAATATGTTTTTAAATTCTTGGGGTGTCACATTATCCCCTCCTTAAAAAAATTTCATCCAAGAAATTTGATACTAAACTTCGAAATTTAATGGTTGATACTTTAAAATTCCCTTATGAAAACCCACATTGGAAATAGGGTTAACAAAATATAATCCTAAAAAGGGTTAAGAGATATGATGTGGTCACCCAAAAATGTATGCTTTCGAATAAGGCGATATTAGTTGGAAGTAAAAACCTAGACATGGAAGAAAAATCTGACTATAATGTTCTGATGGAACATGATAGAGGATGTTCAGATTAATGATGATTACTACAAAACTATAAACTAAAAAAATCGTCAATATTATAAATGATTATGATAATAGGAAAAAATTTTATTTAAGACTATTTTCCTCGAGTCGAGGAATTATTCCACTCTATAAGAGTATAAATATACATTTCAACTTACAAACTCATCCTTTTATTGCACTTGAACTATCTATGCCTCATCACTTAGAATGGGTTACGCCATTTGGTGAAGCAATACATTAACCTATAAAATATAATACAATGGCCAACTTAAACCATTTCAAAAATTGTCAAAAATTCCAAAAATATAATGATTCAACACATTATAATGAAGACATCTAAATTTACAAGATGAACCTGTCATTAAATTTTAATAAACATGAAGAAGCTCTAAATTTCACATTCTTAACATGAGAATAACTTTATCATGCGTCCTATTGAAATATGGAAAAAACTTGAATTACCTTAAAAACCGTATTGGAAACATGAATTCTTCTGTATTCCTTAATTAAGATACATGTTGTTGGATATATTCCTTAAATCCAAAAGTGTTTTAAACTCCATCAATGATAGAATATACCACTTCTCGAAAAGTCAATAATCAGTTCCAAGGTAGTCATTAATTATCTAAATCAATCATTTCATCATCATTATCTCAAAATGAGATATATATTAAGGGATTTCTTTCCCTCAATAATGTGTTTTATAAAAAGTTTAACTTTCTAATGAATCACTTTTTCTTTGTACCATTCACCATATGACCTGAAATCCTTAATGAAATATTACTGTAGTACAATCCTCATATCTCTCATAATTCTTACAACCAGTACATTACTGAAAAAATATTCAAATGTCATGATTCTTGACTAGGAATGTTGATCATTTTCCAAAATCATCATTAGGGTTATATACTATTGATGCTTGGGACATTGATTTGGATAGTGTCTCATCTCTTTGAAAATGAAGAATTTAATATAGGGAAATTCTTTCCTTGTCTTGCAATTATGAGCATGGTGGACTTTTTCTCCACACTTGAAGCACACTCATTTTCCACTCAAGAATATACCAAGGTGTTTCCTTCCACAATTATCACATGTGAGAAAATGTGTCTTTCTCTTCTTCCCTTTATCCATGTTTTTTCCTTCCATCCTCTTCTTCTTTTTCTTCCCTTCAAAGCCATAGGACTCAGATAAGTCTTTACATACCTTTTCAACACATCATAATATTTACTCATATGATGAGGATACTTGGGAGACAATCTTCCTTTGAAATGATGACTTAAGACCATCAGAGATATGATCTTTATTACTCTTCGTATCTCGTGCACTGGTGAAGTTCTCATTTCTTCTTCTAGGCACCATTTCTAATCAATTCCATATTATATATTAGCTGGTAACATTATGAACTCTCTATAACTCTAAACATGGTATAACACATAGCATAAATTTATGCATCGTAAATACTAGAACCACATACTTTGGTTACATTGGGGGAATAAATCCTTCATAATGGTGGGTACATAAAATGTGAATTACCCTATGAATATACCCAGGGAGTTTCAATACCAAGAGTGCAGAAAGGCTCTTTGTCATGTACCAGGATACCCCGGGTCAAGCCCGAAACTCCGTGTCAGAGTTTTCACTCCTAGGTACATAAGTGCCAAAGACAACTATACTTGTTTGTATCCATACATGGATGTATTTTATAAAGAAATACACATAATCTATTCCTTACCAATATTACAAGATGTTATTGTATTTTTTTCCTAAAATAAAACCTTAGGGATTTGTTCCCTAATCTACATTTTCTAATCTAGTTTCCATGTTTTCTACTAAACTTCCTTTGATACCAACTGTAAGGACCTGATACCAGTTGCCCAGAGTTAGTGCCTTATTTGATTACATTGGCATATAAACAAGGAATATTCATCCCAAGGGACCAAGTAGTTTAGTATTATTGGAAACAAGATACATACATTAGTTCAGCATTACCACATGAAATAAAATACAACACTAAAAAATTCCATTAGAAACTTCCATGCCTCCAAGATTATGCTTGCAAGTCACTCATAACTAACTTCTTCATATCCTGGGAAAATGAAACATAAGAAAGGGGTGAGATCAAACTTTTAGTAAGAGTAATAAATACAGAAGAAGATAACATAAACATAAACATTAAGCATTGTAAATTATTGAAAACACATTCATTTAACAGATAAAAAAATTGAACACATTATGGCAGAAATATGAGATGAGTAAATAATTCCATAATAAAACATAATCATGGGTATTATATTAGTCGAATAACCACATGAAACTTCAATACTATTTTCATGATGAGGGAATTCATAATGAGGACATCATCACCATACCACCAAGTCTGCATGCCAGGACCATAAATAATCATTTTGTCAAGGCCTTGTGCCAAGACTGTAGTTTGTCTCATGAGACCTACCGATGCATCGAGGGGCTATAGCGGTCCCCACAAATAACTTACTAAGTCAAATGCATTTCTCATATGAATTGGGTGAACATAAACAATGTAAAAATTCATATTGAAACAAACATATGAAATGTAAATGACTTCCCCAATCATTGAAGATAAACACTAACCATTCAGAATAATATGGTGAATGGTATCAAGATTGCACATCCATAGTCAAAACTAATAAAAAACCATTAAAAAATGTATTTTATATGATATCATAATAAATAAAACTCTATGAAATACATGATTCATCAAGAGATGTTGACATAAGTAGAGATACTTTTAAATGTGACCATTGAAAAATTTTCTAGGAAATAAGCCTTAAACATTTCAAAGTGTCTCATACCACCTTGAAACATTAAATTCATAATACCTTAGACTAAAATGAGAATAAATAGACTCTTTATATGATACATAAATGGGAATTAAATACACAACATGCAAGGAATAAGGGGTGAATAAGGCATATATCTCATAAAAGTTAACGTGAGATGAAAAAAATCATTTTTACTTTTAAAAGAAGAGTTCTTTTGGAAAATCATTTATATTTGCCATGAAATTCGATTTTAAACATGAATATCCCATTAAATAAGGTACTAGGACATTGAAATTATATTTTAGGCATAAATTATGTCCCACTTAAGTAAAATCATGTAAAAAGAGTTCTTAAGATTCTTTAGAAATAAATTTTTTTAAAGCATTTTAAAGAAAGTATTAAAGAGAATTTTAAAGTGAAAAGGTATGTTTGATTTATTAAAACAGAAAATGAACCAAGATAATTTTTCATGATAAATTGTGTGTTTTAATAAAAATAATTCTCTCTTAAAACATATTTTGGGTTACACTTGAAAACAGGTAAGAATTTGAAAATATCCATTGAATCGGTTTTGTTTATCGAGAATAATTCTGAAAGTTCCTCTTAAAATGTGTAACTACTCATAAAATGATGAAGTATTAGGAATGGTGAAAATATATAGAACACTCAAAAATAATTTACGAGGATTTCGTAATAATACATAATAATTTCATTGAGATAATTAGATAAAAAAATTAACCTGAATGAAAACGGAGGTTTGGGTGGAAAACCCTTACAACTTTGTAATCAATCGATTCAAATGCCCCAATATTAATAATATTCAAATGATATATTTAATATCATGAAAATAAATAGATTAATTTTTTGAAATATCAATGGGAATTATACATACACCATATAAAATTAGAAGTATTGATTACGAAATATCTCACAAAAATGGAAGTGAGATGAAGAAACCCCTTACCTTAAGTCTGAATGTGTTCCCCTATTGAACTTAAGGTCATGGAATATGAAATTAGAATTATTAATAACATAATTAATAACCTATTTTACATGTTTTTAGTTTATCATAATTATTTTCAGTTCATTTATTTCCTTATTGATAAGTAATAATATCAAATTCTGTCGTTCCGGAGTGTTAGTTTTCTTGATTTTCATAATCGGTTCACTCATTTTAAATGTAATGGAGTTCATGTGGAATGGTTTTAAATATATAGAATTGAAATTAAATATTTTTTATGAACATAAATAATTTTTAATGGTTATTTATATCATTTGGTTACATGGAATAAGGATGAATCATTTGATGATAACCACTTTTATAATTTGAGGATATTTTGATTATTGTGAACTAGTTTTGTCATATAAATTAACAATATGTACATATACTAGTTCTTGAATATTAATTAGGTTATAATACATATATTATAGTCTGTTTCAACCATAAAAATGGTTTCATGCCCAGTAATGAATGATAAATTGAAGAACAAAACTCCGTCGTCCATGAAGGTTATAAATTGGAACCTCATGGACGTTGATTTCGTTTATAAAAATAAAAGGAATGGAGTTAGAATATTGATGATAGTTCTTCCATTAAAATGATATAATTCAAGTATATATATTATAATAGTGTTATAATGGTCATTTGGAAAGAGGATATGTGGAGAGGATAACAAAACAAGATAAATTGAAATGAAACTAAATGAAAAAGAAGGGTGTTTTACCACTTGAAATAACCTCCTTGAGAACCTCCTTAAGGGAAGGGTTTTTTGACTTTTGGAAGGACCAAGGGGTTCTTCGAAATGAGGAGTGACTAGGGAAGGGTAATTGGGATGATCTTTGAGGAGATTCAAGGCTTATAGGAGTGAAGAGAAGATGAATTGAGGGAGGGGGGTATAGTGGAGGAGAGGAGGGTTTTCATAATTTTTTAATCATTAGTTTATTAATTTCCCTCAAGACCAGCAATAGTGATGATTCCATGAACAAGAAATGTTATAAATTCATGTTATTTCGAAACAAGTGGGATTACCTCACTTATGGTGTCATAAATAGTGTATTTAAATGATAATTTGTATATACGGTATTTTTCTGTATTTCACTGTTCATCAAAATTTTGAGTATTTCAAAAAAATACAAAAAATTCACCCTAACAATTTTTCAATGTATAGAATCCAAAAATGAAGACCATTTTAAAAAATAATTCCCTAAATATTCTTAATTTAATATTTAATTAAAATCATAATTTATTCTAAAAAACAGTTTTAAAACATTTATTTACTCATTACAAAACATAGGTATATCGTACATCCACTTGAATATTATTTATATACAATCATAGGTAAGGATACTATTCATTATGGTATATCAATATTCATAAGGGCATGTTACTATTCATATGGGTAGGTTAATATTCACTAAAAATTATTCTTTTCTTATCAGACTCCAAATAACTTATAGATCGCAACCGCATATGTCATATTTTCAAAATTCACATGACAGAAGTGACAAACTTATGTTTACTTGGCTATGTTATAAGAAAGTGGTGTTTATAGAGACTTAGTGATCCATTCCTTCTATAATAAATCTATTTTTAAATTCTTTGGTTGTTAAAACCAATGTTATATTTTTTTGGATAAAATGAATATAATTTTGGAAATCACTGCATCAAAATTGTCTATGTTTGATTTTTTGTTAATTTTTTGGAATAATAAATTTTTTTAGTGAATAGACAAAATACATATTTTTGCATAAACAATGTATCTTAAATTAAATCATTAATGTTTTAATAATTAAATAATAATTTATAGATCTCAAGGTTCAATGAAATAAATATATTTAATTTCAAAAATGTGTCATTGAAATACAATAAACACAATTTCCAAAACTAAAAAGCATTTTCCAAAACCTCAAGTCAAAAATTGATCCATTAAAATAACAATTTTTACTTTTTAATAAAATTATTGAATTCAAATTAGAAAGGGGTTTAAAGTCTTAAAACTATTCTATTATATTTATATATTATTTAAAATTTAAGAAAAATCATGGTTACAAGTTTTACCTTTGATATAATATTTTATTTAATATTTTAGTCTAAAATACCCCTCCTCAAGTATAAATAACTGTTATCTATCCCCATATAAAACAACACATCCCTTAATTTAAAACACCTAATATCTTCCCTTATCCTCTCTATCAAGCCCATTATAATTCCTAGGGATGTTTTGGAGTAAACAATCTCTAAACATCAAGTGAGTTTTAGTGTCGTACAAGAGAAACTACACTGAGGATAGAGTAAGTTTCTATCAACTATTTTTTTTATTCTCCTATATATTTTTCACAATTCCTTTCATATAAATATTATAAACATTTTTAGTCAATATTTTAAAATTATATTCATTATTTTAACCTATTGAAATTATCATAATTATGACATATATAAATTACAAACTTCCCTTTTCTGTTGTTTTGACAATGTCCTGTCCACGGTCAGTTAATCTCCAACAAGGACATTTCCAATAAATTTCTTATCAAAGAACCTATGGTTTTTTAAAATAAATTATTTATGAAAAATAAATTTATAAATATATTTAATTTAATATTATTTAATTAATTATAATTATCTATAAATTACTTTGAACAAAATTGTGAAATTGAAGGAAAATATGAAATGTTATATGGAAAACATGATATCAAAATGATTTCCCTTTAACCAAAGAAATTAATAAATCTAATCAAATGACTATAATTTATAAATAGTGCTAAAAATTATAATAATTCACTTTTGGATAAATGTTATAATAATCCAAATCTTATTACTCAGGTGGTGGAAAAGTGACGAAATAAAGCTGGATTTAAGGTAAGTGGATTCTAAAACCCAACTCCTTTTCTTTGAAGTATCCCCATTCATGAAATATTCTATATAAAAATTCCTATAATACTCTTTAAAAAAATTCACTATTATTTTATTTTCTTTCATGGATATACTTGTTTCCACCTCAATTTATAATCCAAATACCATGATTTTTTAAAAATTCATTTCATTGTAAAACACAACTTTTACTTCTCTTGAGTTATTTTTTATTCACTCAAAAATTATGATGATTATTCCAAATATGTTTTCCATTATTCATTTGGTAACCTCGATTTTATTCATGAAATCATGATTTATTAAATCCTTATGAATCACATTCCTTTCCCTAGGTAATTTTAAGACTATGATTGTTATATATTCTATGTGGCATGCATGATTATATAAATATTATGATGTGATAGGTGGGACCATAAATATATATCTTGATAATGCATTGGGTAATGTGTTGTATCTCATGAGATAATGTGTATTATGCTTGAACATGATACTATATTTTCGTACAATGATGATGTTATGATTTTTCACATATGTTATGTGTGAGCATGATGCTGGATTTGTTCACAACTATGTGTTTTATTTAAACACTATGACATGATGTTTCATTTTTATGCATTACAAAATTCCATGAATTTGAAAATGTTTCCCTTATTATTATGATGATAATACTATTCTTATGATGTGATGATTATGATTATTCTCACCCATGTTATATTGATTCATTTCCCATATTCCTCCTCTTACTGGGATTTTAGCTCACCCCTTTCTTTGCTGCATATCCTCACATTCCTGCATGTAGTAAAGAGAACATGATATTTTATAAGTATAAAGAAAAATTATTTAAATAAATTATGCTGATTTATTATGTAATAGTGATGTATAATCCTAATTTTACCAAGATACTAATCCTTTCAATCATTGAATTTATAACTATTATGTTTTTTATCTTTAATATAATGAAATAGTCATGTAAGAAAAGGTAGGATCTCTAGAGTTGGTATCAAAGGTATGGATTAGTTAATTATGAAGTTTGGATGAGAAAAAATTATTGACAATAATTAGGACAAGAATAAGTATATGTCAACATCCAAGAATCTTTGTTTTAGAAAAAGGATAAATATAGGAATACTATAAGATACATGTTTAGTGTTAATTGTGTAAAAGGATAAACTATTTATTAATGATTTTTGAATTAAATTTTGTTCAAAAATTTTATATTAAAGAAAATGGTGGGAACAAAGAGATACGAGGAAAACAACCCATGTGAGTGACAATGGAATGATTGTCTGAATGACATCCTCAATGCCATGGGAAGTGGTGTTCAAAACTTTATGGAAATGCTTACCCAACTATCTCAGGCTATGAACAATAACTTGAATCACATGGAATATCTACCTTCACCCGATAAGGATCAACTAGTCATTGAGTCCTTTGTGAAACAATGACCACCGATGTTTACTGTATTATCCAATCTACTTGTCACAAAATAGTGGGTTAACTCAATGGATCATATATATTATGTGATCCATTGTTCTGAGAAGTATAATGTGACTCTTCCTGTCTATAATTTGGATAGAGAGGCCGATAAATGGTAGGAATTGATAAAGAAAAGCAATATGAAGGATGAAATGGAATGTATTAAGTTGTAATAATTTAAGAAAATATATCTTAACAAGTATTTCCCTCAAACTCCTCAAAAAAATATATAGATAATTCATAGAGTCGAATCCAAAGATAGGTGAATCTATCATAGATTATGAGGAAAACTTCACATGTATTTCAACATATTACTTATAATTTGTTACCAACAATGATATAAAAATAGATAGAATCTTTATTGGTTTAAAACAACACCTTGGAAATGTTCTAGATATCTGAGACTTTTGGATTTACAAGGAGGTAGTTTGATGTATTGTAATAGTAGATATAGAGTTTGGGCATTGGTCTCATGTTTATAGATATAATAAGAGAAGAATAAAGTTTCAGTTGGTGGGTAAAGTGGAAAAGTATGAAGGAGGATATAACCACCAATGTTTCAATAATGTGGGAAGAAACATCATGGGAATTGCCTCATAGGAAGGGTAAATGCTTCAAGTTTAGGAGAAAAGGTAACCAAGGTCATAAATAAATAAGAGATATGAAGAAACCGACCAACATGAGGGAAGAATGGAAGGCACCACCAAATTCACCACCCATGGTTCAATGATTCAAATATAGGGAGAAAGGGCACTATATAAGAGTGTTCACTAAACCGTGGGTCCTTGAGTGTAATAAATGTAACACCCCAAGCTTCTACGGTACGCTTCTCTTTGAATAATGTGATACCGTGTGTTGTACGCAACACCGAGTTCTAACACACCATAACTAATCAAACTAGCCGTTATGAATAGTAATACCTACTTTTTTGAAATTATATATATTTTATATTTGAAAATGGACTTCATTTTTGGATTCTGAATATCGAATTTAGCCTAAGGTGAAATTTTGGTACATTTCGGATAACTTTCATATTTTGATGAATAGTGAAAATTACTAAGTTTTAATTAAAAACAACTTTTTTAATCAAAATAATTAATAGTGATAAATTATGAATTTGAGTGGTTTTAAAGTATATTTAGAATATATTTTTACCATTTAATATAATGTTGGTCATTGGACATAATTTTACAATTAAACCGAACATAAACGAGTGTCAATCTTTTGATAGTTAGTATCTCTTAAAAACACGCTTTTTGTTTTGACAGTGGGAATTAATTTTAAATTAATTTCTGCCACTTCTGTGTTTTGAATTTAGGAAAATGGATTCCATATTTAGAATCAGGATGTTCAAATTGTGTAAATAGGTAACTTTTATTTTTAGACATTTTGAATAATTACTGCGGTAAATATTTTATTTACCATGGTTAAGGGTAAATCCGGTAAATAAGGGTTAAAAAATAATATTATAATAATACTAAATTACCCTAAAACGTGTCTTAAACCTATTGGTTGATACATGGTAGACCATGGGAATCTTTGGGTTTATTTTGGGACCCCATGGATCCACTTGTAAGTGATAATGACACTTTATTTTAATTAAGTTAAAACGAATACAAAAATGACACAAGCATATATCTTTTAGAAAAACAATTGTTATATAGGGTTATATATGTTGGATTTTAGATTATAAATATTCATTAGAAAGCTAAAAAGCCTTCCTACATAATGATATTTTATTTATAATTTTTAGACATTAAATAAGTTATTTTATTTATGACACAATGATGATGCAGTAATTACTATAATAGTGAAAAATTAAAATAATTGATATTACAAATACCCAAATAAATATAATATGAAACTTTTAATGAATTAAACTAATTTTCTAGGATAATATGATATATTAGTATTGATTTAATGGACTTTTTTCGAAGTAATAATTCTGTTAAGAGTTTCAAAAAAATCAACTATTGAATAGTGTCAAAATTGACATAAAAGAGTTCTTAAAACAAATATTATATTCTTAATTGATATTAAATTCCTAAAAATCTAAGGTTCGGCCAAGAGACTTATATCATGATAGTTCCATCATTAATGTACCACTTGGGGGTCGCTTTGATGTATATAGTAAGTTTATTAACCATATTATATAAAAATACAAAGAGACATTGTAAAAGTGAAACTAATTAACTTAGAGTTAATACTTAAAGATAAGGTTAATATAAGTACCCAACCTGTCTAAATTCTATTGGTTGAGTAGTTTTAGACCTATCCCCACCTTAACCTTTGAATAATAATCTTGGGAGCCATTAGAAACCGAATATGAATTTATTATAAATTAATATTTCTAGCTTTTCCAAAGGTGCCCCTCACCCATCTTATAAAAGGGCACTCCTCCTTCTCATTTCTTCACACCTTCAAAGCCTTTTGGTTCCGCCAAACTCTACCCAAATACTCTCCCAACATCCCTCACTACAACCTAGAGGCCTTAGTTTGATCAGAAAGCCAACCTAAGGAGCCCTTTTGATCAAATCAAAAGGAAGAACCCGAAGAAGAGGTAATGATTTCACCACCCTTCTCCAAGTTCATTTCTTCTTCCACTTCTTCTTCCTTTGTTCTTACCATTATAAAATAATAACTCCAGTATCTCACATATACTGTGATGTTATTATAAATATGGTACAACCATATTCAGTATTCTATCCACCCTTTGAATAACATGTCACCATACGTGCGTACGTACGGACTACCGTCTCCACGTCGTGGTGTAATTGTTATTCAATATAATATTATTTGGATGGGTATAATAATGATGTGTAACTCATGTAAATAATAAATATAACATGTTAATTATTCTGTATATATGATATACCATCCATTTATATATTATTTTAATATCAAAAGAATGATATTGTTGCTCGTGCGTACGTACGGACTACCGTCTCCACGAACGCGATGAGATTCATTCTCCATCGTATCCATTCAAGTATAATTATCATTTGATGATTTAAAAATGATCTTTAAGGACTAGATATCATTCTGGATATGAATAAGATACAACAACCATGGCTTATGTAACAAAACATATAAAAGAAAATGAGTAAGTTAACTCCCGAAACGACGATAATTCTAAGATATTATTAACAAATCAATGTTAAAAGATCATATATGATATCATATTATTATATATGATTCTTGTATAATTTAATAACAACTATTTCACCATTATACAGGAGGTTAACCTACCCCAACCAAGGAAAAGTACAAGGTAAGGGTTTACTTTACAACCTCTTCATTATCCAAGGTTGTTTATACGTAATAATCTACTGGGATCTCTTTATCATCCACATCCATGTTTCTTAAAAATGCATTTCAAAACATTTTTACTATTTACTAGAATATGAGTTAAAGTCATTTATACCATTTTTAACTTTTATAAGTGGTTTATAAAGGAATATTTCGGTCGTTTTCAAAACAAGGTCCTTTTTAACCTTTTCGATAGAATTAAGGTAAGAATGTTTTTTTATCTTATATGGCGGGTGTGGATATTTTCCGCCGTTATAAAATTTTCAAAGCTTCCCTTACAAGCTTATAAGAATATTTTCAAAGAAAATGTTTTATTTTATATGGATCTTAAATTATTTCAAAATAAAAGGAGATATTTCTTTAAAAAGAATTTTGATTTCATCTATGTCAACATCCTTTGATGGATTTTAAGATTATTTGAAGTTGATTTATTATGATACAAAACTTCTATATTGTATTGAAGGTTTTGTGATATGTTTGACTGTGGATGTGCTATTTTTATACCATTCATAGTTTATGGTGAAAGTATTGACATTTCATATGCTAGTTTTAATATGAATGTTTATGTTATGTTTAAACCTTTTCATATGGGAATGCATTGGACTTAATATGTGACGGGTGGAGCCCGCTATAGCTCCTCGATGCATCGGTAGGTCTCATGAGACAAACTAGTGTCTTGGCACAAGGCCTTGACAAAATCTTATTTGTAGTCTTGGCATGAGGCCTTGGCTATGTGGTTATGATAGTCTGGCATTATGCATTCCAACATTATGAAAGTGGTTATTGATTTTTGCATGTGATTATTCGATTAGTAGAATATCTATGTGAATAAGTAAATGGCATTATTTCATTTTATTTATGCCATACCATGTTGAAAGTTCATATTTAAAAGGCTTTTGTTTTAGTTATACATTGTCTTAAATGTTTATTCTTATTTATGAAAGTTTCCGCTATATTGTTATCCTTACTGGGCATTTGAGCTCACCCCTTTTCTATGTTTTATTTTTCCCAGGATGTGAAGAAGTAAGTTATGAATGACCTGCAGGGATTTTATGAGGGGTTAATAGTATGGATTGTGGAAACATTATGTTGTTGTAGTAGTTTTTCATTTTATGATGTAATGTAAAACTTAAGAATATATCTAGTGTTTCCAAGGCTACTAAACCAATCGGTCTTTCGAGATTTGATCTTTCTTGTGATCATGCCAATGTTATGTAATAATGCACCGACTCTGGGTAACTGGGGTCGGGGCGTTACAGTTGGTATCAGAGGAAGTTTAGTACAAACCTTGGAAGCTAGATTTAGATAAACTCTGATTAGAGCACGTAGACCTAAGATGAACTTTGAGGATTAGTATAGAAGAACTTCCTAGAATTTTGGTATTGTAGAGATTTTGTGAGTTTTCCAAGAAATACATCCCTGTCTGGATACGAGCAGGTAGAGGCGGCTCTGGCACAGATGTACCTAGGGGTAAAACCCGAAAACACCGCTTTGAGCTAGACTCGAACGGGAACTGGTGCACGACAACGGGCCTTGCTGCACTCTTGGTTACGACACTCCCGGGGGATATGCTTAGGATAACTCTCATTTTCTTTACAAATCATTTTGAAGGGATTATGAGTATATACTTCCTCAAAGAAAACATTCTTATGATTATGGATTATATCCATAAATAGTTCAATTTATGTTAAGTGTTTTATAAGTATGGGATTATGTATTTTGATTCATAAACGGATCTAGTTTATGCCATTGTTTAGAAATGGCGCCTAGTGGAAGAAATGGAAACCGTATCAATGCACGCACTCCATGTAGGGATTTCTCTCCTGCTCAAGATAATTATAGTGGGGATGGTGATGCAACTGGTGCTGATCAGCTAATCACCATACTGGGACAACTTACTCAGGTTATGAATAATAATCTTACCCGTATGGAGCACCCTGATTCGCAACGTGGAGGATCAATGTTAGATCGATTCATGAGGCAACAACCACCAACGTTCAATGGGAATACAAATCCCTTAGTAGCTGAGCAATGGATATTTTCCCTAGAGAAAATATTTCAGGCTTTGGGGAGCAGTGAAAGGGAAAAAGTTATCATGGCAGTTTACCGCCTCACTGGAGATGCTGATCAATGGTGGTCATTGATTCAAAATACGAAGGAAGATGATGAAGTATCAAATATGGAATGGAGGGAGTTCAAAGATCTGTTTTTAGAAAAATACTTCCCTCGCGACCATCGAGCAGATATGGAAAGGCAATTTCTAAGTCTGAGACAAAAGGAGGATGAGAATGTCACAAAGTATGAGGCTAACTTTTCAAGGTTAGCGAGGTACGCTGGTGATTATATTTGTAACCCAAGAAGTAAGATTGATCGTTTCTTTGATGGGTTAAAACCATTTCTCCGTCGAGCGTTAGTCTCACAATCCTTTTCATCGTACGAAGACATTGTCTCATGTGCTATCAAGACCGAAAAGGAATTCTCTAAGTCTTATGACTTTAAAGAAAAGCAAGAGAAGAAGAGACCTGCTGATCAATCTGGGAATGGAAATAAGGGGAAGAAGGGAAAGGTTGAATATCCATCTTGTGGTAAATGCGGGAAGAAACATCCTGGTACTTGCTTGAAGGGAATGGGAGTCTGTTACAAGTGTGGTGAAAAAGGCCACCAAGCTCATGATTGCAAGGGGAAGAAGGAAGCTACCAACGTTCAGTGCTACAATTGCAGGGAGATGGGGCATTATGCAAATGCATGTCCTAAGCGTCAGGAGAACTTACCTCAGAAAAGGGCAAGGGATCAAGGCCAGGCTTATGCTATCACTACTGCTGAGGTAGAAGCTCCGAAAGACGTGGTGGCAGGTAATTTAATGGTTTCCTCAAGTTTAGCAAATGCATTATTTGATTCTGGATCATCGCATTGTTTCATATCTTCCCAGTTTGCTAAGAAAATTAGATATTTCCAATTTGATTTAATAAGGGAGTTGTCAGTTAAAACTCCTAAGGGAAGTATCGTTGCAACAAAGTTTTGTGAATCAGTCCCCATTAGAGCACATAAATTTTCTTTATCTACTGATTTCATCGTCATACCTATGATTGAGTTTGATATAATCCTCGGTATGGACTGGCTTTCGGACAATGATGCGAAGATTTATTGTAAGAAGAAAGAGGTTACGATTCTTGATGATAATGATAAGGAGCACCTTATTTTTAGAGCAGAATCGTCACCACCTAATTCTTATTTAGATCCACCCCCAGTAGCTCAACATAATTCAATTATTGGGGAGGAAGAGAATGAAATAACTGTCGGTGAGGAAAGGAATGTTCAAATAGAGGATGTACCTGTTGTGAAAGAATTTGTAGATGTATTTCCGGAAGATTTACCTGGACATCCTCCAGAACGAGAAGTTGAGTTTTCTATTGATTTGATTCCTGGATCAAGGCCTATATCGAAGACCCCTTATAGAATGGCCACTGTAGAGTTAGTCGAACTAAAGAAACAACTAGAGGAATTGAGTAATAAGGGATTTATTCGCCCTAGTGTTTCTCCATGGGGAGCCCCTGTTCTTTTTGTTAAAAAGAAAGATGGATCTATGAGGTTATGTATCGACTACAAGGAGATCAATGCTATAACGATAAAGAACAAGTATCCCCTACCTTGTATTGATGATTTATTTGACCAACTGCATGGAGCTCAATACTTTTCAAAGATTGACCTTCGATCTGGATACCATCAGTTGTGTGTGAAGAAGGAAGACATTCCGAAAACAGCATTTCGAACCAGGTACGGGCATTACGAGTTTACTGTAATGCCGTTTGGATTGACTAATGAACCCTCTGTATTCATGGATCTAATGAATAGAGTTTTCAAGGAGTATCTCGATGAATTTGTGGTGGTATTTATTGATGATATCTTGGTATACTCCAAAACCTACGAAGATCATGAAAATCACTTGCGCATTATCTTGAAGACTCTGAGGAGGCATGAATTATATGGGAAGTTTAGCAAGTGTGAATTCTGGCTTCAGGAGATTTCTTTTCTTGGCCATATTGTCTCTAAATATGGAATCTCTGTTGATCCTTCTAAGACCAAGGAAATCCATGAATGGCCAGCACCTACGAGTATAACTGAGGTATGTAGTTTTATTGGTTTGGCAGGTTATTATCGACGTTTCGTCCAGAATTTTGCCCGATTGGCTAACCCATTAACGAAGCTCACACGTAAAGGGGTTAAATTTGTTTGGACAAAAGAGTGTGAAGAATGTTTCAAAGAACTGAAGAGAAGATTAGTCAATGCTCCTATATTGACTCTACCATCGGGGAATGATGGGTTCGTTATTTATAGTGATGCATCGAAGAAAGGACTTGGCTGTGTCTTTATGCAGAATGATAGAGTTATTGCCTATGCATCACGATAGTTGAAAATTCATGAACAAAACTATCCTACTCATGATCTCGAGTTAGCAGCAGTGATCTTTGCTTTGAAGATATGGAGACACTACCTCTATGGTGAAAAATGTGAGATTTATACTGATCACAAGAGTTTGAAGTATATTTTCTCACAAAAAGAACTCAATATGAGGCAAAGGAGATGGCTTGAATTACTCAAGGATTATGATTGTACGATACACTACCACCCAGGGAAGGCAAACAAGGTGGAAGATGCTTTGAGTAGAAAAGACCATGGAGTTTTGAACAATATGAGAATTGAAAGGGATCCAATTTTCATGGATCTAGTGAAGATGGACATGGGAATAACCAGGGAAGGTGAAACATCAATGCTTTTTCAAATGGTTTCCAAACCATCTTTACTAGAAAGGATTAAGAGTTCTCAGACCGATGATGAAGAATTCCAAAAGAAGATTAAAGCTGTGAATGATGGGAGATTGAGAGACTTTGTGTATGAAGATGGAATTTTGAAATTCGGGAAGAGACTTTGTGTTCCCAATATACCTGATCTAAAAAGGGAATTGCTGGATGATGCTCATAGTTCCAATTTCTCTATACACCCTGGGAGCACCAAAATGTATAGAGATTTGAAGGAACATTTTTGGTGGGACAACATGAAGAGGGAGATTGCTGATTTTGTGTCAAGATGTATGGTTTGTCAACAAGTGAAAGCTGGAAGGCAACAGCCTGGAGGAGTCATGCAACCTCTTCCCATACCGGAGTGGAAATGGGACAATGTTACGATGGACTTTGTCATGGGGCTACCAAAGACTCCTAGAAGGAATGATGCAATATGGGTTATTGTTGATCGTCTTACCAAGAAAGCACATTTTCTTGCTATAAGAGAAGATCTACCCTTGGAACGTCTATCAAGACTATATATTAATGAATTTGTGAGACTTCATGGAGTACCCCTATCGATTGTTTCTGATCGTGATCCCCGTTTTACTTCAAGATTCTGGAAAAGTCTTCAGAAATCCCTGGATACTGAACTTCATTTGAGCACTTCTTACCACCCTCAGACAGACGGAAAATCAGAAAGGACTATTCAAACCTTAGAAGACATGTTGAGATCTTGCTCACTTGACTTTCAGGGTATGTGGGATCAATATTTACCTTTGGTAGAATTTTCATATAACAATAGCTTCCATTCGAGTATTCAGATGGCACCATATGAAGCGTTATACGGAAAGAGATGTCGTACACCAACCTGTTGGGATGACATTGGTGAAAGAAAACTTGTAGGCCCAGAACTGGTGGAGGAAACGGTGGAAAAGGTGAAAGTAATCCAAAATCACATCAAAGCAGCTCAAAGTAGGCAGAAGAGCTATGCCGATAATCGAAGGAAGGATTTGGAATTTTAAGTCGGTGATCATGTTTTTCTGAAGGTATCTCCGTGGAAGGGAGTCATACGTTTTGGTAAGAAAGGTAAATTGAGTCCCAGGTACATCGGACCTTTCGAAATTCTAGAACGAATTGGGGTTGTAGCTTACCGATTGGCAATGCCGCCAAGTCTCTCCAAAGTTCACGATGTGTTCCACGTATCTCTATTGAGGAAATACATGCCTGATCTGACGCATGTACTCACCTATGAGGAATTAGAACTGGAACCCAATCTGTCTTTCGCGAAGAGCCCGTCAAGATTCTTGATACGAGAGAACAAGTGCTGAGAAACCGGACGACGCGTCTGGTAATAGTTTTGTGGAGAAACCATAAGATGGAAGAGGCAACGTGGGAACCCGAGGAACTTATGATGAAGAACCACCCGAGTCTTTTTATGCAGTAATACCCTAGAAATTGTGAGGATGCAATTATTTGAAGGAGGGGAGAATGTAACACCCCAAGCTTCTACGGTACGCTTCTCTTTGAATAATGTGATAGCGTGTGTTGTACGCAACACCGAGTTCTAACACACCATAACTAATCAAACTAGCCGTTATGAATAGTAATACCTACTTTTTTG
This sequence comes from Viscum album, assembly GCA_963277665.1. NCBI lineage: Eukaryota > Viridiplantae > Streptophyta > Magnoliopsida > Santalales > Viscaceae > Viscum > Viscum album. The sequence continues at coordinate 861,411,997 of OY728128.1, forward strand.
AAATTATATATATTTTATATTTGAAAATGGACTTCATTTTTGGATTCGGAATATCGAATTTAGCCTAAGGTGAAATTTTGGTACATTTCGGATAACTTTCATATTTTGATGAATAGTGAAAATTACTAAGTTTTAATTAAAAACAACTTTTTTAATCAAAATAATTAATAGTGATAAATTATGAATTTGAGTGGTTTTAAAGTATATTTAGAATATATTTTTACCATTTAATATAATGTTGGTCATTGGATGTAATTTTACAATTAAACCGAACATAAACGAGTGTCAATCTTTTGATAGTTATTATCTCTTAAAAACACGCTTTTTGTTTTGACAGCGGGAATTAATTTTAAATTAATTTCTGCCACTTCTGTGTTTTGAATTTAGGAAAATGGATTCCATATTTGGAATCAGGATGTTCAAATTGTGTAAATAGGTAACTTTTATTTTTAGACATTTTGAACAATTACTGCGGTAAATATTTTATTTACCATGGTTAATGGTAAATCCGGTAAATAAGGGTTAAAAAATAATATTATAATAATACTAAATTACCCTAAAACATGTCTTAACCCTATTGGTTGATACATGGTCGACCATGGTAATCTTTGGGTCTATTTTGGGACCCCATGGATCCACTTGTAAGTGATAATGACACTTTATTTTAATTAAGTTAAAATGAATACAAAAATGACACAAGCATATATCTTTTAGAAAAACAATTGTTACATAGGGTTATATATGTTGTATTTTAGATTATAAATATTCATTAGAAATCTAAAAAGATTTCCTACATAATCATATTTTATTTATAATTTTTAGACATTAAATAATTTATTTTATTTATGACACAATGATGATGTAGTAATTACTATAATAGTGAAAAATTAAAATAATTGATATTATAAATACCCAAATAAATATAATATGAAACTATTAATGAATTAAACTAATTTTATAGGATAATATGATATATTAGGATTTATTTAATTGACTTTGTTCGAAGTAATAAATCTTTTATGAGTTTCACAAAAATCAACTATTGAATAGTGTCAAAATTGACATAAAAGAGTTCTTAAAACAAATATTATATTATTAATTGATATTAAATTCCTAAAAATCTAATGTTCGGCCAAGAGACTTATATCATGATAGGTCCATCATTAATGTACCACTTGGGGGTCGCTTGGATGTATATAGTAAGTTTATTGACCATATTATATAAAAATACATAGAGACATTGTAAAAGTGAAACTAATTAACTTAGAGTTAATACTTAAAGATAAGGTTAATATAAGTACCCAAACCTGTATAAATTCTATTGGTTGAGTGGTTTTCGACCTATCCCCACCTTAACCTTTTAATAATAAGCTTTGGAGCCATTAGAAACCGAATATGAATTTATTATAAATTAATATTTCTAGCTTTTCCAAAGGTGCCCCTCACCCCTCTTATAAAAGGGCACTCCTCCTTCTCATTTCTTCACACCTTAAAAGCCTTTTGGTTCGGCCAAACTCTGCCCAAATACTCTCTCAACATCCCTCAATACAACCTAGAGGCCTTATTTTGATCAGAAAGCCAACCTAAGGAGCCCTTTTGATCAAATCAAAAGGAAGAACCCGAAGAAGAGGTAATGATTTCACCACCATTCTCCAAGTTCATTTCTTCTTCCACTTCTTCTTCCTTTGTTCTTACCATTCTAAAATAATAACTCCAGTATCTCACATATACTGTGATGTTATTATAAATATGGTACAACCATATTCAGTATTCTATCCACCCTTTGAATAACATGTCACCATACGTGCGTACGTACGGACTACCGTCTCCACGTCGTGGTGTAATTGTTATTCAATATAATATTATTTGGATGGGTATAATAATGATGTTTAACTCATGTAAATAATAAATATAACATGTTAATGATTCTGTATATATGATATACCATCCATTTATATATTATTTTAATATCAAAAGAATGATATTGTCGCTCGTGCGTACGTACGGACTACCGTCTCCACGAACGCGATGAGATTCATTCTCCATCGTATCCATTCAAGTATATTTATCATTTGATGATTTAAAAATGATGTTTAAGGACTAGATATCATTCTGGATATGAATAAGATACAACAACCATGGCTTATGTAACAAAACATATAAAAGAAAATGAGTAAGTTAACTCCCGAAATGACGATAATTCTAAGATATTATTAACAAATCAATGTTAAAAGATCATATATGATATCATATTATTATATATGATTCTTTTATAATTTAATAACAACTATTTCACCATTATACAGGAGGTTAACCTACCCCAACCAAGGAAAAGTACAAGGTAAGGGTTTACTTTACAACCTCTTCATTATCCAAGGTTGTTTATACGTAATAATCTACTGGGATCTCTTTATCATCCACATCCATGTTTCTTAAAAATGCATTTCAAAACATTTTTACTATTTAGTAGAATATGAGTTAAAGTCATTTATACCCTTTTTGACTTTTATAAGTGGTTTATAAAGGAATATTTCGGTCGTTTTCAAAACAAGGTCCTTTTTATCCTTTTCGACAGAATTAAGGTAAGAATGTTTTTTTAACTTATACGGCGGGTGCGGCTATTTTCCGCCGTTATAAAATCTTCAAAGCTTCCCTTACAAGCTTATAAGAATATTTTCAAAGAAAATGTTTTATTTTATATGGATCTTAAATTATTTCAAAATAAAAGGAGATATTTCTTTAAAAAGAATTTTGATTTCATCTATGTCAACATCCTTTGATGGATTTTAAGATTATTTGAAGTTGATTTATTATGATACAAAACTTCTATATTGTATTGAAGGTTTTGTGATATGTTTGACTGTGGATGTGCTATTTTTATACCATTCATAGTTTATGGTGAAAGTATTGATATTTCATATGCTAGTTTTAATATGAATGTTTATGTTATGTGTAAACCTTTTCATATGGGAATGCATTGGACTTAATATGTGACGGGTGGAGCCCGCTATAGCTCCTCGATGCATCGGTAGGTCTCATGAGACAAACTAGTGTCTTGGCACAAGGCCTTGACAAAATCTTATTTGTAGTCTTGGCACGAGGCCTTGGCTATGTGGTTATGATAGTCTGGCATTATGCATTCCAACATTATGAAAGTGGTTATTGATTTTTGCATGTGATTATTCGATTAGTAGAATATCCATGTGAATAAGTAAATGGCATTATTTCATTTTATTTATGCCATACCATGTTTAAAGTTCATATTTAAAAGGCTTTTGTTTTAGTTATACATTGCCTTAAATGTTTATTCTTATTTATGAAAGTTTCCGCTATATTGTTATCCTTACTGGGCATTTGAGCTCACCCCTTTTCTATGTTTTATTTTTCCCAGGATGTGAAGAAGTAAGTTATGAATGACCTGTAGGGATTTTATGAGGGGTTAATAGTGTGGATTGTGGAAACATTATGTTGTTGTAGTAGTTTTTCATTTTATGATGTAATGTAAAACTTAAGAATATATCTAGTGTTTCCAAGGATACTGAACCAATCAGTCTTTCGAGATTTGATCTTTCTTGTGATCATTCCAATGTTATGTAATAATGAACCGACTCTGGGTAACTGGGGTCGGGGCGTTACAATAAATGTCACTAACCACCAAATCCAAAGGAGAAGGGAAATCTTATGCCATCACCAGTGCTAAATTTGAGCATGAAAATGAATTTATATTAGGTACAATTAATATCCACTCAATAATGGGAAAATGTTTATTTGATTATGGTTCTATGCATTCTTTTATATCCTACATGTTTTCTAGAACTGTTGAATCGAATCCCCAATACCTTGAAGTAGATATATCTATAAAAACACCAAGTGGTGAGATCATTGAAACCCAAGTTTTGGAATCTTTTCCTATTAGCGCATGTGGGAATATTATTCTAGTGAATCTCGCGATCCTTTACTTGGTGGAATTTGATTCTATAATGGGCATGAATTGGCTCTCATTATATAGAACACAGATAAAATATTCAGGAAAAGAAATATATTTTTATTTTCCTGAACCATGCAATGCTCTTATACAAATGAAAGGATGATCATGAATCACCTTTGGAAAATCCATCGATGGTGTGGGTGATGATAACCTATAAAGAAGTATTCCTTTACCAAATAGTTGAGTCAAATGAAGGTATCAACCAAGATGAAATTACAATTATGAGGGAACACATTGATTTATTTCCTGAAGAATTACTTAAACTTCCCCTAGATCATGAGGTAGAGTTCTCAATATAAATTATACCTATATCCAATAATATATCTAAATTTCCCTATATAATGTTCCTAATATAACTAGAAGGAGTTAAAGAAGAAACTGGAAGGTCATTTGGAAAATGGGTTCATACACCCTAGTGTATCACCTTTGGGTGTGTTAGTGCCCTTTTTCAAGAAGAATGATGGATCAGTGTGGCCGTGTATCGATTATCAGGAGCTCCAATAGATCACCCGAATGGAAAAGTATCCTCTACCAAGGATTTATGACTTTTTCGATCAACTATAAGGAGCACAGTACTTCTCAAAGGTGGATATTCATTCTGGATATCATCAAATTAATTTGAAAGAGGGTATTCAAAACACTATTTTCCATACAATGTATTGACACTATGAGTTCATAGTGATTACCTTCAGACTTTTTAATTTCCATGAAATATTAATGGAATTTATGAATATAGTCTTCAGAGACTACATCGAAAAATTTATAGTAATATTTATCGATTATATTCTCGGTTACTTTGAGAGAAAGGAGGTACCTTAAGATAATCTAAGGAATGTACTGGAATTGTTAAAGAAGGAGAAAATGTATGCTATGTTCAGTCAGTGTGAAATTTTGATGAAGTATGTTACCTTTTGGGGAATGGGATCACAGGTAAGGGAATTTCTATGGTCCCTTCAAAGACAAATGAAATTGTGGAATAGACCAAACAAACTAGATTTATTGAAATCCGTTATTTTTAGGGATTATCAGGGTATTATCGCTATTTTGGGAGAAATTTATCATGGTTGTATAGCCCGCTAACAATGTTAACATGTAAATGGGTAAAGTATTTCTAGATAGAATCATGTGATAAAAGTTTTATGGAGATCAATAAAAGGAAAATCACTACACCTATACTGATACACCCATCAAGAGGGAATGGTTTTGTGATATATAATGATGATTCAATGAAATTATTGGGTTTTGTACTCATATGAAAACAAAAAGTGATAAACTATGCCTCAAAATAGTTTAATATCCATGAGAAAAACTTCCTGACACATGATATGAAGTTAGCAGTTCTGATATTCACCTTGAAGATTTAGAGGCTCTATCCTTGTGGGGAGAAGTGTGACATATATACTGATCACAAGAATCTAATGTATATATTCACACAAAAGTTTCTCAACATGCATCAAAGAAGATATATTTCGCTAATGAAGGACTATAATTTCTCTATTCACTACCATCTAGGAAAGGAAAACAAGGTAGATGATACTCTTAGTAGAAAATAGCCTACTATTATTTCCATGATTTATATTAAGAAAGACCCTATCTTAATGGATATGCGAAGGATGGATCTAGAAACCATAACAGCAGGGAATGTATCCTACCATGCCCAAATGATTTCCCAACCATCAATCCTAGAGAAGATCAAGGAGTAAAAAAGGATGCTCTAAATCTAAAAAATAAGGTGAATGTAGTAAAGGGAAGCTACATGAGTTCCACATCGATTATGATTGTGTGATTCAGTTTGGAACTAGGCTTTGTGTGTCGTCATCACCTGAGATAAATAAGGATTTATTGGATAATGAACATAGATCACCATTATCTATCCATTATGGAAGTACCAAGATGTACTGTGACTTTTAAGGTATCTTCTGGTGGGATAACATGAATAAATAGATTGTGGTGTATATCTCAAGCTGCTTTGTATGTTAGTATGCAAAATCATATAGATATAAGTCCAAAGGGATGATGAATCCATTTCCTATACCCACATGGAAATGAGAGAATTTCAATATGTACTTTGGCCCTGGTCTCCCAAGGACATCCAAGGAAATAATGTGATATTGGTTATGGTAGACTGAATCCCCAAGACTGACCACTTCATCACCATTTGGGAAGGTTTATCACTAGAAAAACATTCCAAGATATATGTAATGTAAGTGGTGATGCTTCATGGGGATCCACTTTTGATCATCTATGGACATGATCCAAGGTTCACATAAAAATTATAGAGACGCTTTAAACATGATTTGAGTACAGAATTGAATTTCAAAATAGCCCATAACCCCTAAATTGATGACAAATCTAAAAGGGATATTTATACTCTCAAGGAAAAGATAAGATCTTTCTCAAAAGAATTTAAAGGATGATGGGATAAAAATCTAACCTTGGTTGAGTTCTCATATAATAATAGATTCCACTTGAGTATTCAGATGGATCCATATGAAGATCTATTTGGGAAAGATGTAGGACTCCTACTTATTTGGAAAATGTTGGGGAACAAAATCTTCTTGGACCTCATATTCTATAACAGTTGAAAGAGAAGGTTCAAGCCATCCAACAAATAAAAAAGATTCTCAGAGTCAATAAAAGATAAATTATAAAAACTTCCAAAGGGAATTCGACTTGAAATTTGAAGAAAAAAATTTCTCTTGAATATCACCATGGAATTGGTTCATGTAGTTTGGAAAGAAGGGGAGCCTTTTCCCTAGGTACATTATCCCCTTTGAGATCCTTGATCGTATAAGAGTAGTGATGTATCGACTTGCACTTCCACCATATATGGATCATGTTCATGATGTGTTCCACATATATCAACTAAGGAATTACATTCCAGGCCCCTCATAGGTACTGAATTCAGAGGTGGTACAAATGGATATATACCTCTCTTATGAGGAGTAACCAGTGACGATCTTGGACCATAGAGACAAATTTCTACACAATAAGAAAACCCACATTATCAAAGTTCTTTGGTGGAACAATATGCATGAAGAGGTGATGTGGGATCTAGAGGAAACTATTAAATTGAAGTACCCTCATTTATTATTAATAAATAATACGAGTTGAAATTTTGGGGAAGAATTTTCTAAAGGGGGTATAATGTAACGAACCAACATTTATTAGTAATATTTTTGTCCTGGATAAATCTGTGTTTTATTATATTATATAATATTAAACATTTAAAAAATATAGATATACCAACAAAACATTTTATCATTAATAAACATCATTAAATTATTCAGCTATAAAACTAATGAAAATAACACACATTATAATTAGACAAAAAATATTAAATAGAAAATTTGAAATGGGAAAATATAGATTGACCTAATCTTTTAGAATAATCACACCCCTGAAGAGCACTATAGAAATGAAATAAAATATATTAGTAAACCAATAAAATTCTTATAAAATTAAAATATATGACATTGGGATGAATTGTAGTGAACATTGGGTGAAATAATTATGTTCTATATATAAGAGGTAATGTGATAGTTGGAATAATAACATGACTGTTGGGAATAGTAACCTAACAATTGAAATAGTCATTTAACCTAAAAATAATAAATTATTATATAAATAATATTTATCATGACTATGTTGAGAAAATATTAATAATAAAATTCTAAAAAATAAATATCATGATTAAAAAACTCAAAGGAAATATAATCATGTTTTTAATAAACTATATTTTAACACATTTTCTAAAAATCATAATTTTAAATTAAAAATTAAATCGACCAATGTCAGAAATAAATTTTGATAAGATGAATATCATTTTTGAAATCAACATGCCTAAATTTTCCAAGGGTTATTTTTTCTGAAATACTTCAATTTTTTGGTGAATAGTAAAAGTATAATTTTTCTTGTAACCGGTGTATCTTAAAATACATCATTCATGATGCTTTAATGAACTAATAATTTATAGAACTTGATATTCATAAAAAATATATTTAATTTGATAAATTAGTAATTAAAATACAATAAATTTAATTTCATATCCTAAAAATCATTTTCCAAAACCAAAAGTCAAAATTGTTCCCTTAAAATAACAATTATTCCCTTTTCCACTTTCATTATTAATAAACTAAGTGAATTATAGTTATAAATGGGTTTAATGTTTTAAAATCATTCTATTATATTGATATATGATTTATATTGTTAAAAATTCACTATTAAAAATTTTAACTTTGATATAATATTTTATTCTAAAAATACCCCAATCCTCAAGTACAAATAACATATCTCCCTCCCCTTCAAAAATCACACCTCACTCACTTTAAAAAATCAAATATTTTCCCATATCATTGCTATAGAGAACCTTATAACACCTAGGTATGTTTCATAGTAAACAAAATCCAAAAATCAAGAGAGTTTTAATGTCATACAAGAGAAGATACACCGAGGAAAGAGTAAGTTTCTATCAACTCTTATCTAATTTTTTATTATTCTATTTATTTTTTCCTAATTACTTTGAAAACAAGATATAATAAAACTAATTAGGAATTATGTAGTCATTTTATTAATTATTCTAACCTACATGAATTATCATAATTATAACCTATACAAATTTTATACTTCCCTTTTCTACTCTTTCGATAATGTCCTCTCAACGGTCGATTAATCACCAATGATGAAATTTCCAATAATTTTGTTATCAAAAAAATATGGTTAGAAAAAATAAATTATTTATTATTAATAAATGTATTAAACATAAATAATTGAATTTTATTAATAGAGAAGAAAATAAATACATCATGGGGCCTTGAAAAAATGATGACCAAGGGGTCTCCAAAAAAAATATCCACACCTCCCAGGGGAGGGACCCTGAACTAGAATACACCAAGATAGGAACATCCTGGTAGGAAATAATAGCTTAGAAGTTTTCTACTCGGTTCCCCTCACACCAAGTATACAAGGGAACAATGTCTTTATGAAGAAGAGCCTTGCACTTATGGAGCAAATAGATGACTAGCTAGGTGGTAGAAGAGGTACCTTTTAGAGAACCTCAAATAATCCTCGAGTCCTTCTCCACTATAGAAAGATGGATTTTAGGAGTCTTACACATTTCCTAGATGGTAAGAAGAGCCAAGGCCTCAACTTTAAGGGAATCACCAACCTCTTAGAAGGAGATAAATCCATACACCATTGACCAAGAAGGGTCGTGAACCACACCTTCACACCTCATATTCCCCCAGTCCATCCACCATCTGTGTTGAGTATAAACCCACACGAGGGTGGGGTCCAACAAATCTAGTGGCCTAAATGGCTGGGAGATGATTTGGAAGCGGGATTTTATATGGTAAATATCACCTGGGCGAAGGAGAAACCTCATGCTATTTTAGGAGGGCCTCCAACTCAGAAACAATGCATTTATCCTTAACCTCCTATTCCAAACCCGAGGGGGGATGTCCCTCATGCCTAACCTGGTTATAAGATTTCCAGAGATACTAATAACCCAAAGCAAGGAGCACCACATGAGCATTACCCTCCAAAGAATTCATGATATCACCCCCAAACCACAGATGAGAAAAGTCCTCAAGAGAGCCCGCCTATTGAATGCTATCTGTGAACTCCCCAATACCGCGCCAAAGAAGAGTCGCCCAGTCAATATAAAAAAAGGTGGGTTGAGGTCTCCCCATTTGGAAGAGAACAGCAAGAACAGTTTGAAACCAGCTGCACACCCCTTCGCCTGACTGCTTCATTTGTTGGGACCACATAGTGACCAATCCTCCAATACAAGAAGATGAATTTCTGTAGGATTGATTTGAAACAAAGGAGACTTCTCTACGGATCACTAGAATGTAGCATCAAAATATATTTTTTCTAATCCTTGAAAACAAATTACCTGAAGAGGTCCTAGTAAACATGTACTGGTCTACAGCCTCACCCATATGAATACTTCTGAAAATACTTTCTTATGGGACATTAAGAATCACCAGGGTGAAAGTAAGAAATGCACAAGATTCCATGAAATACATATCAGGCACATGCCATCCTGGAAACCCCATTATTCCTCCTCCCCAATTGCACTCCCAAAAGTTAATGTCACCTCACCCAATAATCAACAGTTATTGATCCTGTAGAGTTTGTACATGAGCCCGAATATGATTCCAAAGAGATGAGGTTCTCTTCGATTTAACCTTTTTTCCTGTAGCCATAATTTCCCTTAATAAACTTACACCATAATGAGTAGAACTCAATTATTTCACAATCATTTTTTCCATGAAGACAGTATATATCTTAACATTTCTAACATTGATTCCTCCGTTCTCCACTGGTTTAGAAAATTTATTCCAGGAGGTCCATTGGAATCTTCCTTCACCTTGAGCATCCCAAATAAAAGAATTAAATAAGTTCTCCATCTTTTCCACAATGGATTTCTTCATCATGAGAACTGACATGATTGGAATTGGAATAAAAGAAATCATGTTGTTGAGAAGGGTAATCCTCCCTCCAAAAGAAAGAAAACAGTTTTTCCTATTGAAAATTCGATCACTAATTTTTCTAACCAAACCTTCGTAGTGTCTAATGAGATCCTTTTTAGGAGAAATAGGGGCCCTAAGTATTCCATTGGGAAGCTCTTGTTGCACATTTCTAATCTGGTCTCAATGTTTCATATGCGTCTGTCTGGGCAAGGAGGAATATAAAAATAGCTCTTTTCATAACTGATTGATTGGACACTATACTTGGTGTACTCACTCATGATATTTCATAGATTACGGACGAAAGATCTTCGACCATTATAAAAAAAGATTAAGTCACAAGAAAAAAGAAGGTGGGACACCCTCGTGAAGTGTGGTCCACAATGATATTGGGTGAGAAACCCTTGCTGTATACTTGAGGTGATGTGTCTTCTAAGGACATCTTGGATCAAGGCAAAGATAAAGGGTGAGAGAGAGTCTCCTTTTCCAAGACCTCTCATAGATTTCATGAAACCACACTACCTCCCCATGAATACATTATTGAGCTAGGGAGAACTATAATAGTAAAACATCAAATCAATGACCCATTCAGTGAATCCCATGCATCTCAAAACCCAGATAATGAAGATACACTCTAGGCAGTCATAATCCTTATACATATCAACCTTGGATATGATATTAGAACCCATAATATTTCTTTTAATCTCACCAACCATCTCTTAGACAATTCCGAAGGCACCTTAGATAGATCTCCCTTGAATAAAGGCATGCTGCTCCTCTGAAACCCAATCACGTATAAAATGGGAGATAAGTATTTTGATTAATTAGGAAAGAACATTATATGAAAACTTACACAGACTTATGGGATGGTAATGATGAATTGAATATGGGTATTTTTTCTTAGGAATAAGGATCAAGGCGGTGGTGTAGGCTACTCGGGGAAGCTCCCCTCCTTGGAAAAAATCCTGAATAGATTCAACCAAATCATGTTTAATAATTTCCCAAGAACTGACATGGAAACCCCTAGAAACCTGTCAGGTCCATGTGAACTCTCATTTTTAAGATAGGGGACTGAATACCATGTATACTTCATCTTCAGAACCTTCTAAATAAAATATCATTGGGTGCTAGAGGTTACAAGTAGAATTGATTAAAAAAATGAACTCTTCCCCACCAACGAGATTCCCTACATGCATGGGTTAGGTCCAAAAATAAGATAATTAAAATGAGAATGCACCATGTTACCAATAATATCACAGGAATGTGGCTGCAATTTCCTGGCCCGCGAACAGGTGCACACTCCACTGACAAGAAATATGGACTTGGGGCACATGCCTGAAACCTTCTTTGGATCATTTGAGTCTCTGATATCCCTCCTCTGAGTCGGCTTGTGAGGGGATGTGCTTTCTCGAACATGATATAATATAATGAACCTATTGAACACTGGCACTTGAGAGCAGGGGGAACTAACCCCATGGAAAAGAGAAGAATCAACATCAGCACACAATAAATCACCAAGGGATTAACCAATTTCCTCCAAAAACACAGAATTCTGGAAGGTAGGTGAACACCTCAGAAGCTTGACCCACACCACCTCTATAGAGTATTCCTGACCACGATTCACATCCACAGACCAAAAGGAGAGGCAAAATATACAACGATTGACTGAGTAGGGGAAACATGCCCAAGCTTGAACTAAGTCCTCCCATGAATCCAGAGCAATGAGAAAAGCATTATAGTTCAAGATGAAAATTCTGGCAGGGGATTGCAGGTTCCAAGATCTAACAACGTTCTGAAAAAAACCCAATTGAGGCATATCCGATCCAAAGTAAGAAAATAGTGACCACTTTAGAAGAGCTTTGGCCTCACCAAAAGATGAAGTTGAGAACGAAAGCACAAGGGTCCCCTCTTCTGAGATAACATAAGAAGAATCGAGATGAATAGGAAGGAAATGAGATACCGCATGAGACTCATAAAAAAGATCACCGAGGAGGATCTCCTTGAAGGAATAATTCTTCTTAGGTAATGATTCTCCAAACAGGGAGGGGGAGGAGGTGCCACCTCAGAAGCAGCACCAGACGAGCCCGATGGAGGCCGATCAGTCGGTCCCGAAGCCGCCATGGTGGAAGGACTCACTGCAAAGGTCGGGAGAGGAAGCTATAACGGAGGGTTGTGAAGCACATTCTTTTTCCAATAATTCAAATCCATTTTTTGTATCTCCTTTTTAATATATGTATTTTAAGATTCTAGATTTAATTATACTTATGTATAAATAACTTTGAACAAAATAGTGAAATCTAAGCAAAACAAGAATTTTTTTAATGGAAAAAATAATATCAAAATGACTTCCCTTGTAACAATGGAAATTTGGAAATCTAATAAAATGAATATAAAGGATAAATAACATTCAAAATGAAAATAAATCACTTATGAATCAATGTTTTGATAAACATAAGTTTATTATTCTGGTGGTGGACAAGCGATGAAATAAAGTGGGATTTAGGGTACAGGGAATCTCGAACCCAACTCCTTTTATTTGAGTTATTCCCCTCTGACAACATCTTATATACGGATATTCCTTAAATATTGCTTAAATATAATTTCACAATTTTTCAATTTTCTTTTCAAGGATATACATGTTTCCACATTGACTAATTATCCAAATTTAAAAAATTTCAAAAACACATTTCTTTCCAAAACACATATTTTACTTATATTGAGTTGTTTCTTCTTTACTAAAGAATGAAGATGATTATTTCAAATATGGTTTCTGTTATTCATTTGGGAACTCTATGTTTTTCATGAAATCGTGATTTTTTAAATCCTTATGAAACACATTATTTTCCATGTGATATTTCATGACCATGACCGTTATACATTCAATGTGACATACATTATTATGTTAATACTATGATGTGATGTGTGGACCCATAATTATATATCCCTCCAATTCATAGGGTAATGTGATGTATCTCATGATTTAATGTGAATTATTCATGAACATGATGATATATTTATTCACAATGATGATGTTTTTATTATGTGCATATTTTATTCATGACCATGATGTCAGTTTTGTTCATATCAATTTTTTGTAGTTGAACACCATGACATGATGTTTCATTCATATTCATTAACACATTCCATGATTTTATCCAATATTTCCCTCATAATTATAATGATAATCCTATATTTATGATGTGATGATGATGATAATCCCCACCCATGTTATACTGATTCATTCCCCTTATTCCTCCTCATACTGAAATTTTAACTCACCCATTTCTTTGATGTATATCCTCAAGTGACTATATACACTGAAGACAAAGTGATATGTTAGGAGGAAAAAAAAGAAGTATTTAAATAATTTTTTATGATTTATTATGTGAAATTCATGTATGATCATAATTTTCCCAAGGTACGAAACTTTTTGATTCTTGAATTTATAAATATTATATTGTTATCTTTAAAATTATGTAACAAACATGTAAAAAAAAGTATTTTCACTATAGAATTAAGATCAATATGTTTCTAAAGGATATTATAAGGATAAGAGAAGAAAATTTACATCTCAAAGAAAAACATGATGAAGGTATACACATCCAGATTTAAAAAATAGATTTGATCAAAGAAGTTACAATATTAAATCTTGAGAATGGAAAAAGAAATAAAATCATTGATCAAATGACACCAACTATCTTCCATATAGAATAAGATATTGACTTGTTAAAGAGTAAAATCATTGAATTTGGGAAGAAAATGAACAAATACAATTTAAAATACAATAAATCTATCATTGATATTTTTAAAAGTTTCAAGATGCATGAGAAAAAAACTAGGGATAAAGAATAATTTCATGAGTGTTTAAAATAGAAAATACCAACATTTTTTGGTGGAAAAGGATTATATATGAGGAATGAGAGTCTACTGATGAAACAACTGAAAGGAAGATATTTCTTATGGATGAATACCATGAAAAATATATATTTGGGACAAATAAAAATTCTACAGAGAAATTGAAATATAATTATATTAGGAGGGGAAAAATTTTAAAAAAAAAATTCTATGTTATACCCAAATACTGAAGAGAATATATTGAAAAATAGTTTTGGTGAAACAATCACATCAGGGACTAGAGAATGTGGTGGGAAAATAATGCATATATATATGTATTATTTTTATTAAGGAATGTTTTCTCATATTTTTTTATTGGTGTAGTGGTGTTTTTGGTTATAATCATTAAAATTTATAGTACAATATGTATTTACCTATAAAATGTAGAGACTATGAGACAAATATAAGATAATAGGTGCATAAGACAAAAAAAATCTTCAACTAGTGGGAAATAAAATAGAGATAAGAAACAACTTTAAAAAACTAGGAGTCCATGGATGGTGTGATTAATACCAACACACTTTAGATGATTTTATTATACCAACTCAATTAAATTTCAATTTTAATTATTGATAATGTTTAGAATAATAATAAATCTAATTAGAAATATTATGTTTTGGAAGTTTCTTTCAAAGAATAAAAAAAGAGAATCCATGGATTTTGGAAAAAGGTTTCTCATCGCTCATGATATGTGACTATAATAACCAAAAAATGTGAAAAATTTTATATAGAAGCTATAACCTTTGGTAATTATAGTTCATTAAATATTAAGAGTTTTAGATAGGTAATCATTAGTGATAAAAAATTATTCTTAATGTAAAATTTATTAATGGGGATAAACACAATCTATTGAGTGTGTAATAGCTTTGTGATGATGAAAATGAAGTGTTTTTTAAAAAGTATGTAAATTGATTTTTCTTAGTATATATTGAAAAACATGGAAATAAGAATGAGGTTAATTTACTATACACTTCATAATAAAATGGTGTAGCTAAAAGGAAGAATAATAGTAATGTTTATATAGCTAGATCCATAATGATTGAACATGATACTTCATGATATTTTAGGATGAAAAATATTAAAACTACTAGAATTATTTAAAATATGTTCTTATTGAGGTCAAAATAATATATGAATCCATTTGAAACGTGGTTTAATAAGAATAAAAAATAAAAAACACTTCAAAGTATTTGTAGTCCCGTTCTTAATCAAGAGGAAATGAAAGAGTTCAATAAAATTAGATGAAAATGTGATGAAGAAATATTTCTTGGATATACACCAAATAGAAGTTTTTATCGATGATATAATAATAAAATTGAGAAGATAGTTGATTTTGATGATGTCACAGTCATTGAAAGTGACAATGAGTATAAAAAACTATTCATGGATAACGATTAGGTTGATTATATCACTACCGTACCTAGTTTATATAATGGATATAATTTTGAAATATATAATAATGATTTAGATTCATCCAATTCTAGTGATGATTTTGAGAGTTAAAGGACTAGTGGAATAAATTTTAGAATGATAAAATATGCTAATAATGATAATATCATTGGATATGAAAATAAATGGCCCTAAATAAGAAGAAAAATAAAAACATCTAGTTTTATTTGGTTGGTTTCAAAGGTTGAGCAAAAAATTGTTGATGAAGAATAATAACACAAGGAATGTACTAAATCTATGAATGAAGATCTGAATTAGATTGAAAATAATAATACAATGGAGATTATACCCAAAATTAAAATGATAAACATGATTGACATAAAATGATAGTTTATAAACAAGCTAAATGAAAAACATAAGGTTATAAGAAATAAATCCATATTGGTTTGAAAAGAGTGTTTTCAAATTAAGGGTATATACTTTAATGAAATGTTTCCCTTATAGTTAGATTTTAGTTTATTAGAATTTTTCTTCCCCTTAAAGTATAAGGATATTATAAAATTCGTTAATTGGATTTAAAATTTTCATTCTGAAATAGTTATCTAATTGAATAAGTGAAAATAGATAAACCCAAGGATTTTATTCTTGATGAACATAGAATAATGGAGTATAAATTTAAAATGGATCTCCATGGGTTGAAAGAATCCCTTAGAGTTTATAATTTTAATTTTTATGAGTATTTAAAGTGTATGAAATTTAAAAATAGGTAAAGTGGAAAATAACTTGTATGTGATGAATAATAACACCAAGTCACTTGTTGTGATTGTATATGTTGATAATATCAAATTTTATAGTAATTAAGAAACATTATAAGAAGTTTTTTCCATATAAATGAAAAAAAGTTTGAGATTTCCATATCTAGTGAGTTTAAATTCATTATGGGATTACAAATTATCGAAGATATATTTCACGATTTTATCTCTTAATTAATGTAAGAAAAATAAAGTTTTATAATGTTTTTGAATAGAATAATCAAGAGGAATTTATGCATTAATTTCATTGGGAAAAATATTGAGTATGGAAGATGAAGGATATGTTGTTAATGGGAAAGAATTTAGAAAACTCATTTTCTATATCTTTTACATTAACACCTTATGAAAAATAATGTTTTTTTTCACACTCCATATGAGATATTAATCTAATCAAAAGGACTCAAACTTTCTGAAACACATTCCCCAATATCACTAAGGTATGTTTCTAAGTGTTTCCCCACTTATAATCATGGTTTAATTGAAATTAATGGGAGAAAAATTAGTTTTAAGGGGATAAATATTCTTGTACATTAATGTTTTATTCTATTTACTAACATAAGTACTAGAAACATATTCTAAATCTATTTATGTTTTTTTTGAATGTGTTAATTTTAAATTAGTATCACCCATAGAATTTTCTATATATATATTTGATGTCTAACATAATATATATTGTTTTCAATATAGAGGTTGTCTATGTATACTTGTATTTTATTAACTAATGACTCATCAGTTTTAGATGAGTAATATCACCTCTCTAAAGAATCATTATCTTTACTGTTCAAAAGGGGGGTGAAGAAAGAGTAGTTTTATTTTAGTTCATAAGGATATAATGATTCATCATGTAAAGATTAAATTGAAATATTGAGTATTATTGACAACAAATCCATATAAAGAGAGCGTTGGTCCCTTTTATGATTATTTTTTATTTATTATTAATCCATGTTAATAAGATGAATTCATTTGAGATGATTTGAGATTTGTTTAAATGGATGAAGAAGTTTTTAGAAGTATGGACTATGTTGGAAATTGCTTCAAGAATCTTGAATTATGATGAAAATGTGATTGTTGTGATACATAAAATTTAACTAGTGTTTGAGTTATTATATTAGAGTAACATAATATCCCATAAGAATAATTCTATATGACATGAAAAAGAAACTCTAATTTTTTACTACTAGCACATGATCTAATGAGATATGAAAATGGAAAAGTAATTAAATGACATAAATATGTAATATTATCTCATAGATATGTCAGATTTTTTTTCTAAGTGAAATTTGCAAAAGTACTAGGATACATAAAAATAACTCTGAGTTTTCTTTTGTGAATGTATGGACAATTATATGATATATATTATCTACTTGGAGAATGCATAAGAATAAATTTTGGTGATATGAACGAATAAAAATAATTCTTAAAATGACATGTACGATATTTTTGAATGATAAATGATTATAAATAAGTGTTTGCAAGGGTAGAGAAAGATTAATTCTGATGACGATTTATAAATCATGATTTTTTTAAATATCATTTTGTAATGATGTTCATGAATCAAACTAGTGCCATTATAGGTGAGTCTTAATATGAACGAGATGATGACTTGTTATTATTGGTTTGCTTGTGGCCTTGCGTACATTGAAAATAAAGCTCTGAGTTTTTTTAGAATATTTAATAAAGGAAGGATCCAAGATTCATTCAGAGCTAAAAATATATCTTGAATAATATTAAATGAATATTTTTTTTGGATAGTTTGAATGAGAATATTTTTTCTATTATAAAGAAGAATATCATGGAAATAAATTGATAATTTTATCATATATTTACATTAAAAATATTTCTAGAAAGGACTCCATATGGAGTTTTATATACACTATATGCAGTAGTTTTATGTGAGATTTTTTAAGATAAATTCAATCAATTATTTACTGAAGATATTATCAAATCCAAATCAAGAGGATTTAGTTTTCAATATATGAGGCCACTATTAGGAATATTTATATGTGCGAATAAGTAAGGTAAAATATCTTTTATGAACAGTCCATAGAGACCCAAGTGTCTGTTGTTGATCATTCTTCAACAATATATTTTATTTATGTGTTTCATTGTAACAAGTTCCTACTTATGAAGATGGTTAGTGTTAGAATATTTTTTAGGGTTCAAGAAAATTCAATTACCCTTGGTTTATATTGATAATAGATGGAAAATCATCTGTACGTGGGGGGATAATATCCCCCCTACACCAGGGCTGTATTTACCTAGAATGGGGATAAAACTTATTAAAATATATTATGATACTAATTTACTTTCAATATTTAGTAAGATAGAGAGATATTTTCCTAACAATCTTGATAGTGACTGTGTTTGAAAAATAGAAATTTTTTTAACAATGATTCACCCTCTTTAAATATTGGCAATCCATTCAAGTGATCCTAATATATACTATGGTGATTGAAGAATATTTTAAGATGGTGAAATTAAAACCCTGATATTTTTTTTAAAATGATTCTAAATTAGATTCTCAATAAGTAAAAATAGATGCTGAAATAGATTCAATTTAAAATAATGATGAAGGATTAGAAAATTATAACTCTACAGTGAATTATATCAGACAAAAGAAGCACATGAAATGTAAAAACACAATTTTTAATCAAAATTATACTTTTAAAATATGGAAAAAGTTAAAAAAAACTATTCATGTTATTATTATATCATATTCTTATCCAATCGCTACTGAATAGGCCATTGAGAACAAAAAAAGTGTGTATTAATTGAATAAATAATTGGATAATTTTTTTAAGAATTATACATTGGATCCTATATAAAATCCCATTGGGGAAAATATCATTGGAACAAAGTAGGTATTTTGAAAAAGGAGGTTTCAAAGTAAATAAAGTAAGGCTAGTATATAATGTTCATTATTATGTTAATGGAATTTATTTTATTGAGATATTTTCTCATATTTTATTACTTGATACTATAAGTTTGTTTCTTGCAAGGTGTGTCAAATAGATATCAAGTCATTATTATTGAGTGGGGAAGTGTAAGAAGTGGTGTTCATTGAATGAACTATTGGATTTATATTTGATCAATATGACTCAAAAGTGGGTAAATTGAAGATGAATTTATATGGCACAAAATAATAACCAAGAGTATGATATTATAACAAAGTCAATTATTTGAAGAATATAAATTTTAAGAAGAGAAGAGTTGAAACAATCTATATATGGGATATATTTACACAAGTACTATTAATTTGATTATATATTCATATGACATAATATTTATAGGAGATCAATAGTACACTAGTAATGAGTTTTATGATCAAATGAAGTGGTTATTTGAAATGTACATTCCATGTGAGATAAAATTATTTTTTGGGTTGAAAATTATATAAAAATTGAATTAATTTTTTTATCTTCATAGAAATATTCTTATAAAATGTTTAGAACATTTGGAATGAAATATTCAAAAAAGTACCCAAAACAATAATAATTGGTGTGATTATAAACAAATAGGGTAGGAAAAGTGTGAAACAAATGGATTATAAAAATATAATTGAAAATATTCTTTATTTGACAACTTCAAGGACATATCTTGTTTATGTTTTCATATTTTATGAAAGGATTGATAGTGATACAAAGGAGTTATAAATGAAAGATTACAAGATAATTTTTATATATAGTCATGGTACTATCAAATGAGGTCTACTTCATAAAAAAATAGACGATAATAATTTTTTTTTATTCATATTAAAAATGTCGTAAATATTGATGACCTTAAGTTTACATGTTGCATAACATTTTTCATGGGAAATTCATGTGTTAATTTAAAGTATAAAAATCAAAATTTAGCGACTCTGAGTAGTAAAAAATATTTTATATAGATTCCACATCGGAATGTACATAAATTATTTGAATGAAGGAGCATCAAGGAGAATCAAAAGTGAAGGTGAGGTTTCCTTTCAAATTTGTCTATGACAATCAAAGTATTTCCATTCATCAAAGAATTTATCAAAACATTATTAATCCAAATATAATGATATCTAATATAATTTAAATTAATAAAAGGTTGAAGATATAATTTTAAAGCTAAATTATATGATTACAAATGATAAAATAGACAACATTTTCACTAAACTACCATCTATGGAATGAATTTTGGACTTAAAGGAAAAAATTCAAGTTCAATCCTCCCTTTTGACATTATGTATGATATATTAGACCCCTTACCTTTATATTTATTTAGTTTTATGTTATTTACATTAAGAGGTATCAAAATTTGTGATAAATTACAAGTGATATGAAAAGATTTAATGAATTTTTACAAATAAGGGGAGTTTAAGTTGGACATTTTGGGGGATATATAATCAAGGGGAGAAAATTTCATGAAATTTAAAAAATTATGACTAAGAAAGGGAGAAATTCAATTAATTATTTCTGCACCATGAGGATGATTATTTAAAGGATAACATGGAAATTTTATCTAATGTTTCTTATTTCTAACAATGAGTTAGAACATGATATGGTTGATTGATATTTATTTATCATGGATAGATTTTTGAAATATGATACATATTTGAATTTATTTTTAATAAGGTGGAGAGTTTATTTACTCTTGTAAGGGATCTTATATTACACTTATTACCAGTGGGATCAATAAGTTGTATTTGAAAATAATATGGGAGATGTATAATGTTAAGACTATGGTGATATGTTTTATGTATCAAGGAACCATAAGAAGGTGGGTAAATCATGGTGAAACCAAATCAAACATTTTCTCCACTTAAAACCGTTACCCATCATTAGATCTTGTTCCCTAATTGAAAAAAACTTATTTATTCTACTTATCCCTCACAGTCACTCACTCCAAAGGTAAATATGTATAAAAATGTTAAATCACAAATAAAAACAATGTATTATACATAATTCATCCGTATTAAGCTATTTTTAGGAGTATATACATGGTGATGTGCTGGTGTACCAAAAACCACAATAATGAACTGTCAAAAAGATAAAAGTTCAATCATCATCACTATATTTGAAGGATAACTACCTTTATAATGATATTTAGATATTGTACTACCTCCCAAGGGTCAATCCTTACTAATTTTATTTCAGACACTACTTTAGAGAAGTTTTACTCAGTTTATAAATGTGAAGTCCTCTTCCAGGTCAGTATAAAACTAAATCATTATATGTATTTAATTTCAAAATATATAATCCATTTAAATCATTTTTACTATTCTAACTTTACTAAAAAACCAATTAAAATATACTTATCAATGAGTGAGTTAGATTGATTTCCTCCATACAATCACAAAAATAGTGAAGACACCACAAAATGTGAGTAATTATATATTAAAATTATTATTTATTCCCCATATATTTTTATCTATAGATATATGTATTAATGAAACTCCATCATCAATGCACCTTCCTTCAAAACAACGCATCAACCAGATTTTTAATGTCATTATCTCTTATTATAGATTTCCAAAGTATATTTTATAATCACTTTAAAACTACAACCATTCAATCATTTTTTGGGATCAATTATACATACTCTAATACTCTATGTTAATTCCATGTGTCCCATATGAAGTTTTGTGGTAAAATTTATCCATTTAGGTTGACCATATCTCTTGAATCTTGAACCACATCATTTTCTTTTTGAAATTCAACCGAATACATAAAATATTCAATAATTTAAAAAAAATTGGGTGACTTCCACAGTTATGGAATGAAATCATTTAAATTATATAAAATTATGTCATGAAAAAATTTATTATAGGGTGTTATTCATGTCAATATTACATCAAAAAATCCATATTATATCAAATTGGAAACTCCTTCAAGTTAACATTGTGGTCCTTAGAATCTTCATAAAATTTTTCCTTCATTGCAGCATAATGGATTTCTTTAAAATTAAATGAATTAAACCACATCCACAAAAGTGTTTCACGACTTATTCTCTATATCATGTTACCTTCCCCATAATTGATAATTCAATGAAATTTTATTCATTCATAGATCTTATTTTTAATGTGTGATCCACTAGTTTGCAGCATGATTCTCCAAATTTACTCTTATATAACACCCATTTCACCATGATATACACTATTGAGGTATTGTAACGCCCCGAACCCATCTACCCAGAGTCGGTGCATTACTTCGTAACATTGGCATGATCACAAGAAAGATCAAATCTCGAAAGACCGATTGGTTTAGTAGCCTTGGAAACACTAGATATATTCATAGGTTTTACATTACATCATAAAATGAAAAACTACTACAACAACATAATGTCTCCATAATCCACACTCATATTCCCACATAATATCCCTGCAGGTCATTCATAATTTACTTCTTCACTTCCTGGGAAAAATAAAACATATAAAAGGGGTGAGCTCAAATGCCCAGTAAGGATAACAAAATAGCGGAAACTTTCATAAATAAGAATAAACTTTTAAGGCAATGTATAACTAAAACAAAATCCTTTAAAACATGAACTTTCAACATGGTATGGAATAAATAAAATGAAATAATTCCATTTACTTATTCACATGGATATTCTACTAATCGAATAATCACATGCAAAAATCAATAACCACTTTCATAATGTTGGAATGCATAATGTCAGACTATCATAACCACATAGCCAAGGCCTCGTGCCAAGACTACAAATAAGATTTTTTCAAGGCCTTATGCCAAGACACTAGTTTGTCTCATGAGACCTACCGATGCATCGAGGAGCTATAGCGGGCTCCACCCGTCACTTATTAAGTCCAATGCATTCCCATATGAAAAGGTTTAAACATAACATAAACATTCGTATTAAAACTAGCATACGAAATGTCAATACTTTCACCATAAACTATGAATTTTATAAAATAGCACATCCACAGTCAAACATATCACAAAACCTTCAACACAATATAGAAGTTTTGTATCATAATAAATCAACTTCAAATAATCTTCAAATCCATCAAAGGATGTTGACATAGATGAAATCAAAATTCTTTTAAAAGAAATATCTCCTTTTATTTTGAAATCATTTAAGATCCATATAAAATAAAACAATTTCTTTGAAAATATTCTTATAATCTTGTAAGGAAAGCTTTGAAGATTTTATAACGGCGTAAAATAACCGCACCCGCCGTATAATTTAAAAAAACATTCTTACCTCAATTCTGTCGAAAAGGTTAAAAATGACCTTGTTTTGAAAATGACGGAAAGATTCCTTTATAAATCTCTTATAAAAAGTCAAACAAGGGTATAAATGACTTTAACCCATATTCTTGTAAATAGTAAAAAATGTTTTGAAATAAATTTTTAAGAAACATGGATGTGGATGATAAAGATATCCCAGTAGATTATTACGTATAAACAACCTCGGATAATGAAGAGATTGTGAAATAACCCTTACCTTGTACTTTTCCTTGGTTGGGGTAGGTTAACCTCCTGTATAATGGTGAAATAATTGTTATTAAATTATACAAGAATCATATATATTAATATGATATCATATATGATCTTTTAATATTGATTTGATAGTAATATCTTAGTATTATCGTTGTTTCGGGTGTTAACTTATTTGTTTTCATTCATATGTTTTGTTACGTAAGACATTTTTGTAAAGGATAGTTTGTATATTATTTATATCCAGAATGATATCAAGTCCTTAACATCATTTTTAAATCATCAAATGATAAGTATACTTGAATGGATACGATGGAGAATGAATCTTATTGCGTTCGTGGAGACGGTAGTCCGTACGTACGCACGAGCGACAATATCATTCTTTTGATATTAAAATAATATATAAATGGATGGTATATCATATATACAGATTCATTAACATGTTATATTTATTATTTACATGAGTTACACATCATTATTATACCCATCCAAATAATAATATATTGAATAACAATTACACCACGACGTGGAGATGGTAAGCCGTTCGTACGCACGTATGGTGACATATTATTCAAAGGGTGGATAGAATACTGAATATGGTTGTACCATATTTATAATTACATCACAGTATATGTAAGATACTGGAGTTATTATTTTAGAATGGTAAGAACAAAGAAAGAGGAAGTGGAAGAAGAAAGGAACTTAGAAAAGGGTGGTGAAATCATTACCTCTTCTTCGGGTTCTTCCTTTTGATTTGATCAAAAGGGATCCATAGGTTGGCTTTATGATCAAACTAAAGCCTCTAGGTTGTAGTGAGGGATGTTGGGAGAGTCTTTGGGCAGAGTTTGGCCGAACCAAAAGGCTTTAGAGGTGTGAATAAATGAGAAGGAGGAGTGCCCTTTTATAAGAGGGGTGAGGGGCACCTTTGGAAAAGCTAGAAATATTAATTTATAATAAATTCATATTCGGTTTCTAATGGCTCCAAAGTTGATTATTTAAATGATAATGTGGGGATAGGTAGAAAACAACTCAACCAATAGATGTTAGACAGGTTTGGGTACTTATATTAACCTTATCTTTAAGTATTAACTCTAAGTTAATTAGTTTCACTTTTACAATGTCTCTTTGTAGTTTTATATAATATGGTTAATAAACTTACTATATACATCCAAGCGACCCCCAAGTGGTCCATTAATTATTAACCTATCATGATATAAGTCTCTTGGCCGAACCTTAGATTTTTAGGAATTTAATATCAATTGATAATATAATATTTGTTTTAAGAACTCTTTTATGTCAATTTTGACACTATTCAATAGTTGATTTTTGTGAAACTCATAACAGATTGATTACTTCGAACAAAGTCAATTAAATCAATCCTAATATATCATATTATCCTATAAAATTAGTTTAATTCATTAAAAGTTTCATATTATATTTATTTGGGTATTTATAATATCAATTATTTTAATTGTTCACTATTATAGTAATTACTGCATCATCATTGTTTCATAAATAAAATAAATTATTTAATGTCTAAAAATTATAAATAAAATATCATTATGTAGGAAATCTTTTTATATTTCTAATGAATATTTATAATCTAAAATCCAACTTATATAACCCTATGTAACAATTGCTTTGCTAAAAGATATATGCTTGTGTCATCTTTTTATTCATTTTGACTTAATTAAAATAAAGTGTCATTATCACTTACAAGTGGATCCATGGGGTCCCAAAATAGACCCAAAGATTCCCATGGTCTACCATGTATCAACCAATAGGGTTACGACACGTTTTAGGGTAATTTAGTATTATTATAATATTATTTTTTAACCCTTATTTACAGGATTTACCTTTAACCATGGTAAATAAAATATTTACCGCAGTAATTATTCAAAATGTCTAAAAATAAAAGTTACCTATTTACACACTTTGAACATCCTAATTCCAAATATGGAATACATTTTCCTAAATTCAAAACACAGAAGTGGCAGAAATTAATTTAAAATTAATTTCCGCTGTCAAAACAAAAAGCGTGTTTTAAAGAGATAATAACTATCAAAAGATTGACACTTGTTTATGTTCGGTTTAATTGTAAAATTATGTCCAATGACCAACATTATATTAAATGGTAAAAATATATTCTAAATATACTTTAAAAACACTCAAATTCATAATTTATCACTATTAATTATTTTGATTAAAAAAGTTGTTTTTAATTAAAATTTAGTAATTTTCACTATTCATCAAAATATGAAAGTTATCTGAAAAGTACCAAAATTTCATCTTAGGATAAATTAGATATTCCGAATCCAAAAATGAATTCCATTTCAAAATATAAAATATATATAATTTCAAAATTTAGGTATTACTATTCATAACGGCTAGTTTGATCGGTTGTGGTGTGTGTTAAAACTCGAAGTTGCGTACAACACACGCTACTGTTTTATTCAAAGGAAAGCGTACCGTGGAAGCTTGGGATGTTTCATTTTAAATTTTTTGATGTCTCCATTTAGTCAAAAAGTTTAAAATATTGTATTTAAAAAAGGATTCACTATCAAAAGTTGATAAAAGTGCGATACTGAAAATGAATCTGTTCTTGCATTATGACTAAGAAACTCATAATATGGATTCTAAAATTATAAGGATTATATAAAGTTTAAAATTTATATAATACTATTCATAACCTCTTTTGAATGACCTTTTTTTGTAAGTCATGGTGTGATTGAACTCGGTGTTTCGTGTAGTGCAAGTTATTGAATTATTTTGAAGAAATAACACACTATGAAATCTTGGGGTGTTACATTCTCCCCTCCTTCAATAAATTGCGTCCTCGCAATTTGAAATTGTTTTTCGAAAATAAAAAGTTGAAAATAGAAAATATATTTGTGGGAAAACCCACATCGGAAATTTGGTTACTAAAATTTAGTCTTAATATGAGGAAAAGAGAAATGAAAGTATCACCACCAAATTATGATCTCTATTAGGAGAACATTGGTGGCAATTAGAGACATATAATTGGAGGAAAAACGTAAATATTTATAGGTAGTGATTGAGGTCATCAATCACAAAAAAGTATAAAATTGAGGTCCTTAAAATCATCAATCTATGATGATTTGAAATACCATCGGTTCAACAAAACATAGGGTATTAGGATAACACATTTTTGACGTTTCAAAATATCTTAGTAGAAATCCCACATCGAAAAATGAATTAATGAGGCCTCTATTTAAAATAAAGAGTCGAAAGTATGAAGATTACCGAAAATAACACATACTAGGGTTCCATGTAGGAAAATATGGATATGGAAGAAAAATATAACCATCAATTCTCTGATGGAGAGTGGTAGAGAACATGGCTATGAAAAGGCCAACAATCCCAAAGCCATAAATTAGTGATGATTTAAGGTACCATATAGGAAAACATTTTTGTTCTAAGTTGCTTTTCTTAATGTTGAGGAATTTATTTATGAGATTGGCTAAGATCATAAGGAGATATACTTACATTATAATTAGAGTTTTATCCATTAATAAATTTCTACTACAAACTCATCTTTCACTCTAAAAGATAATAGAATGTAAAAATTATATTTACACTATTCGTATAGGGTTCCAAAATAAACGAATTTATAATTCATCTACAAGATCTTTTAATAAAAACTACATTATTTAATCCAGGACATCTCGTGGGCCAGTGGTAGGTGATACACCCTTGTCGCCCTTTGGTTGCGGGTTCAAGTCTTGCAGCCTTGCCGGACGCGACGGGTTGCCGCCCGACCTCCGGGTTGTCCTTTTATGGCAATCCAAAATAATCCAAACTAGAACTATCCAAAATACTTCTGTCTAAACTCACAGTCCAACATTTATAAGGAAGGTAAACATAATATAGATCCTTTTTACCCCGTAATAGAATATGAATACCTTCATCATGTATTACCATATTCCTTATTGATTACATTCATGCTCCCTTATTCCATATAGAATGATGGATATACTTCATTAATCCAAAAATGTTTTAAACTCCAACAATGATGGAATATACAAATCATTAATCAGCTTCAAGGTAGTCAATAATATCCAATATAATTTATCCAAATCAATCATGTATTATTCTAAAATCACCACCTCGGTATCTGAACCATATTATGGTTTATGTTTCTCTCAACCATATATTTTCCAAACATTTAACCTGCTACTGAGTCACTTTTCTTTGTTCCACACCATCTCAAGTCCTTAATGAAATAGTACTGCAGTACAATCCTTATATACTCCATAATTATTATAAAAAGTACATTGTTGATACAACAATCAATTGATATAATCAACATAAGAACTCTAATCATTCCTCTTCATCTGTGGTAGTATCATAACTTGATTATTATCCAATAGCATCATTTGCGGCATAGTCTGATGACTGGGGCATAGGTTCGCGTAGTGTCCAAACTCCTTGCAAATGAAGCATTGTACATTTGAAACCATTTTCTTACCCTTGTAGTCATGTACTTTGTGCCCTTTTCCTCCACACTTATAACAAACTCCCATTTCTTTCAGGCAAGTTCCAGGGTGTTTCTTTCCACAGTTACCACATATGGGAAAATTCTTCTTTTCCCTCGTCCCTTTATCCATCTTTCTCTCTTCTATCCTTTTCTTCTCTTGCTTCCCTTCAAAGCCATAGGACTCAGTAAACTCTTTACTTATCTTATCAACACATGATATTATTTCTTCATATGATGATAATACATGGGAGACTATTTCTCTTGTAAATTTTGGCTTAAGACCATAAAATATATGATCCTTCTTTCTCTTTGTATCATGTGCATAGATAGAGTTCTCATTCCTTCTACTGGGCGCCATTTCTAAACAATGGCATACACTAGATCAGTTTATGAATCAAAATACATAATCCCATACTTATAAAACACTTAACATAAATTGAACTATTTATGGATATAATCCATAATCATAAGAATGTTTTCTTTGAGGAAGTATATACTCATAATCCCTTCAAAATGATTTGTAAAGAAAATGAGAGTTATCCTAAGAATATCCCCCGGGAGTGTCGTAACCAAGAGTGCAGCAAGGCCCGTTGTCGTGCACCAGTTCCCGTTCGAGTCTAGCTCAAAGTGGTGTTTTCGGGTTTTACCCCTAGGTACATCTGTGCCAGAGCCGCCTCTACCTGCTCGTATCCATACAGGGATGTATTGCTCGGAAAACTCACAAAATATCTACAATACCAAAATTCTAGGATGTTCTTCTATACTAATCCTCAAAGTTCATCTTAGGTCTACGTGCTCTAATCAGAGTTTATCTAAATCTAGTTTCCAAGGTTTGTACTAAACTTCCTCTGATACCAACTGTAACTCCCTGACCCCAGCTACCCAGAGTCGGTGCATTACTTCGTAACATTGGCATGATCACAAGAAAGATCAAATCTCGAAAGACCGATTGGTTTAGTAGCCTTGGAAACACTAGATATATTCATAGGTTTTACATTACATCATAAAATGAAAAACTACTACAACAACATAATGTCTCCATAATCCACACTCATATCCCCACATAATATCCCTGCATGTCATTCATAATTTACTTCTTCACTTCCTGGGAAAAATAAAACATATAAAAGGGGTGAGCTCAAATGCCCAGTAAGGATAACAAAATAGCGGAAACTTTCATAAATAAGAATAAACTTTTAAGGCAATGTATAACTAAAACAAAAGCCTATCAAACATGAACTTTCAACATGGTATGGCATAAATAAAATTAAATAATTCCATTTACTTATTCAAATGGATATTCTACTAATCGAATAATCACATGCAAAAATCAATAACCACTTTCATAATGTTGGAATGCATAATGCCAGACTATCATAACCACATAGCCAAGGCCTCGTGCCAAGACTACAAAAATGATTTTGTCAAGGCCTTGTGCCAAGACACTAGTTTGTCTCATGAGACCTACCGATGCATCGAGGAGCTATAGAGGGCTCCACCCGTCACTTATTAAGTCCAATGCATTCCCATATGAAAAGGTTTAAACATAACATAAACATTCATATTAAAACTAGCATACGAAATGTCAATACTTTCACCATAAACTATAAATGGTATAAAATATCACATCCACAGTCAAACATATCACAAAACCTTCAACACAATATAGAAGTTTTGTATCATAATAAATCAACTTCAAATAATCTTGAAATCCATTAAAGGATGTTGACATAGATGAAATCAAAATTCTTTTAAAAGAAATATCTCCTTTTATTTTAAAATCATTTAAGATCCATATAAAATAAAACAATTTCTTTGAAAATATTCTTATAATCTTGTAAGGAAAGCTTTGAAGATTTTATAACGGCGTAAAATAACCGCACCCGCCGTATAAGTTAAAAAAACATTCTTACCTCAATTCTGTCGAAAAGGTTAAAAAGGACCTTGTTTTGAAAACGACGGAAATATTCCTTTATAAAAATCTTATAAAAAGTCAAACAAGGGTATAAATGACTTTAACCCATATTCTTGTAAATAGTAAAAAATGTTTTGAAATACATTTTTAAGAAACATGGATGTGGATGATAAAGATATCCCAGTAGATTATTACGTATAAACAACCTCGGATAATGAAGAGATTGTGAAATAACCCTTACCTTGTACTTTTACTTGGTTGGGGTAGGTTAACCTCCTGTATAATGGTGAAATAATTGTTATTAAATTATACAAGAATCATATATATTAATATGATATCATATATGATCTTTTAATATTGATTTGATAGTTATATCTTAGTATTATCGTTGTTTCGGGTGTTAACTTACTTGTTTTCTTTCATATGTTTTGTTACGTAAGACATTTTTGTAAAGGATAGTTTGTATATTATTCATATCCAGAATGATATCAAGTCCTTAACATCATTTTTAAATCATCAAATGATAATTATACTTGAATGGATACGATGGAGAATGAATCTTATCGCGTTCGTGGAGACGGTAGTCCGTACGTACGCACGAGCGACAATATCATTTTTTTGATATTAAAATAATATATAAATGGATGGTATATCATATATACAGAATCATTAACATGTTATATTTATTATTTACATGAGTTACACATCATTATTATACCCATCCAAATAATAATATATTGAATAACAATTACACCACGACGTGGAGATGGTAAGCCGTTCGTACGCACGTATGGTGAAATATTATTCAAAGGGTGGATAGAATACTGAATATGGTTGTACCATATTTATAATAACATCACAGTATATGTATGATACTGGAGTTATTATTTTAGAATGGTAAGAACAAAGAAAGAGGAAGTGGAAGAAGAAAGGAACTTAGAAAAGGGTGGTGAAATCATTACCTCTTCTTCGGGTTCTTCCTTTTGATTTGATCAAAAGGGCTCCTTAGGATGGCTTTCTGATCAAACTAAGGCCTCTAGGTTGTATTGAGGGATGTTGGGAGAGTATTTGGGCAGAGTTTGGCCGAACCAAAAGGCTTTAGAGGTGTGAAGAAATGAGAAGGAGGAGTGACCTTTTATAAGAGGGGTGATGGGCACCTTTGGAAAAGCTAGAAATATTAATTTATAATAAATTCATATTCGGTTTCTAATGGCTCAAAAGTTGATTATTTAAATTTTAAGGTGGGGATAGGTAGAAATCATCTCAACTAATAGAAGTTAGACAGGTTTGGGTACTTATATTAACCTTATCTTTAAGTATTAACTCTAAGTTAATTAGTTTCACTTTTACAATGTCTCTTTGTAGTTTTATATAATATGGTTAATAAACTTACTATATACATCCAAGAGACCCCCAAGTGGTCCATTAATGATTAACCTATCATTATATAAGTCTCTTGGCCGAACCGTATATTTTTAGGAATTTAATATCAATTAATAATATAATATTTGTTTTAAGAACTCTTTTATGTCAATTTTGACACTATTCAATAGTTGATTTTTGTGAAACTCATAACAGATTGATTACTTCGAAAAAAGTAAATTAAATAAATCCTAATATATCATATTATCCTAGAAAATTATTTTAATTCATTAAAAGTTTCATATTATATTTATTTGGGTATTTATAATATCAATTATTTTAATTGTTCACTATTATAGTAATTACTGCATCATCATTGTGTCATAAATAAAATAAATTATTTAATGTCTAAAAATTATAAATAAAATATCATTATGTAGGAAATCGTTTTATCTTTCTAATGAATATTTATAATCTAAAATCCAACTTATATAACCCTATGTAACAATTGCTTTGCTAAAAGATATATGCTTGTGTCATTTTTGTATTCATTTTGACTTAATTAAAATAAAGTGTCATTATCACTTAAAAGTGGATCCATGGGGTCCCAAAATAGACCCAAAGATTACCATGGTCGAATCTGTATCAACCAATAGGGTTAAGACACGTTTTAGGGTAATTTAGTATTATTATAATATTATTTTTTAACCCTTATTTACCGGATTTACCTTTAACCATGGTAAATAAAATATTTACCGCAGTAATTATTCAAAATGTCTAAAAATGAAAGTTACCTATTTACACAATTTGATCATCCTGATTCCAAATATGGAATCCATTTTCCTAAATTCAAAACACAGAAGTGGCAGAAATTAATTTAAAATTAATTCCCGCTGTCAAAACAAAAAGCGTGTTTTAAAGAGATAATAACTATCAAAAGATTGACACTTGTTTATGTTCGGTTTAATTGTAAAATTATGTCCAATGACAAACATTATATTAAATGGTAAAAATATATTCTAAATATACTTTAAAACCACTCAAATTCATAATTTATCACTATTAATTATTTTGATTAAAAAAGTTGTTTTTAATTAAAATTTAGTAATTTGCACTATTCATCAAAATATGAAAGTTATCCGAAAAGTACCAAAATTTCATCTTAGGCTAAATTAGATATTCCGAATCCAAAAATGAAGTCCATTTCAAAATATAAAATATATATAATTTCAAAATTTAGGTATTACTATTCATAACGGCTAGTTTGATCGGTTGTGGTGTGTGTTAAAACTCGAAGTTGCGTACAACACACGCTACTGTTTTATTCAAAGGAAAGCGTACCGTGGAAGCTTGGGATGTTTCATTTTAAATTTTTTGATGTCTCCATTTAGTCAAAAAGTTTAAAATATTGTATTTAAAAAAGGATTCACTATCAAAAGTTGATAAAAGTGCGATACTGAAAATGAATCTGTTCTTGCATTATGACTAAGAAACTCATA
Organism: Viscum album; assembly: GCA_963277665.1. Classification (NCBI taxonomy): domain Eukaryota; kingdom Viridiplantae; phylum Streptophyta; class Magnoliopsida; order Santalales; family Viscaceae; genus Viscum; species Viscum album. The sequence goes on from OY728128.1 coordinate 861,445,248, forward strand.
ATATGGATTCTAAAATTATAAGGATTATATAAAGTTTAAAATTTATATAATACTATTCATAACCTCTTTTGAATGCCCTTTTTTTGTAATTCATGGTGTGATTGAACTCGGTGTTGCGTGTAGTGCAAGTTATTGAATTATTTTGAAGAAATAACACACTATGAAATCTTGGGGTGTTACAGGTATTATTTGATCTTACTTAACCAAAATACACTTTATTTACCTATATACATGATACCATCAATACAAGAACCTATTCAATTATAAGAATATGCCAGAAAAGATTTAGTTTTCCTAATTTAATATACCACAAAGTTAAAATTCAATAGTATTAATTTTTTTTATTTTGTATCCTTGATATATAGAGAAATAATTGTATTATATCCTTATTAATTCTATCTTACATAGCTCCATAAACACCCCACTCATGATTTTATAACATGACATTATTAGGTTTACTTTATGGCTCACCCTTTGTAGTTTGTTATACCTATCACCATGATTATCTTTACTATCTGACATACATTCTAAATACATTCTTTGATAACCAACCAACATCTACAACAAGTCCATTATAAATCAAAACATCACCAACAATAATTGACAACAAATCTAACTCACAACCTTTGGTTGCATCATTCCCCCCTTTTGATTCCTTTTAATTTTACTATAAATCCTAATCTATAATAAATATCTAATAATATCCAAAGAAATTAAGGTATTTTTGGTTAATAATTTATCCATCATTGATAATAACATTCTAAGAGTACATTTTATACATTTCATTCCAAGATAACCCCATATATAACTAAAATACACATGGGATGTCTTTATTTTATTGTCTCCGTTTGTCAACAAAACTCTTACACCAATTATAGAGTGTCTAGGATCCCTGTTTTTCCTACAATTCTAGATTTCCATAATTTACATCTCAATAAAAATAACCCATTTTTTTATTTAGAGAGCTAGCACCCCCAATAAAATCCTTCTTCTATGACAAAACTTATAGAATTGACATATATCATGGGATTTTAATTTCAGTATATTTTAATATCCTAAAAATAGTAAGATGCTACTAATTTTTTAAATCAAGAAAAAAATAAAACAATGAATTACTCCATGAAAATTAAAACTTATCTATCAATATAAATTTCTTCTCCTTTAGGGGATGAAATCATTTAGATCATGGATGAGACCACTTTTTTATCAACAAATTTTACTTAATACAACTTGATATTTCATTCTTGGATTTAACACCACTTTATCTATGGATCAGGCATGAAACCACTTGAATTTTCTATATTGGAATCTGAGACAAATTTTAATTATAATGAAAACCACTTTTAATTATTGGTAGGGATCTAGTACCACTTAAAATTCTAGATTTTTCTTTAGTTTCATAGGTCCTTTCTTTGAAAACACTTTTTTCATTCATATTATTTCAAGGAATTGGTTTATTAATAACATATTCATCACTTCTCAATATATTCACCCCATGGATCGTATCCCCTATTAATATTTTAAAACTCTAAAAATAGTTACAATAATTAAATATATGGGGAGAGAAGTGCTTCCCCAACGTCATCAAGTTGAAGAATATGGTCGGTCATGAAGAAATAACACTTTATTTCTAGTTTTTATGAATATAATATTTTCCTATATTTTATTATTTAATTAATTTTTTAATACAAACAATTTATTAATTATAGTAAATTATCAAAATTTTGGTTTTTAATAATATTTTAGACATTGTTGCAAAAATGGATTAATTAAATATTATTAAAAAAAATTATTTACTTGTATTTTTGTCATAAAATTATCTACCTTGATCCGAATTGAAAATATATTTTTTAAATATCATGTATTTATTAGGATAAATTTAATTAACCTAGATATTTTTTCGAATCCATCCATAGGAGGTAAAAATGAATCTCACAAGTGGGTCATAAAAATCAATTCACAATTTTGGATAATATTAATGTTGGGACAATATATAAAAAAGTACTTGTAAAAATGAGTTGAAATTTTAAAAAAATATAGTGGAGAGGTTAAGAAACATTTTCATTTACTATGTATTCATGATACTATACCATTTTCAAGGCCATAAATGTATGGGAAACCAAAACATTGGAATTTAAATAGTATTCTATGGAAGAAATGTTTACTCTACTAATTCATATATAAATTTTTCTACTCTAGTCCAAAGAATATAAATTTTTTTGGGATATTCAATAAGTAATTTAAGAACAACTGTTTATATGCTTTAAACACATTTTAATTTTAGGAAGATAAAATTACAATAAAATATTCCTCCCCACTTACTTATAAACTTGTACCTCCACATCCATTTAAAAATACTATCCATTTTTCATAGGAAGGTGGATTTTTACTATTGTAATATTCTAATAAAATTTTATATATTAATTTTATCTATTTTGCTTCCAATTATCTTGTATTTTCTATTTTTTTCTATATTTTCAAATATCATCTCCATAAGAATATAGAAAAAACTTCTCTTATTGTTTGAAGAAAGAAAACAATGCTTGTTTGAGTTTTATAAGATTAAATGTATACCTTTATTTTATTCATGGAATCTCATGAGTAGTTAAATTTATTTCTTGTGTGGTTGCATTTATTTCAATAATAATATGATTATTTTTCCCCATTCATATATATTCATTCCCTTTAATTTATAATTCATTCATATAGTAGAGTTTCACTTTGACACAGTTTTTCACCATAGAGGTATCCTCAGTGAATTTAGGGAGAGTATTATCCCACATGCATAGGTTAGTATGGGGAATTTTTATTTTTTAATAATATTCTATTCGGATTAATTTCTTTTTCTCAAAATTTAGTGTAATATTCAATTTTATTTGAAAAATAATTATAACATTGCTATAAAATCCTAATCATGATATATTTTCTCTTGATAAACTCTTTGTGTCTTCTTTTTTACATAAAGTATATGATTATACCACATTTATATAATTATATAATATGAATTTAAAAAACCGCTTGTTTTAGTTTGAATTTAGTATTATATTTTATTATAATATAAGTTTTGATAATAGGAATTCATTATTTGTGAGTGGACTCCTCATGAGATTAACCCTATGACGAACACTATGATTCATTATTAGGAAAATAAGAAAATATGGAGTTAGTATTCTAAAAAAATATATTTCATAAATATTTCTTCCGATCCCTATTTTTTGTTTCACTTTTAATGAGACCCATTACACCAACATAACTCTAGATGTATGTTTTAGAATCCACCCTCTTCATTTTCTTGGGCTATAACTCCAATTTGAGACTAATCTCACTTGAACATGTTTTTTTACTTTGATTCATTATTGATACATCATTTATCAGGCTTTCTATAAAATATGAGGGATATTACACAAGTTATATCTCATTTCCATGAATAATTACTTATGAAACTAGATTGGCATGCTACATTTTTTACTCTTAGATAGCCATCAGAACCACCTTGAATTTATTTGTCGTTGACAAGATATTCATTGAGCATTCCATATTATTTTTTTAAATAGTTATAGATCCCTTATGTATCCATATTTTCTTTTATTATCTCTATAATTATTGTTTCGCATAATTTTTCAGTGGTTCATGGCGCACCCTTCATTTTATTTCTTCCTCAAAATATTTCAACATCATGAATCTATTTTTAAAAGTAATTAATTTTTTTCCTTCTACACATGAATCCCCCTTGGAATATAAATGGGGGTATTTCTTCATGTCCCTTTCAGATCCTCTATTATAATAATAATTTTCCATATGTCCATGTTTAGTATATATAAAATACATCTCAATAAAATCATACCTCAAGGATCTTTACCACGATTGAGATATTACGAAAATTGCCTCCCTTTGTTGATAAATTTATCTCCCAAAAACATATTCATAATATATAAAAAAATTTCATAGTGGTAGAACATAAATTCAACCTTTATTTGAGATGTATTACTTTTATATTTGGAAAGAACCTTTTACATACTTTCCAATTCCATATTATCAAATTTCCATTATTTACTTTTTAATGTTACCATGTGATGGATCACTAGATTTGTATTGGATGATTTTAACAAAATTTCATACTATTTGATTTTCACATTCTTACCCTTAAATTTGGATTCCATTTTTTCTATCCCTATAGTATATTTATTTCTAGATTTGACCCTCACTTCAAGTTTCATTTTTTTAGGAATTAGTTTTTCCTTATGATATTTATACATGACTATTTATTCTTGTAACTTATGTAAAATTTATCTAAGTAAATAACTTTGACCTTTCATTTCCTCACCCATTCCAAAAATGGATTAATTTAATTCCAAATCATCATTTTATAATATACCATTGTCTAATACTATTTCTTCTAGGAACACATAATCCACATTAATTATAATCTTCATTTGATCCAACTTTTTATGTAAGGATTGAATCCATACTTTATTACCATAATAATATTCTCTATATTGATGATTTTATGTAATTTTCAAAAATTTCATTAAATAACCATCCAATATAATCATTATGGGGGAATAAATTTTTTATATTTGCAATAATCATCCAAAATAATATGGGAAACATATTTTCCATAATATTTATCAAAACATGGATGTTTATTTCTTTTTTATGATATTTATTCTTATTCCCCCTCTTCTTTCCATTTGAAAGTAATAAATTTTCTCTTAATTTATTCACTAATGAATTTTTAAATATATATTTTAAATCCATTCTTGAGGTAGATATCATAATATCCTTATATTTTTTGATTTACCATAAATTTCTTCCAAATTTTTTCATATACAAATGTATAAGAACAATTAATATCTTTCTTGAATTTTTTTTGATATACCTTTGATTAGTATATTTATGTCTCTAAATCCTAAATTCTGTCACTATCCTTTCTAATATCAAAATCATGATGTATATTATTTGAAACAATTATCACAAAAAACCCATAGTAACCAAACTATCTGCATTTTATAACCCTGAAATATAGTTCCATAAAATACATGAGGATTCATTAATGATTCTATGTGTGAAAAAATTATTAAAATAGATGTAGTAGATTTAACTTCAATTCATAACCATTTTGCTCTGATATTTTTAGTTGGGACCAGAGGGTTATGTAATAAATCTTGATGCATCCATTAAGGGGTGAATCAGGGCAGAACCAATTAAATATTTTTATTCAATTTAAAATATCACTCATTATTATATATTTTCCCTCATAGGATGGATCCTGTTCAATATATATCTGCCTCACCACCACTCACACGTAATATAATAAAAATTTTGAAAATAAATTTCTTAAAAACATAAAGGATTTTACTTAGTTAAGCCACACTGGACTATGTCCAAGGACCATGAACATGAATATGTGTTAGTGTATCAAAATACACTATAGAACAATATAGGGTGGATATGGTCATGGTTGGTTCATTCTAAGGCTGACATCGTTTACAATGATTTAGAGATAACACACTACCTCCCAAGGTTCACTCCCAACCCAATCTCATTCACACACTACTTAAGTGAATTATATATTCATTTATAAGCATGAAGTACTCTTAAAAATGAGTATAGCAACTAAATTGTTGTGAATATTAAACTCAAGAATAGATTTTCCATTGAAATACTATTTAATATACTAAACATTCTCCAAATATAAAATAAATATACTCCTCAATTAGTGACTTGGATTAATGTAATCCACACAATCAAATAATTAGGTATGACACCTCTAGATGAGAATAATTATACAATAGGATTATCTAGACCTTACACTATCCTCTTCTCCACAACCAGGTGAATCAATGAAACTCTATCATCAACACACCTTCCTTCAAAACTAGATATAATAGTGAATCAATATTCTCTTGGATCTACCTTTATTTTTGTAAACTAAATTTTTAATGTAATTATAAATTGTTATATAAATTATGAAGTATATTTTATAATAAATTCCAAACTCCAACCCTTCAATCAATGGTTGAGATTAATTATCCCCCCTTAAATTATTTGGGTTAATACCATGTATCTTATATGAAATAGTCTGGTTAAATCCATCCATTAGAGTTAATCATATCTTCTAAATATCAATACACATCATTTTATATAAAATATTAAAAAAATCTTCAAAATATTATTTAATTTACGAAATCATTGTGTGATTCCACTTCTTATAGTGTTACATTGTTTTTTAAATTTCATAGAATTACATTATGAAAACCTTCATTTTGGAATAATCTTCAAATAAATTGTAGATACATAAAATAAAAATAATATACTATTTAAAAATCCTTGAAATTCAGGGTGTGACCGGATAAATATTCATGTATTTTTTCATTATTAAACTGTGATTAGTTTCTTGATGATTTAATTCCTTCAACCCGTGTTAAATTAATAATTCATGGACTCTTCTCTGTAGTGTGGTAAATTCCAAAAAATGAATAATTCTTCTAAATTTTATTCATACATAGACCTCATTATAGTGTGATCCAATATGTTAAGTTGTGATTTTATAATATTTACTCTTGTACAACATATTATATGGAGTGATATACACTTTTGTGTCATATTGGGATATTCCTTCCCCAAAGCACCTTCTTTATTTCTCCAAATGCTACCATACATACTCAAAACTCTTCTATATCCATAATATGGTAAAATAAATATAGTTTAACGAATCTATCATATTTACAATCTAGATTCAACAATATTTTTACTACTCATTCCACAGACTTTATATGTAGATATATCAAGTTATTCCTTTCTTAAAAAAATATTTTTATATAACTCTATCAATAATCCACTCATGAACTTCAAACATGACTTATTTATGGTGAATTTATGATCCCAGATTTGTATTTTTCACACTCATAACTATGATCATTTTCACTATCCAATATACACTCTCCAAATATTCTATGATTAACAAACATCATCTACAATATATATATCATTAATTGATAAAAAATATAACTCAGAATATTTTTTCACAACAAACCAAGAATGTAGTTATTATGAAAGATGTTTATAAGTATTGACAAGTTGGTATTGAAAATTTTCCAAATTAGTCAATTATTTTACATATATATTTATTTAGATTCATTTGTATTTTATATTGAATGAGAATATTTGAAATTATTAGAAGATCAATGAACAATAGTTTAATACATTTATATATATATATATATATATTAAAAACTCAAGGATGAGCCTGAAATTATAAATAATTGTATGTGTATATTGAATTGTGAGGTTATACATATATTACAAGGAATCTATGAGTAAATGGTTATATATAAAAATAGTGTTTAAGTTCTTAATTTATGAAATCAATTTTTGATTCTATTAAAATTCCTAGATGTGGATAAGTGCGAGCATATAATAATTGATCATACTAAAAAGTCAAATAATCAGAGTAAAGAGGATCACAAACATCATTTAAAGGTACATTGATCAATCCTAAAAATTCTATAGTGTTCTTATTTGTTTTAAGAGAGTGAAAGAGTTTATAGATAAATAATTGAGGTTATAAAATTGAATGAAGAAAAGAATTCTTAAAATTTAGTCATGTGTGGTGTTTTGTAGAGTAAGAATATACTAAAATTATTTGAATGAAACAAATTTTAAGTTATAATTTTTTTGAGTTAAGAATCCATTTTTTAGTTAAAATTTTCATTTTTTCTCAATGGGATTTTTTAAAGACTCCGTGATAGTATTGGGAGTATTCAATCTTGGTTTGGGGCTCAAAGATCTGGTTTTTAAAGAAACATGATGTGACACATGGTAAGTGCAAGGTTATTAGTAACCATGTGGTTCAAGCATGTGACCCAAAAAGGGATACCCATGAATTTTTTAAATGATGACATATAGGACACACTAATGTTTGAAGTGTGAAATTAATTTCCAAGTTGAATTGCATGGTGTGGGTATGGTTTTTCTAACTTTGTGCCTAAAACATGTGAGGTATTGTCTCTTGGGAAATATCAACGCACATTGTGTGCATAGGGTTTCTAAACATTCATCTAGACCTTAGGAGACATGGATTCATGAAAAGTAAAAACATTACATTTGGCATATGGTTATCTAAACTGCGTAACCAAACTGTGAAACCCTTTTAAAAGTGGGAAATGGAGATTTACCATCTATTTTCTTAAATATTGTTATTCTATTATCTTCCACCCCACAAAAAATATATACACCTATGAGATCTATTCTTCCATCCTCCCCTAGGCTTTGAGTGATTTCTTGTATCTAAGATCCAGTTTGAATGTCTTTGGTCATGTTGGGTCACCCTATGTATGTCTATCATTCCCCTTAATTCAATTACTAGTTTCCTATTATATGTTGGATTCTATTTCCATACAAACTAATATACCATAATTTTAAGGTGTTTGGTTAGTTTATCTGTTTTATCTCATTCCAAACTAAATATGAGGTAAATAGTAGATGAGGATTCTACTACCAATTTAAGGTAGGTGGTTTACTACTTTTATATAAATTTATAGTTGTTTAGTATTTTCACCATCATTAAACACATTAGACTTTTGATCCATTGCTTATAAAATGAGTAATACCTTAAATTAATTATTTAAACTTTAACCTTGATGTTCCTTATCCCCTTTACCATGGTTGGAGGTTGATGACCTCAACATAAACCACTATTTAATGCTGGTTCAATTAAACTCCTATAATTATCATTCTATTTTTGTGACTAAGACACCCCTAGGTTTTGTTGAGCATTAACCTTAATAGTGAAAAAAATTACATGTATTAAATGAATTATAATATAAATTTTATACTCTCAATTCCCCTATAATATATCACTTTTACGTGGAATTAATAATGATATAAATGATTTATTAAATATTCTAAATGAATATATTTCCCCTTTTTCATTTATAAATAAAAAGGTTGATGAATAGGATTAAAAGGAAATTTTGAAATTAGTTGGATCTTCACTTGGTATGTGTTTAAAGTTTTAAATTTTATGATTCATTAGGGTTACAGACTTGGATCACTATATAAGCATTGTCTTCGTTGAGAAAGACTTGGATTCCCGATGGAGAATGCCTTGAGAAAACTCAAAGGGCACCAACTAATTCATTGATGTGACTTCCATGTGGCACACTGAACTTGGACTCAGTCAATGTATTATATGTGTAAATTATTTAGTATAACAAAAATGATTCAACTATTTTATTTCTATAAATTAGAATGACTTGAATTATCTACTTGGATTCAACTTGATGTCCTTAGACACAGACCACCTAGGATTATCTACTTGGGATGCAATCATGTTTATACTGATTTTATCTTAAAAATGATCCTAAAATGTGGGGTGGATTACCCAACCATGGTCCTTGAGTTCCTAGAATATTGAGAGGTCAACATAAAAAGAGATCCATTAGGAGATGAAGATGGTGGATTTTATCTAAATCAGTTCCCGTTTACAATTTTAACTTAGTTATGTGTATACTAAACAATTTTATAGATTAATTTATTGTTTATTTTTCACACTACTATATCTTATAGTCATAAATATATTTTTATTATACACCAATGGTGGTGGACTACTTTGTTTTACTCACACCATGTTTGAGCCATCGATTAGTACATGAGAAGATTACATGGATGGATGTAGGGATAAGGGGAAATGACCAACTATAGATGATTGATTCCTTTTATATGGTATCCTAGTAGTATAAGACCTATCTAGTTATCAATATGATCATAGGAATAGATTTTGGTCTTTTGTTCTTTTTTATACACCAATTTTGTGTATGTATACTGCAATGTATGACTATTAATTTTGTATCATCATGAAATCATTATCTGTATATGGTACTACTTATGGATTTTTACTATTTTATATTATCTAGATATTTATTTCCACTTCCCTATATTATTCTAATATTGAATTATATGATTTTCATTTCTTTATTTATTATTAACACCGATGTTCCCTAATATGATAAAGAGGGTATAACATCCACACCATTACATTATAAACCCTCATTGCAATTTTATAATCTCTAGTGTATGAGGATGTATGGTTAAGGCCATGTGGAGAACCAGGTTCAATTATTTATGAGTGAACTGGGTTTGGGACGTCACAAAGTAATATAAAATGTGTTTATTTTTCCTTATTCTAGGTTGGTGGAATAGAGACTTGAATGTGTCAGAACATGGTATTAAGTTGTGCCCATGAGTAGATAACCAACATTGGAAGGAAAGGATAAGTTATCAGGGATAATAATTGTTATTCCACATTTCTCATGTTATTGTTGTAATAAATTCACTACTAAGAGACACTCATGTTTTTTAATGTTATATTCATGGACATCTACCCTTGGGATGGTATGGAAAGGGAGTATTTCTTCATGAATATATTTAGGCATGTGGATATTTTTATTTCATGAATATTTTATACCATGTATGTTTCATTACATGACCTAATCTTACATGATGTATGTTCCTTGAGTGTTATAATTGTGATTTTCAAACATTTCATGCTGGAAAAAGGAGAGAGTTTATTAAATAAACTATATACATCACCCTAAATGGTGTTTTATAGCTTATATTGTTGGTGTAACCATAACTAACCTATTATGACATGTTTTAGATAGGAACATTTAGTCACATGGGATGAAATGTTAGTTGTTTGTGAATAAATGGATGCCAATTATAGTTTATAATGATTGATCCCCTTTAAATAAGGAATAACAACCCATACAATTGAATTATTGTACATAGACATGTTACACCATAAGATCCAATTTAACTAATAAATATGGTTTTAGTTACATGAAATGAAAATTTTAACTTATTAATCTTAGGTCTTTATATATTTGGAGTGGTAACTCATCTAACAGATCTATTGTATAAAAATTAGAATAGTACTAAATCATAAACTCTTGGAAATAATCGTTACCATTAAATGGGGATAAAAATTAATACTTAAATAGAAATTCCCTCTATAACAGTCAATTGACACCCCATATAATGAATCCTTTATAATTGATACTTAGAATCTTACCAATACCCGACCTATGATTTTGGTAGATGGGTTATTATATTATGGTTAATGATCCCTTATTACTATGTTTTTACCCTAATAGAAATAATTTATACCAAGTATCTTTTTTGAGGAATGTGATTGAAATTGTAGATGTATGCCTCCAAAAAAGCCTTAGTTCAATTTCTAGAAAGCTATTAACAACTATTGTACAGAGGTGGTGGGACTTAACCTTTCAATAGTACCACTTGTGACAATACTTGTAGTGCCTCAGGTTGTAAATAGAAATGGAATGAAGGCTCATCTTAATGAGGGTTTCCTATGATTAGTTTAGTCTATGGAGGTAACTCCATGACTTTCACTAACTATGTCAGAGTTGATGAGAGAGTTATAATAGTAACATCAACCTACATTCTTAGGGGATGGTGGCTGCCAGGATGTTGAGTCATGTATGGAGTCCATTCTTTCTATTTTTAAGCATATAGAGATTTCTCTAAAAAGAAGTGTTAAGATCATAGAATAAATTCCTTCAGGATCTACGAAGTGACTGTGGGATGTTATCATGCAATAAGATCCATATCATGTCATGATTTGGAGTTATTTTATACTATTTTATACTACTAATTTTTTTTGAAGTCCCCATGAGCTGATAAATCTAGAAATTTCTTGAATATAGAGTATGATTCTATGTTTTTTTATTGATTACTAAGTCTATTTCACTAAGATTTATTGCTTTGAACCAACTATTATTGGTGACGATCTATCTGGAGTGAGATATTTCATGTATGTGATCATGTATTCTATACAATCTCATGTTAGTGTTTTCTATTTGTTTACTATTTAATATATAGTAAATCACACCCTTACCACTGAGCATAACCTGAGGGAATCTAAACGTGCATGGAATAGTGGTTTATCCCATAAGCTAGGAATTGCTTCATCTATAAGCAAGAAGATTTTCCTAGAGATGGTAGTGGTAGTCAGGTATTATGTACTCGATGTTATATGGTATGCCATTACTATGGGAGGTAAGGAAATATAAAGACTTAGTGTGGTAGAGACCCATTTGAGTGTCATGCCTACAACTGAATGGTCTATATCTATATATTTTACACGAACTATATTTAATAACCTAGTGGGAAAAGAAATAAACTATCTCTAAAATATAGAGTAGGATTAATAGTTTCATGCTGGTCCAAGTGCTAGAGTACCACTAGTCGATCAAGAGGAGGTAGTAGTTGTGGTCAAGGAAGCGAAAATTATGATGTGCAGTTCCTATAGAGTAGACCTACTCAGGGTGGCTAGGTTGTGAATCGGGGTTATGGATTATGATAGATATATGTAGTGCAACCTATACCTGAGAAGCATCGTTATGGACCATTTATAGTACAAGGTATGTGTAATGACCTAATAAATATGGTCTATTTTTTTAAAAAAAATCATTTATTTATTTACACAACCCAAGATCGCAAAGGTATAAAATTTTAGAGAGTTCGGATACATTTTGATAATCCTCATGACAAAAATTATAAAGGAAAAAACTGAAACCTAATCGTTACAAGGCACAAACATCTTAGGAGGACCTCAACCACTTCCTCGCTTCTACGTGTCCTTAAGCCCTATGAAAAGATATTTGAAAACATTAGGTGATCGAAAATAGCTCAGTAAGGGTTTTTTTGAAACAAAATGAAACCAAAATGTGTTTTTCCATTCAAAAATAAAAAAAGTAAGACATATTATAAAGTTTGTCAATGCTAGATTAGGAAAAACATGTATACTTTCCAATAATAAACATTTTAGTGAAAAATAATTTCAATTTATATTAGAAACATTTGAAAAATATTCCTTGATCATTCATATAGTATTAGTAATTACATTTATAACCTTATAAACATCCATAATTAATTCTCAATGGAAAATTGAATCATAACATGGATTCCTAGTTCACTCTCAGGACATGGAACATGACATAAGCATGAGTCGAGGCTCATTTCACATAGAGGAGCATGAGTCATGGATCATTGCACATGTATTAGAATTATTAAAACCTCATTGCACATGATTTATCATGATTAAACCCTCATTTCACATTAATTATCATGAGTAATCCCTCATTACACATGATTTAGCATGAGTAAACCCACATTGAACCTGATTTAGCATGAGTAAACCCCCATTGCATGTGATTGAGCATAGAATTTCTTTTAATACATGATTTTTAAAAATCATTTCATAAAATATCTTTAGTGTAATATGATAATGGTAGTTTTTCATTTAAATAAAAAATTATACTATTATATACATGTATGCAAAATGATTTCACAGAAGATACATATATATATAAATAAACATGATAGAATACTCATACTTATGTTTCAATTAAAAATAATAAAACTTTTACATAAAATGAAATATATACATACATCATTAGTAATATACATATCTTAAATAAAACCATTCCATGTGAAATGATATATATATATATATATATATATACAGCCACTTATTTTGAAAGAAAAACATCATTTGTGATGTTTGATAACTTCACTTTCACTCGTAGGGGTATAAATACATTAAATAGATTTTATTAAAGAGAGAACCATGGGGATATGTGATTTTAAACATTCCAAGATATATATATATATATTTATATATATGTAAACACGTACATTTTTAAACATTAATAAAAAAATAATATATATTTTTTGAATATCTAAAAATATAACTGATATTTATAGGTGTCCAACAGAATGTATTTAATTATTCAAAATATTTTTAAGAGAAAACAATCTTGAAAACCAAATAAATATTAAATATTTAATACTTATCATGAAACATTAAGGAAGAACATAAAAACGATCACATTACCATCTCAAAACACTCAAAATACTATTATAAATACACTACTTAAAGATTAAAATGAGTTTGAATATATATATAACTAATACATATATATATATATACAGATTAATATAATTTTAAGCATATCTTTAACAAAATCACTCTTACTGACATATTAATAATTACTTAATAGTCATGAAGTAAAGATTTATAATTAAAAAACACATAAATTTATTGAACTATTTGAGAAAGTTTTTCACAAAATAAACACATTATTTCACAAGTATAAATTTTATATAAATCAGCTTTGTAGGAAATGTTTAAAAGAGATGAATGCATGAAAAATTTATAGTCTCATACTAAAAAAATGATTTGAAAAATCAAGAGTCACCATAAAAAGGTAAATACTAGTTTGTATATAATACATGTATTACACCAAATTCATGAACATATTTTACAAAATAAAATTTATTACTTTGCTGATGCAACATAGAAAATAATTGCATATCAAGAAAGGGTTAAATACTACAGATAAATTTGGAAGTAGTTTGAAAATACAAAAACTATTTTATAGAAACAACATCAATTCACTACGCAGACGACTCCACTACTTCACCACAGGTAAAAAAATATTTTCAAAACCTTGAGTACAGATTAATAATGCATGTCAATTGTGATAAATTTTAAAGAAACAAGAAAAAAAATATTTGCATATTACGCAAGGATGAATTCCCCTTACATTGCATATATTTTTATGATTTTCTTGAAATAGTGACATGAATTGCATAGTAGTGTGAGTACTATCGATAAACATGGATTTTTTAAAAAAAATACAAAATAAAAAAGAAAGAGTATCCCCTTACTTTAAGAATTGAAGCATCCAGTACCCCTCAGTCTCATATCACATAGAATAAGATGATTAAAAACACCCCTAATCTAGACTATCCAGGTTATAGTGGGGAGATTTCAAAGGTTTTTCCCTCAATGTCTATGGGTTTTTATACCCAGACATTGAAAACCAGAGTTTAAAATATAGAATAGCTTGAACACACCGATTAACATACCATCAAGAAATCATACTTTTAAAATATATCCCTAATTCGATCTAAACAGGATACATGGGAACCCAAACCAAAATAAAAATTTGAAAACAAAACACAAATGATTTTTTAGTTACTAGAAATATGACCCACCATCATAATGAGGGATTCAACAAAGGATGTTTCCATGAGAAATATGATGCTTAGAGCTACCCTAGGTTGCTAGAAAAAGTTGTAGGAAGACCGACCGCTGATGTGGTGTGTCAGGTTCTTCCTCACACAACCATCTATGAGTCAAATGATTCTGAAATGAAAATCATCACCCCCTATAGAATTCCCAACAGCCGGTAGTGGTGTGCCAACTCCAATCATTTCTGGCCACAATCGTGGGTCGCCCTACTTGGCTGGAAAAGATGACGCAGGGAGAGGGGAAATCCTGTCGATTTTGAACCCTAACCCCAAACCCAATTCCCCTCTTATCATTTATAATTGTTTTATTGTTTTTTATATGTTAATTAATAATTCATATATTCATATGTTTATGTATATTATTATTAATATGCTCTCACTCATATATACATATACACACATATATATATATAAGTATGCTAGTTATTAAAAACTCATATTTGTCCACTTACATAAATAATATAAGTATACACGTTATTATATTATTATTAATCAAAATAATAATTTTCATTATATAGTCCAAAGTATTTTATTAAGAATAATCAATGATTTTTAAAATTCATAATATGATGTGTTATTTAAATTTTCACAAAATTCAGGTCATATATTATCTTGTTTCTAAGTATTTTATATTTTTTTATAGTTTTATAAGCAATTCTAACAAGTGGTAAATAATTATGTATATTCCATGAAAAAAAAGTTTATAAACATTAATTTTTTAAAGTTTCATATTATGAAACTATATTATATTTGAATAACATAAAAAACTTCAATATTCATTGAGATTTAAAATATTGTATACATAAATACGTACTAGAATAAACACTTTTTAATTTTAACTTATCACTATAAATGAAAACAAATATATACATATATATAAATGTAACATTTTTTTCATTTATTAACATTTTTATTTAAAAAAAATACTTCAATCATTATATGTAACAATTAGTTTGTATATAAATACATAACCTTAATAAAAATTTTATTTTAACCAAGCTCATAAAATTTTTAGATCCTATATCCATAAATATGATGCCTGTTTTTACATTCCTCTATGATCTTACCCTTATTCTCATCATTGGGTTTCTACTTATGAAAGATCCCAAAACCATAGGCTATGATATCATTTTAGTCATGTTTGTTATAAGTTGTCCTTATTTTTTGTTTATGATATTTATAGGTTTATTATTACCATCTTCTTATTTTGAGGAAATGTTTCTTGAATCATTCTTAATGTATTTATTTAATAAACAAATATATTTTTTAATATTTTATTTAATGCATTTTACTAAGATTCAAAATTTATATAAGTGTTACTAGGGAATTACATTATACCTCCCTAAAAAAATTGTATCCTCACAATTTGATTACATATAAAAAGAACACTAAAATTAAACACAGCTTTTTGTTGCTTACCTACCTCCATTAAGAATCCACCAATTATCATTATCATGTAAATCACATAGAGTGAGGGTCCAGTTAGTGAAACAATACCTTATGGTTTTTTCAAGTTCTTCCACTTCCTTAGTCCAGACACAGTCTTTACAACTCAGATCGTACTGATGGAAAATATGATTCAATTTTTGAAAATATTTTTTTCTAACATACATTTTCAAAACATCACCATGTACCGGGTTTTTGTAAAATAGTCTGACATAGTCAGCTTTGAAATTTTTGAAATGATGTTCTTATAATATACTGGCTATGTTTCAAAAAAAAATGGAAGCCAAATATATATATATAGGTTGATTAGATGTATTTCTCTTCCACAACTATTCTAAAATGAAATTGTGTATCATACTCTTTAGACATGGTGAAATATTTGAAAATGCCCCGATGGTACCTCCCTTGTCAAGAAAGGTGGAAGAGATGGGAGGTTAATATTTGATCATAGGTGTCCCAGGATCCCTGATGATTTTACGGTAAGGAGGATGTGTTTGATATTTCATAGAGCATCTTTCAAGTAAGTTGGACATTAGAAAAGGTTTTTATGTTGTGCGAGATTTACTCTGCAACAATTATTATAGGTAAGTCTTCAGGGAGGGATAGGAGTGTTGTGCGAGGTTCTTCCTCTTCCATCTAAAAACAACCCTTTATCCTACTAAGGAAACATATATTTTTTTGTTACACTTAGAATGTAACAGCCCGAGATTTTATGAAAAAAATATTCTTTTTAATTTTATTAATGTCTTGTGTTGTACGCTACTCCAAAAGGAGATTGAACAACACACATCCTTGACTAGCCTTGCATTACACGCAATCGCAACCTTCCTCGATAGTGTGTGTAGTACGTAATACTGAGTTTCACGAAACAATGATATGCTATTAAAATATTATTAAAACTAGCCATTATGAATAGTAATAACTACTTTTTAAATTTTAGAAATTTTAACTCTCAAAATGGACTTCATTTTTGGATTCGGAGTATCGAATTTAGCCTAAGGTGAAATTTTGGTACTTTTCGGATAACTTTCATATTCTGATGAATAGTGAAAATTACTAAATTATAATTAAAAACAACTTTTTTTAATCGAAATAATTAATAGTGATAAATCATTAATTTGAGTGGTTTTAAAGTATATTTAGAATATATTTTTACAATTTAATACAATGTTGGTCATTGGATGTAATTTCACATTTAAACTAGACGTAAACAAGTGTCAATCTTTTGATAGATTTTGTTTCTTAAAAACACGCTATTTGTTTTAACAGCGGGATTTAATTATAAAATTAATTAATGCAACTTATATGTTGGGAATTTTGTAAAATAGAAATCATTTTTTAATTCGGAATATCAATTATAGCTTAGGGTAAAAGTTTGGCATTTTTCTGAAAAACTTCAATTTTTGATGAATAGTGAAACCACTAAGTGGTAGGTTAAAAACTGAATTTTGCATAAAACTTAATTTTACCGCTTCTGTGAATGGAATTTCGAAAATCCGAGAGACACGGTTAATATCAAGGACTAAAATTTGGTTCAATGAGATGAAAATAATTTTTTGGTGAATAGTAACTTTTTACTTTTTTTACCGCGGTTAATAGTAAATAGGGTAACTAAGGGTAAATATGATATTACTATTACCCTAAAACATGTCCTAATTCTATTGGACAAGTGTAATTCGACCAAAAACAAACTTAGGAATAAAATATGACCATTTAGGCCCACTTGGATTAGATTAGGACATTTATTATTAATTTATTTAAAGAAAGGTTAAAATAGTTAAAATCAAAGTTTAATAAGTAAATCATTTTTAATATGGGGTTATACATAAGATAAATTCGATTGTAAATATTAATTAGAAATCTAAGAAGATTTCCTACATGATGGTATTTTATTTGTAATTTTTAGACATAAAATAATTTAATTTATTTATGACACAACGATGATGCAGTAATTATCTTATTAATGAAATATTGACATAATTGATGTTATAAACACCAAAATAAATGTAATTTGAAATTTTTTATGAATTCAAATAATTTTCTAGGTTACTATGATATATTAATGTTGATTTAATCAACTTGGTTCGAACATTTAATTCTGTTATGACTTTCACAAAAATCATATATCAAATAGTGTCAAAATTGACACAAAATAGTTTTTAAATCAAATATTATATTATTAATTGTTATTGTATTCCTAAAAATCTAAGGTTCGGCCAAATGACTTAGATAAGGATATATATATTAATAATAAACAATTTGGGGTTCGTTTGGCATGTTATAGTAAGTTTATTAACCATATAGTGAAAGAAAACAAAAAGACATGGTAAAAGTTAAATTATTTAACTTAGAGTTAAATCTAATTGATAAGGTTAAAATAATATCCTAAACTTGTCTAAATTCTATTGGTTGATAGTATTTCGACCCATCCCCACTTTAGCTTCGAAATAAGACCCTTTGGAACCATTATAAACCGATTTTGACTTTAATATAAAATAATATTTTGAGATATTCCTAAGGTGCCCCTCTCCTCCCTTATAAAAGGACACCTCCTCCCCCTTCCTCCTCACACCAATTTGAGCACTCAAGCTCGGCCAACCCCTGCCAAAATCTCTTCTACACTTCCCTAGCAACATCCTAGAGGTTCTGGTCTTCCTCAAAGACCAATTCTAGTGCCCTAAGAGGAGGTCTCAGAGAGGCGCTTCAAAGAAGAGGTAATTACCGTTACCAATTCTTTTATCTTTATTTCTTCTTCCACTTCTTCTTAGGTTGTTTCATTATGAAGTAATAACATCAGTATCACTCATATACTGATATGTTATTATAAGTATGAAACAACCCTATTTCACTATCTATCCATCCTACGGAAAAAGAAATCACCGCGCGTGCGTACGTACGGAATACCGTCTCCACGCCGTGGTGTAATCTATTTTCCACCACCACCTTACATGGATGGGTATAATGGTGTAAAGAATAACTATACATAGTTATTACAACATCATATTGATTCTGATATATTGTATAATCCACTTCAATTCAGTTCAATATTTATGGAAATGATATCATCGCTCGTGCGTACGTACGGACTACCGTCTCCACGACGCGATGAGATTCATTCTCCATGTTAACCATTTAAGAATGATTATAATGTATATATAAGAAATAATAATGAAATATATGACATTATAAAGCTACTGGATTTATGTATATATACATATGTATGTCATCTGCTTACTTCCATTTCAAGACAATAAGGAAAGTAAAACAGCGTTCATGCGTACGTACGGACTACCGTCTCCATGAACGGTGTTTTTCATTTTATTTATCTATCTATTATATATATATATATATATATACTGAATATATATGATATATAAATCATATTTTATATTCTGGAAGTAAGTAAATCATGATATAAGTAATAATGATGTCAATAACAACAAGTCAAAACACCTAAGATAAATGAAACGATTTTACCCAAAACGCTTCTTTAACATGGAATTTACAAAAGAACGGGTAATATAATGTTATAAGTGAACCATATATGATATCATAACAATGAATATGATTCTGGAATAAGTCTATAACATGATTTAAATCATTATACAGGAGGTTTGGACACTTACAAAGCAAGTCAGACCTAAGGTAAGGGAAATATCACAATCTCACTTTTATCCGAGATTGTTTTTACTTTGGTAATTACTGGGGTGTATTTTATCATCCACATCCATGTTCCTTCAATATGTAATATTATTTCCATCCTTCTACAATAGTTTATATCCAATTTTACCCTTCGGTAAGTTTTTAGTAAAAGATATTAAAGGAATCTTTTGTCGTTTTTCATATGAGGTACTTTTCGACTTTTCCGACAAAAGTACGAAGACTGTTTTTTTTAACTTAAACGGCACGAACGGATTTTTACGGTTTTATAAAGCCTTATTTTTATGAATCTTCCTCCAAAAGATTTCATGACTATTTTTAATAAAATCTCTTTCTTTTAAAATTCCATGATGTTTTGTGAAAAGAAATTGATTTTGAAGAAGAAAGGATATTTTCCTCAAGAATTCATTTCAAGTGTTTTATCAAAATTATTTTCCATATAAGATAATAAAGGGTTCTGTTTCTATCCATATTTTTACATTGATTTGACTATTTTGTGATGGAATTATGTTTATGAATTCCTTTATCTTATATGAATGGTTTTATGATGTCATGTTGTTTAAGAATCCCATTTTTGTTACATGGGTTATGAAATGATGTATGATTTATGATTTTGTGGCACACATAAGAATGGTATCATTATGAGATGGGTGGGACCTATATCTCCCTCCAATGCATTGGGTAAAGATTTTATATCTCATGAGATTGACATGGCTGAAATGGTAGGTTATACCGGTTCAGTGAAACAGGACTGAAACGAGGGTTACTCGATTCAGAAAGGGACTTTGTCCACTAAGATAGTCTTGGCAATTAGTCTTGACTAACAAGAAATGATTCTCTATGATTATGTGTGTATGCCACAAAGTTTCATGTTTTAAGTTATGATTATTGGGATTTCATTTCACTACTATGATTTATCCCATGTTATGAAATTATGCTCTCTTTTGCAGGTTAAGATTTCCAAAAGTTATGTTCTTATGAATATGATGTGATTGATTTTTCTTTTGTATACCCTTACTGAGCATTTGAGCTCACCCTTTTATGTTTTCTTTTCCCCAGGATATAAAGAAAGGTTTTTAGGTAAAAAAAAAGGGAAGATATTTATGGGAGATGTTGAAGATCTTTCCCCACGATTAGAAGATTTTATTCCGAGTTTCCAAAGACACTAAACTATTACGATCCTTGTGTGTGTGTTTTTGTTATGTACTAAGTATTCCGCAAAAGTAATGTAATGTCAATGTACGATAAGCTTCGGGTCTCTACAGTTGGTATCAGAGGAAAGGTTTAGTCAACCTTTGGAAACTAGGATGCGAAAACGTTAGTGAGATCCCTAGAGATATTTCTAAGGTATGTCTAGGGATGTCCCTAGGGATAAGTATACGTATAGGTTATAGTAATAGAATTACGCTAACGATCATAGAATTAAACCTAAGATGTTGGATATTGAAGGTACTCCCCCTTTATTATGTTGTTTTCCTTAGCATGATTTTTGCCTCTCACACTATTCTTTTTGGGTTTTAGACGATGGATGGAACCCGAAGGAACAGTGTTGATCAATGCAATGGAGAATGCAATGATTGCCCTCCTGAACAAACAAATGTTATGGGAGATGGAGTGCAAAATCTTATTGCTATACTTACACAAGCTATGAATCATTCTGGACTTCCAAATGAGCAGAGAAGGGAACAATATTCTATTGAGTCCTTCATGAGGCAACGTCCACCTTCTTTCAGTGGGTCTACTGATCCATTAGTTGCTGAACAATGGATTAGTACTACTAAAAAGATATTTTCAGTTCTTCAATGTTCTGAACATGATAAAGTCATCTTAGCAGTATATCGTTTGGAAGGTGAAGCTGATCAATGGTGGAATCTTATCAAGAATACGAGGCCAAGAGATGAAATTGAGTCCATGGAATGGGACGAGTTCAAGAACCTGTTTTTCAGTAAGTACTTCCCTCGTATTCTTCGAAGAAAGATGGAGAAAGAGTTTCTTGAACTGAAGCAAAGGGACGATGAATCTGTTGGTACCTATGAAGCAAATTTTACAAGACTTGCAAGGTATGCTTCTGGAATTATCATTCAACCTGAAAGTAAAGTTGATCGATTTTTCAGTGGCTTAAAACCAAGTCTTCGAAGGGCATTAGCTATAAGAGACTTCAGTAGCTATGAAGAAATTGTGCGTTGTTCTATCAAGGTAGAAATGGAAGTTGGTGTTACATATCCATCTCATGGTTTTGACAAGAAACGAAAGATGGAGTTCAAGGATAAATCTCAGAATAATGATGAAAAGAAGATGAATGTTTCCTTATGCACAAAGTGTGGGAAGAAGCATGGTGGAGATTGTCTTAAAGGGACTAGAAAATGTTTTAAGTGTGGAAAAGAAGGTCATCGAGCAGCTAAGTGTCGAAGTAATGGAAAAAGGGTTTCTAATGATGTGAATAAAGCAAACACTGCAGAGAACGCACCGCCAACACTTCAATGCTTCAAGTGCAAGGAAATGGGGCATTATGCTAATAATTGCCCTAATCCAAGGGTTAGTGATGATCAACATGAGCAACCACTGAAGGCAAAGGACAAAGGGAAATCACATGCGATCATTATTGGCAATGTTGAATATGACAACGATGTGGTGGAATGATTAAGTGTTTATGTAATGGGATTCCAAAATAATGTTGTATCATTGAATATTGCAATATTTATTGATGTGGTATTCAAAGTGATTGAGATATTTTTTGGAAATAAGATGATATGCGAGAAAATGAAATGTTTAATAGTATTCATGATCTCATGATTAATATAAGGACTAAGTGATATCATGGTTTGAGTATATATAATTTTGAGGATTTTGGTATGTGGAAAGTGTTAACTTTTAACTGCACTCATGTTTTCACTAAGGTATTCAAGAGAATACACGATTAAGGACTTTGAGTGTTTGGAATGTGACCAACAAGACATATCTTATGATATGTGGGGATCAACGACAGTATTAAATCTCTGGTAATCTTTGTCACTATATTATGAGAGTGGACTGCAGTATTATGTATAAGCCTAAAGATTAGACTGGATTATGTTCGACATAAGTTAGTATTGTTTAAGGATAGAAGATTTTCGATATTATTGATGGGATGTTATAGTAACGTAGTTTTAGAAAAAGGGACAACCTGCAGGACGGGCGACAGCCCATCGCTTCGGACAAGGCTGTAGGAATCGAACCCACAACAGAAGTGCGACTGGCCTTTATCGCCTACCACTAGCCTACAGGAAGTCCCTGTTTAGTAGAAACTAGTTTTATTATATTAAGCAGTATGATATATGAAGTATAAGTCCATTTTAGGAACCATATATGATTAATCTCACTATAGATCGACTTATGCATATAATTTTTGCTAACCTTTTGTTTGAGACAGATGGAATGACCCGTCGTTCTATCACATAATCTGCTAACACTTCACGAATAACAAATTCAACTTCATTTATTTAAGAGATGAAGTGGAAATTGTTCAAGACACGAACAACAGTGAGATTGTACCAAAATAAATTAAGTATTTATTCTAATTCAAATTTTCAACTTTAGGGAAATGATCTTGAAAACCAAAAATGTTGTCCTAGTGATCTTATAACTGATGAATCAGATGGTACCTTATATCATCACAAATCTATGGATTTGTGATTACTGGCTTTTCCATAGCCATGTTCTCTACCACTCTCCATCAGAACATGATGGTTAGATTTCTCTTCCATATCCATATTTTTACCTATGTGGAAACCCAACGATTAGTTTATTTGGGTAATCGTTACATTTCATACTTTAGTTTTTAAAGCCATGTTTTGGTATTCCTTTTTACGATGTGGGATTCTATTAAAGAAACTTTATAATAGTAAACCATTTATAACCCCGACGAATTTTGAGGGCGAAATTCATTTTAAGGGGGGTAGAATGTAACAGCCCGAGATTTTATGAAAAAAATATTCTTTTTAATTTTATTAATGTCTTGTGTTGTACGCTACTCCAAAAGGAGCTTGAACAACACACATCCTTGACTAGCCTTGCATTACACGCAATCGCAACCTTCCTCGATAGCGTGTGTAGTACGTAATACTGAGTTTCACGAAACAATGATATGCTATTAAAATATTATTAAAACTAGCCATTATGAATAGTAATAACTACTTTTTAAATTTTAGAAATTTTAACTCTCAAAATGGACTTCATTTTTGGATTCGGAGTATCGAATTTAGCCTAAGGTGAAATTTTGGTACTTTTCGGATAACTTTCATATTCTGATGAATAGTGAAAATTACTAAATTATAATTAAAAACAACTTTTTTTAATCGAAATAATTAATAGTGATAAATCATTAATTTGAGTGGTTTTAAAGTATATTTAGAATATATTTTTACAATTTAATACAATGTTGGTCATTGGATGTAATTTCACATTTAAACTAGACATAAACAAGTGTCAATCTTTTGATAGATTTTGTTTCTTAAAAACACGCTATTTGTTTTAACAGCGGGATTTAATTATAAAATTAATTAATGCAACTTATATGTTGGGAATTTTGTAAAATAGAAATCATTTTTGAATTCGGAATATCAATTATAGCTTAGGGTGAAATTTTGGCATTTTTCTGAAAAACTTCAATTTTTGATGAATAGTGAAACCACTAAGTGGTAGGTTAAAAACTGAATTTTGCATAAAACGTAATTTTACCGCTTCTGTGAATGGAATTTCGAAAATCCGAGAGACACGGTTAATATCAAGGACTAAAATGTGGTTCAATGAGATAAAAATAATTTTTTGGTGAATAGTAACTTTTTACTTTTTTTACCGCGGTTAATAGTAAATAGGGTAACTAAGGGTAAATATGATATTACTATTACCCTAACACATGTCCTAATTCTATTGGACAAGTGTAATTCGACCAAAAACAAACTTAGGAATAAAATATGACCATTTAGGCCCACTTGGATTAGATTAGGACATTTATTATTAATTTATTTAAAGAAAGGTTAAAATAGTTAAAACCAAAGTTTAATAAGTAAATCATTTTTAATATGGGGTTATAAATAATATAAATTCGATTGTAAATATTCATTAGAAATCTAAGAAGATTTCCTACATGATGGTATTTTATTTGTAATTTTTAGACATAAAATAATTTAATTTATTTATGACACAACAATGATGCAGTAATTATCTTATTAATGAAATATTGACATAATTGATGTTATAAACACCAAAATAAATGTAATTTGAAATTTTTTATGAATTCCACTAATTTTCTAGGTTACTATGATATATTAATGTTGATTTAATCAACTTGGTTCGAACATTTAATTCTATTATGACTTTCACAAAAATCATATATCAAATAGTGTCAAAATTGACACAAAATAGTTTTTAAATCAAATATTATATTATTAATTGTTATTGTATTCCTAAAAATCTAAGGTTCGGCCAAATGACTTAGATAAGGATATATATATTAATAATAAACAATTTGGGGTTCTTTTGGCATGTTATAGTAAGTTTATTAACCATATAGTGAAAGAAAACAAAAAGACATGGTAAAAGTTAAATTATTTAACTTAGAGTTAAATCTAATTGATAAGGTTAAAATAATATCCTAAACTTGTCTAAATTATATTGGTTGATAGTATTTCGACCCATCCCCACTTTAGCTTCGAAATAAGACCCTTTGGAACCATTATAAACCGATTTTGACTTTAATATAAAATAATATTTTGAGATATTCCTAAGGTGCCCCTCTCCTCCCTTATAAAAGGACACCTCCTCCCCCTTCCTCCTCACACCAATTTGAGCACTCAAGCTCGGCCAACCCCTGCCAAAATATCTTCTCCACTTCACTAGAAACATCCTAGAGGTTCTGGTCTTCCTCAAAGACCAATTCTATTGCCCTAAGAGGAGGTCTCAAAGAGGCGCTTCAAAGAAGAGGTAATTACCGTTACCAATTCTTTTATCTTTATTTCTTCTTCCACTTCTTCTTAGGTTGTTTCATTATGAAGTAATAACATCAGTATCACTCATATACTGATATGTTATTATAAGTATGAAACAACCCTATTTCACTATCTATCCATCCTACGGAAAAAGAAATCACCGCGCGTGCGTACGTACGGAATACCGTCTCCACGCCGTGGTGTAATCTATTTTCCACCACCACCTTACATGGATGGGTATAATGGTGTAAAGAATAACTATACATAGTTATTACAACATCATATTGATTCTGATATATTGTATAATCCACTTCAATTCAGTTCAATATTTATGGAAATGATATCATCGCTCGTGCGTACGTACGGACTACCGTCTCCACGACGCGATGAGATTCATTCTCCATGTTAACCATTTAAGAATGATTATAATGTATATATAAGAAATAATAATGAAATATATGACATTATAAAGCTACTGGATTTATGTATATATACATATGTATGTCATCTACTTACTTCTATTTCAAGACAATAAGGAAAGTAAAACAGCGTTCATGCGTACGTACGGACTACCGTCTCCATGAACGGTGTTTTTCATTTTATTTATCTATCTATTATATATATATATATATAATGAATATATATGATATATAAATCATATTTTATATTCTGGAAGTAATTAAATCATGATATAAGTAATAATGATGTCAAGAACAACAAGTCAAAACACCTAAGATAAATGAAACGATTTTACCCGAAACGCTTCTTTAACATGGAATTTACAAAAGAACGGGTAATATAATGTTATAAGTGAAACATATATGACATCATAACAATGAATATGATTCTGGAATAAGTCGATAACATGATTTAAATCATTATACAGGAGGTTTGGACACTTACAAAGCAAGTCGGACCTAAGGTAAGGGAAATATCACAATCTCACTTTTATCCGAGATTGTTTTTACTTTGGTAATTACTGGGGTGTATTTTATCATCCACATCCATGTTCCTTCAATATGTAATATTATTTCCATCCTTATACAATAGTTTATATCCAATTTTACCCTTCGGTAAGTTTTTAGTAAAAGATATTAAAGGAATCTTTTGTCGTTTTTCATACGAGGTACTTTTTGACTTTTCCGACAAAAGTACGAAGAATGTTTTTTTAACTTAAACGGCACGAACAGATTTTTACGGTTTTATAAAGCCTTATTTTTATGAAGCTTCCTCCAAAAGATTTCATGAATATTTTTAATAAAATCTCTTTCTTTTAAAATTCCATGATGTTTTGTGAAAGGAAATTGATTTTGAAGAAGAAAGGATATTTTCCTCAAGAATTCATTTCAAGTGTTTTATCAAAATTATTTTCCATATAAGATAATAAAGGGTTCTGTTTCTATCCATATTTTTACATTGATTTGACTATTTTGTGATGGAATTATGTTTATGAATTCCTTTATCTTATATGAATGGTTTTATGATGTCATGTTGTTTAAGAATCCCATTTTTGTTACATGGGTTATGAAATGATGTATGATTTATGATTTTGTGGCACACATAAGAATGGTATCATTATGAGATGGGTGGGACCTATATCTCCCTCCAATGCATTGGGTAAAGATTTTATATCTCATGAGACAGACATGGCTGAAATGGTAGGTTATACCGGTTCAGTGAAACAGGACTGAAACAAGGGTTACTCGATTCAGAAAGGGACTTTGTCCACTAAGATAGTCTTGGCAATTAGTCTTGACTAACAAGAAATGATTCTCTATGATTATGTGTGTATTCCACAAAGTTTCATGTTTTAAGTTATGATTATTGGGATTTCATTTCACTACTATGATTTATCCCATGTTATGAAATTATGCTCTCTTTTGCAGGTTAAGATTTCCAAAAGTTATGTTCTTATGAATATGATGTGATTGATTTTTCTTTTGTATACCCTTACTGAGCATTTGAGCTCACCCTTTTATGTTTTCTTTTCCCCGGGATATAAAGAAAGGTTTTTAGGTAAAAAAAAGGGAAGATATTTATGGGAGATGTTGAAGATCTTTCCCCACGATTAGAAGATTTTATTCCGAGTTTCCAAAGACACTAAACTATTACGATCCTTGTGTGTGTGTTTTTGTTATGTACTAAGTATTCCGCAAAAGTAATGTAATGTCAATGTACGATAAGCTTCGGGTCTCTACATAGAACGGATACTAGATGGATCAAATTATAACGATTTATTACTCCTTAATGAAAAAGGACCTAGTAAAATATATAAAAGGTATTCAAAGGATTAAAGGGTTTCTCTATATACCGACTTCTAAATTTGTCTATAACCTAGCTCTGATACCAAATGTAATGACCTAGAAAACGTGGCCTATATTTTTGTTTATTAACATTTTTATTTTTACAAAAAATACATCAACGACTATATGCAACTATCAGTTTGTATATATATACATAACCTTAAAAAACATTTTATTTTAACCAAGGTCATAAAATTTGTAGATCCTATGCCCATTAAGATGGTGCCTATTTTCAAATTCCTATGTGATCTTACCCTTATTCTCATCATTGGGTTTCAAATTATGGAAGATCCAAAAAGAATAGTCTATGATATCATCATTATCATGTTTGTTATAAGTTTTCCTTATTTTTTTTGATGATATTTATAGGTTTAATATTATCGGCTTCTTAGTTTTAGGAAATGATTCTTGTAACATTCTTAATGTATTTATTTAATAAACAAGGTGTTGTTTTTTTTACGATTTATTTAATGCATTTTAATTAGAGTCAAAATTTATATAAGAGTTACTGGGGAATTACATTATACCCCCATAAAAAAATTACGTCCTCACAATTTGATTACATATAAAAAGAACACTAAAATCAAACACAAATTCAAGGTTTCTTACCACCCTCCATTAAGAATCCTGCAATTATCATTATCACATCGATCATAAAGAGCGAGTCCCCAATTAGTGAAACAATAACTTACGGCTTTTTCAAGGTCTTCCACTTCATTATCCTAGACACAATCTGTACAACATAGATTGTACTGATGGAAAATATGATGCACTTTTTGAAAATAATTTTTTCTAACATACAGTTTCAAAACCTCACAATGTACTAGGTTTTTGTAAAATAGTTTGATAGAGTCACCATTGGAATTTTTGAAATTTGGTTCTTCTAATATATTTCCTAAGTTTCCAAAAATACTAGAAGACAAAATAATATATATATATATATATATAGGCTTCTCAGAGGTCTCCCTCTTCGGTAGCTGTTTTAAAATCAAATAGTGCATCATACTCTCTGGACAGGGTGAAATATTTAAAAATGTTCTGATGGTAACTCCCTTATCAAGAAAGGTGGAAGAGTTGGGAGCTTAATATTTGATCATAGATATTCCATGATCCTGAATGATTTTTTAGTAAGGAGGAGGTGTTTGATATGTCATAGCTCATCTTGCAGGTAAGTTGGACATTGGAAAAGGTTTTGATGTTGTGTAATACTTAATTTTCAAAAATTATTGCAAGTAAGTCATCAGGAAGGGACAAGAGTGTTGTGCGAGGTTCTTCCCCTTCCATCTAGAATCTACCCTTTATCATAATAATGAAACATATGAAATTGTAAGTTACTCTTAGTCATTATACTAGATGGCTCAAAGTCTAATGATTTGTTACTCCTTAATGAAAAGGACCTAGAAAAATCTATGAAAGGTATTCAAAGGATCAAAGGGGTTCTCTATGTATTGAATTCTAAAGTTATATATATAAAAGATCTAATACAAAATGTAACGACCCAAAAAACATGTTCTATTTTTTCATTTATTAAAATTATTAATTAAAAAAAATTCTTCAACGTCTATATGAAACGATCAGTTTGTATATAAATACATTACATAAAATAACATTTTATTTTAACCAAACACAAAAAAATTTTAGATCCTCTGTCCATAAAGATGATTCCTATTTTTACATTCATTTGTGCTCTTACCCTTATTCTCATCATTGGTTTTCTACTTATGGAAGATCCCAAAAGCACGGGCTACGATATCGTTGTTATCCTATTTGTTATTCGTTTTCCTTATTTTTTTATGATATTTAAAAGGATTAATATTACCATATTCTTAGTTTGAGGAAATGTTTCTTGTATCATTCATAATGCATTTCTTTAATATACAAGGAGTTATTTTTTTTGAAAAGTTTTATTTAATTAATTTTACTAATATTCAAAATTATTATAAGAGTTACTGGAGCATTAAAGTACGATATTATTATCCTAAACATTATTAAATTAATTATTTTATACCATCACTTCACACTTGTTCTTATCAATGGCTATAATTTAGATTCTTGGACAAGAGATGGAGTAATTTTTTGGATAACGACTCTCGATACTGTTTTGGGATTGTGTACAATAAGTATACTCAAATGCAAGGATTTTCCCCTTGATATTGGAGGTTACCATTTCATATGGAATGATTTCATTCATCAAATGGAATGTTTTGATATATTTCTATGGACTGTATAGTTAGTGACTTATGTTGAATATATTGATTGTTGTCACTAGAGGGTATCTTTTATATTACATGAAGTATTTAACTACATTCATAAGGGATAATGGGATGTCTATGAAATTCAAGTTAGATATGGGAATCATGGAATGGGTGAAGTGTCCAAAAATATTTCTATCATTTTTTTCAAATGAGTAGGGATTAAAACAAGTTATTTTTCCTCCAGTGGTGGACCCATTAAGAGATGTTTTAAAAGATGATTTTTAGGACAACCTCCTGAGAGAGTGGAAGAGTTTACCACTTAAATTTTTCCAGGAGTAGAACCGGCATGAAATCCTATATACCACACAACTCCAAATAATGTTCATGAACTTAAGAGGTATCTAGAGAAGCTTGAAGAAAAAGGGTTCATACGACCTAGTGCATCTCCTTGGGGTTCACTTGTGATTTTCTCTAAGAGCAGAGATGAAACCTTAAGGATATGTGTGGATAAATGGTGGTTGAATTAGCATTAAGTTAAGAAATATTACACCCTTCATCATAATGAAAATATATTCAACCATATATGAGGATAAAGAGTATTATATAACATTTATTTGAGATCAAGACCCCATCAAGGGTGAGTTTGGACCTCAAATATACCACATTCTACATTCCGAAGTAGGTATAACTTGTATGTTTATTTTTTTATATTGTTAGGTCAACACAACAAATCTATATATTTATGAAGTTGATGAATTGGGTTCGACAAAAATTTGGTGGCCTTGGTTGTCATTTATGTGGAGGATATCTTACTGTATTCTCAAACATAAAATGATCAGTCCAAACACCTTGACATTATATTTCAGTAAACTATTAGAGAATATTTTCTATTCCAAGCGTAGAAAATTAAAATTCTAGATTGATAAAGTTAAATTTCTAGGTTACATCATATTAAATCCAGGGATACCTATGGATCTAGAGAAGGTGGGATCCATTTTTTAATAGGAGGAGTCTAAGAAAATATTATATATATAGAGTTTCTTAGGGTTATCTTATTACCATCAACATTTCATTTGGAAATTTTCATGACTTGAAGCACCATTTATAGGATTAAATAATATTTTTTTATATTATCAGGGCTTGAAACTTGTGATAAATCATTTAAATAGTTTAAATGAATCATAACCTTAGTATCTATCCTGATTTTACATTATCCTAGATGAGGATATATAGTATTTTGTGATGCATGAGACATAAGGTTGGGAGTAGTTTTGATGCACAGTGAATGAGTAATAGTGTATGGGTCTCATAAATTAAGGCCTCATGTGTGTCACCATGTGATTTTGTGAAATATATAATCTTTATTAACCTAATCTTTTCAATATTATTCATTTCACACAATAATGAACATAGATTGTATTATGTGAAAGCACAAAGTTATTATTTCTTCGTAAACAATACCAATTTGATCTTATTCTGCAAAAAATAATTATATTAGATTGAGGTACACACAACAGTATGTTTATCTTGTTCTACACAGAAATATGAATTTATTAAATAACTTATGTGACACATAAGATTGATTTTTACCGAACTATAATATTCTACTAATATTATTATCAAAATATTATTATAGTTATCACCTAGTCATTAGAATGGAATTTACAAATAAGATTAAATAAATTTTGAAAATATGGTTTACTCATGTATATAAGATGAATCCTTGGGTTATTAATTAGTTATAAATGAAAGTAAGTGGTATTTTAAAAATAATGATATTCCTTTTCTACAAAACTTTTTTACTATGTAAAAATGTATTTTTATCCCAATAAAATAAAAAATATATTTTTGATGATTTTTTATAATAAAATTTTTATATTATATATTCAATAATATTTTTTGGAACTCATTAAATATATTTTATAGGTATAAGATAAGAAAAAAAATATAATTTTAAGAATAAAAATATGTATTTTTCAAAAAGTTAATTTTATCGCCTTTTAACGGAACAACTATTTTAAATATAAATTTTGACACTTGAAATTTATTTTACCAAATAAAATTTATTTTACCAAATAAAATTTATTTTTAAAATAAGAATATAAAATTTTAATTTGGGTGATTTTTTGGTATTTTTCTGAGAAGTTTCATTTTTTGATGAATAGTGAAAACACTAAATTTTAATTGAAAATTGATTTTTAATCAAATTTATTAATATAGTGAAATTATATTTTAAATTATAATTATGTCAATTATAAAATAATAATTAAAATTTAGGTAATTAGAATAAATATTATATTGAAATTGGATATAAAAATATTTCAATCTTTTGAACTTTTTTCTAAAAAAACCTACTTTCCTGTCACGTTAGCAGGATTAATTTTAAATTAATTTAGACCAATTATGTTATTGGAATTTTTAAAAATGGATTACATATTTATAATAATCATAATTTTTAATTTATAGTTTGTTAAAATTAGTTTTTTCACAAAAATATTTGCGAATTCAATTAAAATTAATAATAGTGATTAAGTTAAAAACGAGTTTACTTTGTAGTTAAACATTAAATTAAGGGAACAAATAACCAATAAAAATGTAAAAAATACATTTTATAGATAATTTTAGATCATATTCTCCATTTTATATAAATGTACAATTATTGGAGCACATTTTATAAAGGAGACCTCATAAGAGTGTTTACCTTTTTATATTTACAAGAATACCACTCCTCCTCTATAAAAAGTGAACTAACCCCCTCACTTATTCACACCTCTGGAGCACTCTGGATCATCCAAAACATTCCCAAATAATATTTCCAATTACCTAAATTCATCAAATTGGACACACTTTTGGTATAACTATAACCAAGAAATCCCTTTGGTGCAAACCAAAATGAGTTACCTAAAGAAAAGGTAACATCCTTCAACAAGAATTTTTTTTTCTTTATTTCACCACCCCATAAATTATTTTTATTACATGATTATATAACAAACTAAGTATAATAAATATAATTATATTTTTTTATTATATTTTTATGACCTACACTCACACACAGTTGCATCAAATGGGATACACAATCATCGTTCATGTGTATGGCCGAGTACTTGCTTGCGAAAAAATGTCATTCATTTTTCCATAACCACCAGTAAAGGTTCTTAATAATGATAAAAATATATTTTTTATGTGATATATATTATATTTATGTTTTCATTATTATTATATAACTATTATATAACACATAAATCTATGATTTCCATTTTATGGGAATATAATTACTTCATTTCTAGACCTGTGGACAGCTGCCTCCTCAGAGTGATGTGATTCATTCACGTTTTAAATAGAATGTATTAAGGATGAGTTTAATAAAAATAAGTTTTATATATGAAATAATAATTATGTTGGGATTATTATATATATACATTTATATAAATATATTATATACTTTTTTTCTTTCAATACGACAAGAAAATGAAAATAATATTTATGCGTACATATGGCCTACTGTCTCAATGAATGGTGGATTTCATTTCAATTATATATTTTATATATTATAATAAATAAATATATAAAGAATATATATGATATTTATATCATGTTTTACAATATATAAATGATGAAATTATGATACAAGTAAGTGAACCAAAAATATAACAAATCAAAAACATGCGAAAAACAATGTAGTTATTACCCGAAACATTACATTAACATATAATTGTTAATAAATGGGTAATAAAAGGTCATATAAAAGTAATATATGGTATTATATATACTAATATTGTTATTTAATATATTTATAATGAACTTATAATTATTTTAATGGAGTTTTTAATGAGTACGATGAGAGACAAGACAGAAGGTAAGGGTTTTCTCATCTCACTTTTATTTCGGTGAGATATATGTTGTATTCAACACTTATTCTTGTTGTGTGGTGTATATACTACCCTATGAAATGTTATATAATGAATTTAATTTATTTATTTAAATTAAAATTTTCAATTGATGTTATTATTTCACGGATATAATGATTCTTAAATTACTCAAGTAATAAGGGAATTTAATCTCACATTCAAATATTTGTGAGAGACATGCCTTATTCACCACCCATTTATTCTATGTTGTGTATAGACTAACCATGAATTTATTATATGATTATTATTCTTATATTTATGGTTATTTAAAAATCCATTTTATGATATGTCTTTCATGGTGTTTATAGTTCAAAAGTTACCAAATCAGTAAGGTAATTTTGCCTCAATTTTTTTTCTTTGAGACACATGTTATGTTAGGAATATATATTATTTTAAAAGGTGTATATAATAACCGTTGACATTTTATATCATGATTATAATAATTTTAATGATATATTGAGATTCATTTAATTTTATTATTTAATGGGTATTAGGATTCAATGTTACCATAGTGGTAAGAGCTCATTACTACGATCTCATCATTTATCAGGATGATTTTTGATTATTCTTCCATTGATGAAATATTATGATCCATATCTCAAGAATTATTATGAATTGTTATATCCAATTGTTCTTCATGTTATTTCCATGTAATGGTAAAATTTTCCACTCTTTTGTACATTGATTTATAAGAATTGTTTTTTACGAAAATACGAATTTATTTCTCTTTTCGGTTAGAAATCTGTATTATTTCATAACTGTGTATTCTAAAAATATTTTCTAAAAGTTTTAATGTTTAATTGTTTTTTAAAATTATTTTCAAAGATATTTTCAAAGAAAAGGTTTTAATTTTTTTACATGCTTCCTTTATAAGTTTTCAAATCCATTTTAAATGGAAACAATTTTAAAATATTTGAAATCTTTCTTTATATGTTTTCAAATATATTTTAAAAGAAAATGTTTTCAATTTTTTTTCAATATTCCTTTATATGTTTTAAAATAAATTTTCAAAGAAATGTTTTATCAAAAAAATTTCAATCTTCCTTTCATTTTTTTAAATTGATTTACAAATAAAATATTTAAAAATGTTTTCAAGCTTAATTTAGAAGTTTTCAAAAAAAATTCAAAGAAAATGTCTACAAAATGGTTGAAATAATCCTTTATATGTTTTCAAATATATTTTCAGAGAAGAAAAATTCAAAATTTATTCATGATTATTTTATAAGTTTTCAAATTTATTTTCAAATAAATGGTTTTTTAAATTTTTACAATATTACTTTATATGTTTTTAAATCTATATTAAAAGAAAATGTTTTCAAAATGTTTTAAAGATTACATTATAAGTTTTCCATGCCATTTTAAATGAAAATGTTTTCAAAATGTTTTCAAGATTACATTATATTTTTTCAAAGATATTTTCAATGAAACGTTTTTCAAAACTTTTTCAAACTTCCTTTAATTTTTTTCAAAATGTTTATAAGGTTCCCTTATAAGTTTTGAAAG
This sequence comes from Viscum album, assembly GCA_963277665.1. Classification (NCBI taxonomy): domain Eukaryota; kingdom Viridiplantae; phylum Streptophyta; class Magnoliopsida; order Santalales; family Viscaceae; genus Viscum; species Viscum album. The sequence goes on from OY728128.1 coordinate 861,481,352, forward strand.
ATATTTTAAAAGAAAAATTTTTTAAATTGTTTTCAAGTTTCATTTATATGTTTTCAAATCCATTTTCAAAGAAAATATTTATAAAATGTTTACAATATTTATTTATACGTTTTCAATGATATTTTAATAACAAATGTTTTAAAAAGTGTTTCAAATATTTCATTATATGTTTTCTAATCCATTTTTAAGGAAAAGGTTTTCGAAATGTTTACAAGATTCCATAATAAGTTTTCAAATATATTTTCAAATAAAGTGTTTTAAAAATGTTTTTCAAGATTACTTTATAAGTTTCAAAAAATATTTTTCCAAGAAAAGGTTTTAAAAATGATTTAAAGAATGATTTATAAGTTTTAAAGGTTATTTTCAAAGAAAAAGTTTTTGAAAACGTTTAGTGTTTTAAAAAGCATTTTCCAAAGTGGAAAGGATATTTACCTCAAGAAATGTTCAAATGGTTTTAAATATTAATTATTATGTTTTAAAAGTTATATTGAAAGAAAATTATTTTGAAAATGATTTAGGTTTTATGAAAATTTATTTTCAAAGAAAGGTTATTTCCCTTAACAAATTCACCTAGTGATATTTGAATATCCTTATCCATCTAAGATAATATCATTTGATATAGTTTATTCTTTAATGGGAATATGATATAAGGGAACCATTCTTATTCTTTATTTGAATGGTTTATGATTAATATGAAAAGTTGTTTACAAAAACCACTTCTCTTCCATGAGTTATACCATGATAAAAATCATATGAAACTAACTTTATTTCAAGAGTAATTATATGATTATAAAACATGTCTCTTTTACACTAGTTAGGATATGATAAAATGCTTGTGATACCCATTTAATTTCATTGTTTATGATATGATTTTTTGAACTCCATATATTTTTTGGGTTCAAGATAAGATGAATGTTTTATTATATTGTGGAAAACATAAGTATGATTTAATTATGTGACAGGTGGGACCTATATATCAATCCAATGCATTGGTTAACGATTTATATCTAATGAGATACAATTTTTTGAAATGGTAAGTGAAACTAGTTTAGTAAGAGAATTTTTCTGCTAAGATGGTATTGGGAGTGAACCTTGACAACTAAGATGGTCTTGGGAGTACACCTTGACTACAATGATGGTTTGGGGAGTGAACCCATTACACTATAAGGTAAGGGTTGTGACTGTGGATGGGGGCGTGTTCAAACTAGTAGATTTATCTCTGATGAAGTTCGCTGATTGGTTTTGTAAATGTTACTTTAATTATAGGGAATGATATTATATTCTTACGTGTATGCCCCAAATTCTATGTATTATTCCTATATTATTCTTTCATGGATTATGATATTGATTCCCATATGAATCATGTATGGTGAACTACTAATCTCTATTCCATTAATAGTGTATATAATCTTTGATTTTTAAGGTATGATCTTCAAATGATATTCTCATGTTATCAAAACCTTACAATCATGCTTTGCTTACATATATCCTTTATTTCCCCTTACTGAGAATTTGAACTAACCCATTATTATATTTCCCTTCCCCAGGTTATGAATAAAGGATTTATGTAGAAGTACTAAAGAGCGAGATATTTGTTGGAGACATTGAATATCTTTCACCAAGTTAGAATATTGTGTTCAATATTCAAAAGGGACTAAACTATTATGGTCCTCAGGCATGTAATTTTTTAATGTGATGAATATTTATCTAAAATTATTTAATATCCATTTATGTTAAGATTTTTTTGCCATATCATGAGTGTAATTAACTGATAAATGACCTCACATAAGCATTAGTGGTTCCTGATTTATTTTTTTCTGGTGATATTACATGTTTGGGGATGGGTACATTGTATACACAGACCTTAAATGCCTCAAATACATATTCACCCAACGTGAATTGAACATTCAATAGAGGATATGGGTCATCTAACTTTAGTCCATTGTCATTTATCTTTCTTATATTCCTGGTATGGTTAATGTAGTTATTGATTCTAGGAGATGGAAAACTTTGATAGAAGTTTTTTAAGAAGATAATATTGAATTAAAGATGATTGATCTTCTTTATGAGATGCATATGGATGTTCAAGAGTTTCATGAAAAATATTTTCTTTTGGGTTTAGTGGTGACTTCATCTCTCTTAGATCAAGTGAAGGAGAGAATGATTTATGATTATGAAATCTTATTCCTAAGGTAATTTCTTCATATGAGGACCCATCAACTGGTTATATTATTGATGATTATGAGATTCTGCATATTCATGGGTGACTCATTTTTCTTACAAACATGTAAGTGGAGTTTATGTGATAATATCATGCTTCTAAATGGTAATTACATACTATAAATAACAATTGTTACAATGATTTATTCCATGATAATTATTTTCTTAGGATGGAAAAGAAAATAATAGGTTTTGTTACTCGGTGTTCCACCTGTTTGTAGGTGAAGGAAAAACACCAGCGGCATGAGCGCCTCTTACAACTATTACCCATCCTGGAGTGGAAATGGGATAGTGTCACTATGGATCTTTTGATCGGATTACCAAGATCAACTCAGGGAAGTGAAATCATATGGGTGATCATGGAAAATCAGATTAAGGTTACCCACTTCTTATTTATTAGAGAGACCTTTCTGTGGATAAAATTTCAAGGATATTTGTTTGAGATATTATATGCCTTCATGGGGTTACACATTCCATAGTATTAGAAAGGGATTCTTGGTTTACTTATCTGTTCTAGAATGGGTAACATATGGATCATGGATCACATGTAATTTTGAGTAAAACATTCCCCCACATACCTATTTCTAGTTCGATTGTACTATACAAGTGTTAGAGGAAATTCCTAGAGTGTGAAACCTTGATTTTAGAGGTTATTAGAATAAAAACTAAAAAATTACTATGTTCTCTTATAATAATATTTTACAATTTACTATACTCATGGTTCCATATGAGGTGCTTTACAATAGTCTATGTTGTCCAGATCTATATATGTTAGAGGTTGGGGAGGTAAAATAATTGGGAACTCATATAATTTAGTTGTTATAAATGTATGTATAGTTGATTTGGAAACATATAGATACAACATAGTGTAAAAATAAGTCTTATAATGATCATCATCACCAAACTCTAGAGTTTGGGGTGGGTAATCGAGAATTCCTATGTGTCTTGCCAATATTGGGTTATCAATGGATTCAAAGACAAGGGAACATTGAACCTAGGATTTTAGGGCCTTTTTAGATCATGGAGATGGTTGGGCTAGTAGCCTATAAAATATCACTTCCTCAGAGGTACCGAGATATACACAACGTCTTCCATGTTTCTCAGATTCACCATTATTATTCAGACATATATCGCATCTTCGATTCTAAGGAAGTTGATTCAGAGGATGATGAATTGTTTGAGAAGTATATTTTTCATTTCATTGATCGTAGAATACATGATCTTGAAGGTAGTACATTTACACTAGTATCATTTCTATGAATGAAATAATATGTACATTACGAGACCTAGGAGAAAGAGTTTGGTATAAATTCTTAGTGGATGGAGTTATTCTTGGATGATATTCACCCCTTGCTCAGAATTGAAAATTCGAGATGAGTTGTATTTAGGAGGGGAGTTTGAAGGATCCTATATTTTCATTGAGGCATTAATCCTTTATTTTTTGGTTTAAAAATTTCATTTCATATTAATGGTAATTATTAAAGAGTTCATAGTGGTTTTGGGATCATCTGTGATTAGTTTAGGGCATATATTTTTGGTTTTGAAGGATACAAGATGAGGTTAATGGTTAGCACACGGTTAGTAGAAACCATGAATATCCACCGTATGGCCCATTAAGATAGGATCATATTTTTCCAAACCATGAAATAGAGTATATATGGCCATAATTAACCAAAAATTAATTTTAGAGGTGAATCTCATAGTGTGCACTTGGTTTGTTTAACCGTATGCCTAAACCATGTGAGGGGTTGTCTCTTGGACAATATCCACACACGATGGGTAAATAGTTTGTTTAACTGTGCACCTAGACTATCTAAGGTAGGTTTTATTGGATAGTTTCTACCACTTGGTTGGAAAAAAGATACAAATAGTGTTACCAAACTCTGTTACCCTTTAAAAAGAAGGAAATTATGATTTCCCCATCTCATTTGTTAAATATTATTCCTCTATTATCCTCTCTAAAAAAATAGCGCCATGCATGAGAAATATTATCATATTCTCTACTAGGATCTGAGAGATATCCTTAATCAAAGATCTAATTTGAATAATATCAATAATTTTGGATCACCCATTGTAATTCTATCAATCTTATTTCTTCTTTTCTGATTTTTCATTACCATATTGTATCCAATTTACATTAAACCTAATATACTCTATTTCATGGTGTTTCTCTTATTTGTCTATTTTATATTTCTCCAGCTCAAATATAAGGACGATACTACATGAGGAGTCTACTATAGAGTTAAGATTGGGGTTCTACTAATATTTAGTAAAATCAATGTTCTTTTATAAATTTTTAATGTTATGTCACATGTTGGACTTTCAGTGCATTTATTCTAAAATGAGTAATAAATTAAATTAATTGTTTAGAATTTAACCTTAATATTCATTAGACCCTTATAAATTTTTAGAGGTTGATGAGAACAACCCAAACCACCCATTAATGTGGGTTCAATTAAATTCCAATGACTATCATTCCTACCTTGTGACTAAAACACCCCTTTCAATGGGTTGATATTTTCACTTTCTAGTAGAAGTCATATATGAATTAAATGAATTATAATATAGAATGTGTACTCACAAGGCCCCATTTTATAAATTTTAAGTGGAATGAATAATGAGATGAATGATTTTTGAAATTGTATGAATTCCTCTCTTGTCCCTTTTTCATTTATAAATGAAATGGTTAATGAATTGGATTAAATGAAATTTTTTAAATGATATGGATTTATACATGAATCATGTTTAAATTATTAAATTACATGCACAATTATGGATATATACTAATATCACTATATAGATATGGTCTTCCGTAAGTAATAATTGGATTCCCAATGTGGAATTCAAAGACAAATACATAGGAAGCCACCCAATTTATTTATGTGACTGCCAAGTGCACACTAGACATGGACTTGTTTAATGTATTATATGAATAAATTCCTCAGTATGACATAGATGATTCACAAATATTATTTCTAGAAATTAAAATTCCATGTATTATCTTTTTAGATTTATCTTGATGTTCCCGAACATGGACAACCTTAGATTATATCCTTGGGATCCAATGATGTTTATACTAATTTTACCCTAGATATGTTCCTCAGACTCGATGAGGATTTCTCAGCCATGGTACTTGGGTCCCTAGCCTACTGAGTGGTCGATATAGAAAGATATCCATCATGATACAAAGTTTTTTGGAATTTATCTAGACCATCTCTTTATTATAGTTATACCTTAGTTATGTGTATACTTTACAATTTTATAAATTACTTTGTTATTTATACTTCACACTGCAATGACTTATATTCATTGACTAGATTTGTATTAGACACTATTCATGTTGGCCTAATGAGTTTTACTGACACCCTGTTTGTGCCACTAATTTGTAACAGGATAGAATACATGGTTGATAGTTGGGATTAGGAGAAACACCGAGTTGTGGGCACTTGATTCCTTTTATATGGGAGCTTGATATTTGATGAATTAGCTACTGATTTGGAAGATCATGGGGATAGCCTTTAGTATTTTGTTCATTTTGTTATATATATATTATATGTATTAATGATATCATGTATACCAATTAATTTTGTATCATTATAACATCAAAATTCATATATATAACTAGTTATGATTTTGACTATTTATTATTATCTGGTTGTTTATTTTCACTACCATGTATTATCTCATCACTTAATTATATGGTTTTCACTTCTTTGTTTATTATTAACACTGATGTGATCCACTATGATAAAGAGGGTATAGTCTCCTCACTATGCCATCATAGACCCTCAATACTAGTTAGTATCTTCTAGTATATGTTGAGGCATACTTGAGGCCATGTGGCTAACTGAGTTGGGTTACTTATGAGTGAACTAGCTCTGAGGTGTCACAATATTAGATTAATTAAAATAAAAAATAAAAATATAATATAATAGGTGAAAAGTTAATCATTATAAAAAATTACTCGAGATAAAAGTAGATTTACTTTAACTAGAATGAGAGATACATTCGGTAAACTCCACATTGAAGTAGTTTCTTGAGAAATATTCAACATTACATTGGATAGATCAATATTTATGTGAAATATATTCCATAGTGAAGAGATGTGTAAGATATAATTTTCAAATATATTCATTGTAGCCATAGGTACACTCAATGAATAACCTAGAAATCTACTCAACATAGAATATTACAAGTGGAATTTTATCTATTTCACATAATAATATAAGATATAAGAAAAAATATTAATATTTATACTTAATATATATCATTTTTTTAAGTAGTAAAACTGAAATTATTATTCAAATTCTCACTATTGAATCCCATGATAGAGTAGAAGATGTAAAGAATATTACGATGCATATTTAACTTGAATGATATATTTTCATATGTATTTTTTATTTTTTCAAGATTATTTATTTATTTAGATCATAGGTAGATAATTTTAATAAAATAAATATTCCTAAAAATAAATGAATTTATAGGAAGTTAAAGAGAGGTAATACTTAGAGGAAGAATAATGAAAAAATATAAATAGTTATGATAATGGTGTTTTATAAAATATAATATTATTATAGAAATATTTTGATAATTTTTTAAAGAGATAAAATATATTGAGTGGTTGAAATGACACTGAATGTATTTAAAGACACTAAACAATTCCAAGGAAGATCTTTCATTGTAATTTAGAGACATCATGGATTTTGTAATTTAGATTCATCATTCTTAATTCTTTGTTGTTACTATGAATAGGTGTGATACCTTATATGGTTGGTTCAATATGTAACAAGGTTTTAGGGATGATACCTTCTCTCTAAAATATTTCAATCCTTATTTGAAGTTAGTGGATTTTCCATTAAATTGACGATACCAATTTCATAGAAAGGGTATAGTCACTCATTATGAAGGAATACCTTATAACTATTGAGTGTATGATGTGTATAAATTTATTTTACACATCAAGTAAATCAGATAAACTATAAAGAATTAAAATATAATTATCAGCTTAACAAGAAATATAGTTTGATCTACAATAGAGTGCAATAACTAAATAACATTGATTTATCCCCTCTTAGTGGTGCCTTTAATGTCTTTCCCACTTTAAGTTTAGAAATAATCAAGGGAAGTACTGGAAATTAATAAAATTATAGTATATATAAAATAATAAACATTCAATATAATATAATTAAAATGAATTCATATAAAAAAAATAAATCAATATAAAAGGATAGAGAATGATAGGAAAAAATTACCTTTCCAAAAGATTTACAAAAACTCAATAGAGAGTCCTTAAGGGATTAAAAGCTTCTTAAAGGGGGGATTTGTAGAGTAAATGATAGAATAACCATGATAAGTGGATTTGGAGTGAAGATGATTAATTTTAGAAACTTGGATAACAAAATATTAATTATATGTTGGAACCTTTAAATCATGGTAATAAAATATTCTCATTTAAAAATTCAAAAATAGTTTCCAAATAATATATATTTTAATATAAAACAATTTTATTTTATTTAAAAAATTATTTTTTAGAATTTAAAACATTGAAAAATGAAAATATTCTAAATAATAAACAAAAAATCAATAAAAAGAATTTTTTTAATGGATTAAAATATAAATTATGATTTTAGAAAATGAAATATTGTTGGGAGGATAAGTAAAATATTTTAAAATCATTTATTTAAAAAATAATACATATATTAAGTTATGAATATAATAGTCCTACATTATTATATCATTTTTAGATCATATTACCAAAATAAATTGTATTTTATATGTATTTTGTATTTTTATATTCACCCCAACATTCATCTATCTCTAAAAATTACCAAAATTTAACTATTCACGAATTTCAGTCTTTTGATTCCAATTTTATATCCATTTTACTAAAATAAAACTCTAACTAAGTGAAATTTTATTATTGAATAGATATTTAAAAAAAATATTTGTGTAAATAATAAACATTATTTACAATGAATATATCATTATTCCAATGACTATATTACTTTTTACATCGAATTCCATATCCATTTTATATGGTAATATATCAACCACTTAACCTATACACATTCTTATATACTCACTTCATTCCAAAACTAATATTTACATTTCTTATTCTTGAGTTATATTTATTTTATAAAATTATCATTCTATATATTATATCATTATTTTATTTATACCATGTCTATTATAGGCATATTGATTGAAAAAGGCTCCAAGATAAGAGAATTATATCTTATAGTAATAATATTTAATTTTATTCAATATCCACTATCACTCCTCTCAATTTTTATAATATTTACCATTTTATTTTTAATATAATAATGAAAGAATGCTTTAATTTTCATGTTCACTTATTTAATTATCTATTTTTGCAATTATTTTCCCTGTTTTATAAAATTATAAAAAATTAATCATGAAACATATTAAAAAAATCATTATATAAATTCACAATTCTTACAATATAGACCCTAATGAATTTTTATCATCAAAATTTTACCATTCTTAATTGGTAAATGACTATTGGTAGTTACTTATAATTACTTATTCCAGGTATTAGTTTTGTTCCTAAAACTTAGGATTCCTCAAAAGTACCTTAAAAAATTATGTTATCCTATATTATAGAACATGATCTATTTAATTAAGAATTTTAACAAACCCTTCCCCATAAGATAGACCAGTCTCTGATTAATCTTCTTTATTACTAAGTCTATATGATGGGTCTTTCATATGCTTTCACAATATAGGCATGAAAAACATAATGAACTTAAAAATGGTGGGTAGAATATTTAATAGATATGAAATGATAAATTTTCACTCTAATATCTCAAAGGGGCTAATATATCTTCGAATTATTTTTTTAATTTTTAAATAACAAGATACCCTTCCGAGGAGATATGTTTAGAAATTATTGATTACAAAAATAGAACTCCAAATACTATCTCTCTTTATTTATATAGATCTTATGTATTCTATTATTTCATTTTATATACTATTGATTTTTTTCACATAATAATTTTTCTTTTGAGTTAAATCTATACCCACATACTTTATTTTTCCAACTCCAACTTAATAAGATTAATTTAAATAGTTATTACAATACATATCCTCATAGGATGATATAAAGATACTCAAATGATAATTATTATTATATGAAAATTAAAATGGGACATGGTGTTGGCCCCAATTTTCATATAAATAAAACAAAAAATCCCTTATAAATTAATTAAATGTCTAAATAATCCATTCAAATTGTTTAACAATTTTTGTTTTATAAATAGTGTTGATATGTGGATATATACTTAACATCCATTGAAGATACCTATAAAATTTATATGTGAACCATAGATATTAAGCTAAAAAATAAATATAGGTTCACTATGTAGCCCTACAATTTACCTCATATATATATATATATCAAAAAAATGATCATGGGATAAATCCTCAATAATTTCTATAAAATGGGATGGATTTCTTAAAATTATCAACCATAACCCATCTCTCATTATTACACTTTAATATACTTGGAATTATTGTAACCATTTTTTTCCTGATATTATCATACATCAACAATATTATAGGAACTGGTTGCACAATTAGTTTGGTTATCTTCTTATTATATTTTACTTACTAAACACCAAAATCCTTATTGTATAATAAAAAAAATATTAATTCATGTTATCCCATTAATATTTCACTCTATGATCCTTGTACATCTTGGTAATCCCTAGATGTATATAGTAGGTAAAACTATGATATTCATCCAATAATTTTTTATTTAACTCAAATATATATGGAATACACAATCTCCTTATGGACCAAAAGGTTCCCTCCCTATCATAGTTGAACATGAATAACTTTCCTTCTTGAACTAGTTTAATTATATTTTGTAAACTAGCATCACCCATTTCTTCACATTGATCTAATGTTACAAAAATTAATAAGTGACATTATAAGAAATATATGATGCATTCCCTTCTTTTATGACTCCAAAGTCTAACTTTAAAAGATCATTGATCAATAGATTAAGTGAACTTCTCATTGAAGACAAAGTTTCATGATACATTATAATCAACGCATCATCCACATTATTCACCTTTTGAATATGATAATGGATAGTGTGATCATAATTTTCCAATATTTAAAACCATATCCTTTATTATATTTTTAACTCCTTCTATGTGAATATATATTTTTATGCATTTAATATTAAAATATATATCACAACTCTCTATAAAGTGATAATGATGTCATATATTCAGGGAAAATATAGGCACTTCAAACTATAAATCATGAAAATGATAATTCTACTCATGAATATTAATTTACCATGATGAATATGATATTATATTATCAACATATATCAAGAAACAACAAATCCCATTCTTTAAAGCTATACTACACATACAAAAAAATCTCTTTTATATAGTATCGTTAACACATGTTCACTAACCAAACTTCTTTATATTACATAGAAAAATTCCCTATACTACTTAGTCCATTTAAAATTAACCCCCTTTTAGGTTAAAATGGCTAGTTGGATAGATTATAATGAAAATTATCTAATGAAATATTGACAATGATTATATAATAGAAGAGAACTATGAATATTTGTCATCATTTTTGGTTTGAAACATTATTTAATAACCTTGGTCTTTAAACGATTAATAAAAATTCCGTCACTAGGGATAAAATGTCTCTGAAATATCCCTTATTATAATATGAAGTCACACTTTTTGAGTGTGGTATATAACTTCTTCCATATGTGTTTTTATCAAAACTACTATTATAAAATCTTTATAATCCTCTTGAATTTTAAAATAAATAATAATATCATCTATAAAGACTAAAAAAACTCATATATCCCATAAATTATTTTAAATATAGTATTTGAGATATATTTCATCCCCATACTAGGGTAGGCTCAGCCAAGGGATAATCCCTTGACCGTTTATTAGAATAAAAGAAAAAGACAGTAGCAAGCAACACAGATAAAGAGAAGATTACATGACATCAAAAACATCCCCATCCTCACACCCCTGATATCCAACTTCATCCATATTCGCCGTCTCCCATTCAGAGCTGTCATGATGCTTCAGGATCTTAGCGTATTTCCTCCGCAGATTCATCCGTTCCAAGGCTAAAATCTCAGTATTTCCACCGGAAGACCTAGTGTTCACCGGCTTTGGCAGGTATGAGTAATCCTTTCTTGGCCTGCGACGCGGAGGAGCGGTCACAGCCTCCTGAGGCTCCCTTATCTTCATCCTCCTACCTTGAACCACCTCACTGAAAGAGGGCTTGATCATGCCACCATGCTCCTCTTCACTCTCACAACAATCCCCCCACTTCCCATTGATGACCACATTCTGAAAAAGGTCCTCTTCGCCACAACCCTTCTGAGCGAGACACCTCGGCTGTTCCGCCGGCTCATAACAGATCAAAGACCCCTGTTGCAGGTCTTCAGCTTCACTGCCACCCTTCTGCATCGAAGGCCCAATCTGCCTTTCAACCACTGGACAACCGTCCTCCGAATTCTGTTGCACCATGTATTGGAGACAGCCACCAGCACCATTTGTGATGTTCGCACCCCCATCCTTCACAGTTATCCCTTGCTCCCCATTCGCATCATCTAACACCCCCAAGGAACCACTCCGGCGGACAGCAGCATCCGACCCACATCCATCCACCTTACCAGCTCCCTTGCACAAGTTCACATTCATCCCATCAGATACCATTGCACCCAGATCACACTGCAAGTCCTGCAGGACTGCATCTTCAGTCGCTGAGCAAACCAATTTCTCCCTATTAACAGAGTTCCCTGCATTAACTGACAAAACCACCTTGTCCAACATCAGATCTTGGCGCATCCTTCTGAAAACAGCAGACACAGCAGGATTTGCAGATGCCTCTGCCTTCTTCAAAGGCACAACATTCCGGTCCTCCATACCACCAGCAGCTCCAGAAGGCACACCCTCAGCAGGAAGCAACCTCGGCCCTTGAGACTTTCCAACTCTTTCCCTCGACTTGACACTTCCTCGAATTATAGCCTCACCATGACACCGCAAGGACGCATGCCCCAAACGGCAGCAAGAATTGCAGTATTCAACCCAAGACTCGAATACCACAGACTGTCTCCATCTAAATTCTTCCCCTACCGCAAGCCATATCCAGTTAACTGGTGGCCTTGCAACATCAACCTCCACGCATATGCGTGGATTGACAGGATGACTGATAGTGGACGTCCGAACATCGGAACATAAGTATCTTCCTACCATATTACCAATCATGCACAAAAACACAGGATTTTGGAAGGGAAGTGGAAGCTGAGGGAGACTAACCCAAGTCGCAACAGTTGATGGATCATGATTCATGCATAACTTGAATGACCAGCGAAGAAGGAAGAAGCGACAGCCGTTGCACCTACGCGGGGCGCTGGACCATGCTCGGATCAGATCAACTTCCAAGGAGAACAGAATCATGAGATGACGATTATCGAGAAGACCAACAACAGCCCTGTCCTGCAAATCCCACTTACCAAAAATGAAACGATCAAAATCGTCAACAGAGGGCCTTCGCTGATTGAACCGAGCCACCAGTGTGAGGTCCAGGTGACTTGAAGCTTCATGAAATTCCGACAATGAAATCGGTAATTGCGGCTCTCCCTGATGCAGGTCAGGAACCTTCGGGCCAAGAGAAATCTTCGAGAAATCAGGGAGGTAGCTAGCGTTTGAGAAGGGTACAAAGGGTTTCCGCAGTATTGGGTGATGTGGCCGATCATCCACCCCCTTCCTCCTCCAGGAAGGGGAGGGAAGTCATCCACCCCCTTCCTCCTCCAGGAAGGGGAGGGAAGTCATCGTCGATCGTCATTTAGGGTTCCCAAGCAGCAGATCGCCATCGCCGCGAGTCGCCTCAAGCCGTCCCGAGCGCCATCATCCCTCATCCCCATATTTAATTAATGGTTTCTATATTTAAGATTAATCTCAAAAATATTGATCGCTTCAAAGTTGGTCAATAAAATCCACAATTATCAATGAAGAATATTTATCCTTAATCAGGTTTTATTGAGTTCTATATAATTATTAAATAATCACATTATATCATTATTGTTCTAAAAAATAATCCCAATATGATACACTATAATTAATTAACCCTTCATTTAGAAGATCATATAATTTTTCTTCATTTTATAGCAAAAGATACACTACTTAATAAACTATGTCTGATATTGTATGATCTTAGAGGATTATATCAATAGATAAATACACTTCTTAGTCTAGAGTAGGTCCAAAAAAATATTCTGGAAAGATGTTTAATAAATATTACACCGTGGGAATATATTCTACACTTATTCATTCCATTATATCCATTATTGTAGGGAGGAATTTTATACCAATTCTATGATAATAATCATTCTATATAAAAATAAGACCTTAATGAAGGTATTTATTATTTATCCATATATTTATACACTTATATGGATTGAATAAAATTTATAAATGAGAAAAAATCATAAAAAATTAGTATTATCTCTGTAAGATGATAGCGAATCCATGCCCAAAATAATATCAAATTTTATTAAGGGAAGAACCAATTAATTTACAAGTTTTAATTTCCCAAAAATAGTGATAGGAAATGATTTAAATATGCTAGTGAAAATAAATATAATATTTATATTTTTTATGGGAAGTAGACTCCCTAATTTTTAGGTAGTTAAATTATTTTAACCATGAATTTGGGGTATATAAATGAATGAATTAGTAAATAATGGAATAAGACATGAAATTTTTGAATAGTTACGTATAATACTTGTTACTACAGATTTAATCTAGTATATCTTATTTTTCATCATTACATATTCACAATCATGACCATAAGGATTTAGTGTTTGAGTAAATTTATATTCATCAAGCATCCTTTTTTAAGGTAATTGACTAATATAGTGACCTCTTTGTGGATTTTGAAAAAAAAATTATCTTCTTCTTAAATCCCAATATGGACATTTTATTTCCCCTAATATATTACATATTTATATTCCCATTTTTTATGACCACTCAGTCCATATTAAATAAACCTACTAGTTACTTTCAAGTAATTATCAGTGTGTTTCATTTCACACCCATGGCATGTGGGATGATAAAACTTCTTTGTTTCAAACTCTATATCAAACAAACTCTTATATTTAGGTTCCCCATTCCCCTTCTTATGAAATTATACTTAAGACCTAGGAAATTTTTTTAATACCATTTCAATTTTCACAAAATATGCCATGAGCCCTTCTACTCTATTAATACATCCTTTGGAATAGCGTTGAAGAGCTGGATTGACCCCCGAATTTTACCATTAATAGTTAACTGATTGAAGAATAATGTAACATACTTACTCGGGAGCCACTGATATGGTTCCCTGCGATATTGGCTCTATGTCCTCAAGTGTGCCTTCATATAATACATAGGCTACTGACTAGCAGCAAGGTTCCAAGGTGGTACAATGGGTAGATTATACCCTCATATCATATTATCATAGAAGATATAAATATAAATAATAAATTCCAGAATAATAACAACTAACTACCAACACAACAAAATAAAAACACCTAATTGGTAATAATATTCAAAAGCCATAGGCTGAGTCACATATAAAATGATGTCATGGAAATATAATATACAAAAAGGGAAACATGGGATACATGTAACATGTGTATGAAAAACACTATACAAATATAACAAAAGGCCAAAATATAGATCCAATAGAATCATGGGAACACTCTTGGTCCTATCCTCCCATGCTTCAATTTATAAGATAAACAAATCAAGCATTCGTGATAGGGTGCTTTCTTGAATCCACACCTATAACCATGATGTTTACCTGGGTACCAAATGCAGCCTAGGTAGGGTTTGAGATAAACTCAATAGGACCCCAACAAAAATATCAAGAATAATCCAATAAGTGTGTATAAAATTTCAATATGTGTCTATAAATAATATAAAAAGATACTAGAAATTAAATATCAGTCTTCTCAGGTTCTTATAGAACACCTAACAAAATCTACCTTCTTTAGAATAGGCCGGAGTCACTCTGGTTTTTTTTTTGTATATATATTAATCTTATATATATATATATATAATATCCATGTATAAATACAATATATGTGAGGAGATATATATGCTCCAATTTTTTTTACAAGCTCTAAATCTCATATGGATGAGAGATATCATGCCCATCACTTGAGATGGTCGGGTGATTTATCATGTCCAACACCCAATGCAAGGGAACATGGAGCATCATTCACATTGTCCCGATAATAATAAACAATGTTAGACATCATGAATATCACCCATTTTAAGGGTGCATGAAACTCCATTCTCAACTAATCCCTTAACCATTTTTCACAGGCCATTATCCATGGTCTAACAACAATAACAACAACAACAATAATTATTATTCTCATCATCATCATCATCTAGAGGAATTAACTATAGATAATTTATGAATAATATACCCAATCTTACCAGGGGAGTCACAATTACATAATCTATATAAATACAAGTATTCAACACTTGGTGCGACATTACCTCCCATTACCATTTCATTAATAATCAAGGAAAATCTGCAATGAAGTCATGCCAGACCACTTAAAAGATAGTTGGGACAATTTGACAATTAAATAAAGGGGGTAATTCATTCAACACACCCAAATGGGTGGTATACAAGAGCTAAGAAACCTATATAAAATTATTATGGGTCTATGGGTTTAATTATACATGGTATAATTAATTAGTGATGCCAGAAAAATTTTATGGGAACATGAAGAAATTTCTAATGTCTGACATATTATATAATACTAAAAAAACAAATAAACTTTTATGGAAAATTTCAAGACCACCTAGATTAGTCTGGTAGAACTCTCCTCGTTTAGTATCAACCCTTGCATGGAGAAAAATCATGACAAATTGGAAGAAAGAACCAATTCCTTGAAAACAGAGAAGATAATCTCACAAAAAAATGTCACAAGGGGTGGGAAGATAAAAAAAGATATAAATAAATAGGATTATAGTGTTTACAATTGAAGATCCAACATGAAAAATGATGATATAAATAAATATTAGGTGAGAGAGTTATAAAAGTCCCTAAAAATGGAGGAGGGAGATCTCGACATGAGAAGAAATGAGGTTCTATCTATTGGAGGGGCAAGGAAAAAGGAGGAAAGAAGGTAAAAAATATTTTTGGAAAAAATGGTAAATTATCCTTTATTTAATGCGTCTCATAGTTTGGATGCATGGATGACCAATATGTGCACCAACTGTGTGCCCTAAATTGTTAAAGAACCCCATTTTACATGGGATAGGCTTATTGTTTGTTTAACCATGTGCAAGCCATGTGAAATGGATCTGAAATTTTTCTTAGACAAATCGCATAGTCGTACATCCCAACTCACATGGTTAGGAAAAACCATGTCACCTCTTTCTGTGTAATGATTACCCCACATTTTAGAGTCACACGGTTAGCACTAACTATGTTCTAACTATAAAGATGATTCTATCTCCCAATTTATAGAACTATGGGTTATGAACATTCCCTAGATGCTCTTGAGAACTTACTGAGGTCATAAGGAACCCTCAATAAGATGGAAAATATAATTTAAATTGAAAAAATAACGATCCATACCTTTATGAAAATCATGGATATTAAAACCTCCCATAATTAAAGAAACTCATCCCTAAGTTGGCCTTTCTAGAGTAAATAGGAAACCTATGAGAAAAGTTATGTTCAATAGGAATATATGAAAACCTCTTTACCCCAGGTCTCATCCTGTACTTGGTTGTGTTTCTATGTCTATATACAAGAGAAAATAGCCTACCTCTGATAGTTTTCAAACTCCAATCAATGATACATACTAGGTAATACTCGAAGGAAGCATCCACATCTAACTCAATCTCATTAGTATATAAAACAAGTGTTAGGTTTGGATAATATTGGCGGAGCTAAGACACAAGAAAAAAATTGTGCATTGACCATTATCTTTGTGGAATTTCTATCCTATAAGCTACTGGTATGATTTTATCTATGCTTTTGAAGGGTCCAAGAAATCAAGGAGAAATATTACCTTACCTAAATTTTTTTTGAGGGCCCAAACTTGGAGAAACATGCAAGAAAACTTGATTAACAAACTAAAAATATAGAGGTCGTCGACATCAATTTGCATCAGACTAATGCATGGACTGAGTTGTTAACTTGTGCTTTCTTATCATCTATACCTTTTTTAAAGTCTCCAAAACGATATGTAGTCCAACCAGTACTACCTCTCCTACCTATAACTATCACAGAGGTGATCATAATAGCCTACCCAATAAGGATTCATATGTAGCCATCAAGATGGTATCTTGAAAACTATTATTATAAGTGAACTCAACTAGAGGTATATTTTTTTCCCAAGAACATTTAAAGTCAAGGACACATGTATGGAGCATGTATTTTAACACCTAAATTGCACACTTGGTCTATCCATTTGTCTGAGGGTGATATTTTTTTCTTATAAGAACCCGTGTACCCAAGGTCTTCTGTACCCCCTAACAAAACAAATACTTGAAATGAGTGTCTCTATCATAAATGATAGAAGGTGGAGCTTCATGCAGGCGTGCAATCCCCCTAATTCATATCCACCTTGTCTAGTCCAATAAAAAGGTCTCACAAATAGGTAAGAAATGATAAACCATAAAAAACCATTCAATAACATTCCAAACTATTTCATTCCCACTAGGTTATCTAGGTAAACTTATCACAATGTCCCTAGAGATATTATACCATTTCTACTTGAGAATGTGTAAATAAAACTTCTTATGATTTTTGATATTCCACCTTTACCTATAGATAAATGGAACACTGAGTTATAAATCCAGGTATCTAACATTTCATACAAGGACACCAATACTAGCATCATAAGTCTTAATACATCTTGGTGAAACTGAGATGCAGTGCCTGAGATGAGGTATGAAATTCTCCCATTATCTCATATCAAATATCTTATGGAACCCATACACACCAATTAATGTGTTAGATCTCATCCTCATCCATAGTCAACATAGGTTATGAAACCTCATCTGAGATAATTTCCCTTAGCAATAAACCCTCGGAACCAGAAATCTTCCTCATATTTATCAATTCTAGAAGAGTAGAGTTCACTACCAAGGCTAAGAGGACCGTTTGACCATGATCCTATTTGACCTCAACATGAATCTCTAAAAATACGGCCATTATATGCCACTCCCCGATGGCCTTCTAAATAGCATGTATTTAAGTGTTCCATCTCAGAGAATCAGCTACTAAATTTCCTTTTCTAGGTGAATAGGAAAGATGGAAATAGATGGACTATAGGTATTCAACCCATCTTTTGTGTATAAGATTAAAATCAAGTAGAGTAAAGAGGTAATTTAGGGTTTTGTGACAAATAAATACAAAAAAATTCTCCATAAGAAAATAATTCCTCTAACAGTGTAAATCATTAACTATAATAGCTAGCTATAGATAATGCGTTGTGTAATTCCACTTGTGAGTCCTCAAATGATGAGACCAATATGCCATTACTCACTCATCATCACTAATATAAAGTAGGTGTTTAACATCACTGGTATTTATTAGTGCCAGAAAAAAGTACAAATAAATGACATGATTATTAGCACTAAAAAAGCATAGATAAATTTAACCCTTTATCAGTGCGTTATTTTTCATACTAATAAAGGGTAACCTTTATCAACACTTTATTTTTAGCATTGATAAGGGGTAACCTTTATAATCACTTTAGTTTTAGTGCTCATATAGGGTTCCCTTAATCACCGCTATATATTTAGCGATCATAAAGGAATCTTTTATTAGCGCTTTTTAGCACTAATAAATGTCAGAATAAATAAAATGAAATAATTAAATAAATAAAATAGAATAAAAAACTACTTTATTAAAAATAACAGTAAAAAAATTATTAAATAAATAATTATTGATAAAAATGAATAAATTGATTACACTATATATAAATTATAAATAATAATAAATAGTATATATTAAATATTATGATATATGCAAAATGAAAATTAAATAATTTAAAATTAAAAATAAGTAAGTTGAGAAAATATTAAACATTTTATTAATTAGATCACTATTGATAATATTAATAAATAGTATATACTAAATATATAGATATATATTAATGTGTATAAATATGATTTATATATTACAAAATATTATTTTATGATTTACATTAAAAATTAATATATTTAGCGAACAATGGTTTATATTTAAAAAATAATACAAAATAAAAATACTCACTAATTTCATCGAGTAATTGAAATAATTGATTTTCATTTTATTTTTCAATTTATAACTTAGATCAAATGTGTTATATTGATTTTATGTATACATATTATATACATATGCACACACATAAATAATTTTATTTGAATTTAATCAATTTATATTATTTATTATATATATATATATTTACTATGTTTTAATATTTTCCATAGGTATTCATCTTTATTTAAATATATATCCTATTTTTTAATGATTTATATTAATCAAACTTATCCAAATTTTCAATATATTTTATTCATTTCTAATTAATCTATTTTTTTATTTTTAACACCCATGAACTTAATATTAAATATTCATTAATAATTTTAAAAATACATTTGTAAGAAAAATATAAAATACATTTTTACAAATGTATTTTTATTTTTTTTATACATCTATAATTATGAATAAATAAATAATAATTGTTTAAAATGTATTTATATAATTATAAAGTTATAATAAATTTATTTAAATAATGAATATATTTACCCTGTTTATATATATATAGTTATAATATATATATAGATATAAATATCATTTTTAATAATTATTTATATAATTATAAATAAATAATTATATATTCAAATAATTATAAAATTATTATTTTAAAAAATATATTATTATAAGTATTATAATTATATAGAATAATTATTCTCTTTTAAAGTATTATTTTTTTAAAAAAAGTATTATAAGTATTTATCCTTGATTTTTTAGCATTGATAAACATAAAGATTTATCAGTGCTAAAATATTAGTACTGATAAATATTTATATTATCAGTGCTTCTTTAGTACTAATTAATCTCTATCTTTATCATCACTAAGTAATGTGTTGATAAAGATTCATTTTATTAGTGGTTAATAACTTAGCGCTGATAAAAGGTTTCTTTATCAACTATTTTTTTTGAAGCACTGATAAAAGTGTGACAATCTATTTTAAGAACCCTGAACATTGTGAACTAGTTCACAATATCTGAAGCTCTATATAGAAGTGACCACCTACCGGTGCTCTTTGTTATCGAATCCAAGAAAGTATTGAGGACAAAATCAAGGCTCAAACTATTCAAAGTATTTAATCCATGTCTTGATCTATTCAAGGGTTGAACACAACCATGACTCAAATGAAATTTAGGTTTTTTGATATCTCTAATTTCACTAAGTTATATATTGAACCTTCTCATCCCGCATACGTGTATCCCAAAAAGTCTAGTTTCACTATCTTATAATAAAACAACAAAAAATTCATTATTTTTTAGATATATTGATGTCTCATCTTCCCTGATATCATGTGGGTCACCTTAGGTCAAAATTAGTACTGTGCGACTTGAAATATGTCAATCCCAATGTTGGTTCATGTTATTTTGAGGTATAATAGGCTCAAAATACCTATATTTCATGACATCTACCCTTTTCAATCATCAAATTTTGAAATATTCTTCCATATAATGGTCGGTGATGTCATTGGTTTTGAATATTACATTGCAAATCACTTGGATGAAAAAATATCTGACATCATTGGGGTCTTATATTATGTCATCCAACAATAAGAACTGAGAGGGTTGAGTGAGGAGGAAATAAAATATAGGGATATACCTTTATATTTTAAAGGTAATTCTAGAAGTTGTTTATAGAAAATGGATGGTGAAATATGTGATAGTACATAGGAACAACTATATAATTTTTTTCTCATGATAATTGTTCATAGGAAATGTGCACTGAAATATGGTGTTAAATTAATGGATTTATTTAGGATGACTATGAACTATTTCATGAGGCTTGGGATAGATTTTAGGTTCACTTATAAAATGAAACAATCAAATGATTCTGATGAATCTGTAAAATCAAATGAGAAAAAACAATATATATATTTGATTTTTTGTATTATTTCTTTAACTGCATCTTTAAAAAACACAATGTTTTTATTTGTTTTTGAAATATTTTAATTTGAATTTAAATAATACGACTTAAATAATATATGAATAAAAATCAAATAGGTTTAACGTTATATAATACTTGGACTATATTATACAAGAAAAACTGATTTTGAGATAAAATGTAATTGATATTTTGATTTTGGTTTTTGGAATATAGTCAAAAAAATAAATAATTGGAATGATTCATTTTCTAGGAGAAACATAAACATTATAGTGTTTTATGAAAAAAAAATATTTTTTCATTATGTGGTGCATAATAATAGTATATTGTTAATATAATTTGTTGTTCTCAATCCTTTATGATTGATAAATTTTTTTTCTAAATTTGATATTTTATTTGAAATGTAACCCATTTAACAAGAAAATTTTTCAATTATTTAAAATTTAAGTAATATTTTAAATCATTCATAAATAATTATTATAGAACTAGATATAAATAATTTTGAAAAAAATAAAATATTAACATCGATTGATTTAAATTTAATAAATATGTTTTATTAGAATCTATTTTGTAGGAATAAAAATTATTTTTCCTAGAGAAAATCATTAAACATTAAGAATCCCACTTCAACTCAAATTTATTAGTTTAGATTTAATAATTTAATGGCATGCTATGTTCATTGTGGATTCTTAATTATATTGAATTTTATGGTTTACTAGCATACAATTAAATCCATTTTTTATGTCCTTCTAGTGGTAATATGATTCCCTACAGATGTAACCATCTCAATTACATGACAGAAATAAATTTCATGACAATACATTACCATGACCTTTTATGCAAGGATTTTTATAGAATTAGGACACAAAATTAACTAAAAACGTGTGTATTTTTAAACAAATAGAAATTTTTTGGAACAATATATGCAATAAATTGATCCATAAGAAGCCTCCACTGTTCTTATTCATACCATGATCCTCATTTCACGTTGTTCTTATTCGGATCAAGCTCCTCATGAATAGATTTGAACCAATTATAATCATTTTTAGTGTCCCTAAATGATTTTAGATCTACTTGGGAAAAACTAGGTTTTTTGTAGAGTCTTAATCCTTCGAGTTTTCATTGAAACTTTCTGATCACCAATAACATTTTATTTATTTATTGGAGCCATGCTTGTATTTATTTCAGTTTATAAAAATATATCAATATTTGAAATTATAACCCACTCATTAATAATTTTTAAAAATCACTTCATTTATTTCATCACTATTTTGTAGTTCCTTGAAACGTGTGTTCTAATTTTAAGAATAACTACTTTCAGGAGGTTTCCATTGGATTTATTTATGGAAATAGAAACTTCCAATAGTTCTTTATCCAAAAGGGACCTGCTTTCAAAAGGTAGGCATTCGTCAAGATTGAACTTTACAATACATAGGAATGTGCATTGGTTGAGAGGATGAGAGGTCGGACTCATCACACCATTTTGGAGGGAATTATTGTCTACTCTGGGACTCTCTTTATAAAATTATGATATTTTTATGAATCCTTATTAATTCACCAAGTATAACATATGTTTCCCTTGGAATTTTCAATCACTTATTGACATGTGTAAAATTTAGAATCATCAGTATGTACTCAAGGTTCTTCATCAATAGAGATATTCATATGTATTTGAGGTTCTCTATCAATGGTATCCTCTAATATACTATTTATACATTCTTGTAATCATTATTATGATGACAATGGTTTTTAAGCCACCTAGTGGGCCACTCTAGAATTTACCGTTATCCATGGATACAAATATTTCTTTTCATATTAGGATCATACCCATGAAATGGGCTAACGACGTATCTTTGTGAAAGGAATTAGAAGCCTCACAGTTTGGTGCCACTTAATGGGACACATTATAAAATTTATGGACATGTGATAAGGATCTAGACATACAGTTTAATGTTATGTGCTACAAAAATCTAAGTAAAAGGTTCTTATTCAATGATTGGTGTGGGACTTATGCCTAAGAAACCCAATGAACTTGTAAAGGATATGATTTTCTAAGTAAGATTAGACCCTGTTGGGGATATGGCCCAAGGAGAAAATGGTTGTTTTAAGGTGTTGGGTTTGAACCTCAAGGAGGCTTCCTACGTATCCCATGTGCATGGGAATCAAATCCCATGTAGTTCGATAAGTCTCATAGGAGATTATGGTTCTTTGAGAGAAATGAGTTTTGGATTACTTCCTAAAAAGTATGCCTTGATGTTTTGGGGGTTTAATTATGGGCATAATCCTAAGAGAGAAACCCAGATTAAGGGAATTAGTATTGTATTACTAAAGATGATATTTAGTGTGATAGGGACCTAGAAACGACTTTCTACATATCCCAATTACAGTGGTAATTAGAGTTCTAGAAGTTCATTCAATGGTGGGTGTTTGTGAAAATGTTGCAATCATCACGAATCTCTAAGATCATGTGAGTCATGCTCGGTGTGAGAAACGAGAGGATGTGAAATATTTAACAATGTCATAGGCAATTTTCCTCCTATACTGGTGGAAGAGAGAACACCTATGTTGGTGAGGGTGGATGAGTGTGAGGCCACGAGCCTTCACTCTATTCACTTTACATTGTACAAGGGTCCAATGAAAGGAATAAGGGATGAAGGTTAGGGGATTATTGAAGGATAGATACCCTAAAATTGATCCTGGTAGGGGAGGGAGACTTTTCATTCACATGAATGGAAAAGAATGTGTGAACTTTACCTTCCCTACAGAAAAATTGAGGTTCCGGCTCTTTGAGAAGGCAGAGGTTAGGACCCAAAGCCTTATTCTCAGAACCTGGATCTTCCCAGAACTATTCTTGGGAGAAAAGACCATGTGACTATGGATATAAAAACCCACAGACACACCATGAATCCTATCCCCATTGTGGAACAAAGTGGGAAACCTCTGACTGTGGATATAAAAACCCAAAATAAGAAACACACTGAAGTGCATTTCCCAAAGGACTGATATGTTAGGAGGTTTTGGTGGAGGCTTCAACTTAGTCCCTTTCAGATAAGGGAAACAAGGAAGGAGATACCCTTTCATTAATGGATTTAAATAGGAATCTTAATTTGGTGTGTAAGCCATATACCAATCTCTGCTGTGTACGTACTACGTGAAAGTGTGCTGTGTAGGTACCCTGTGTTGCTGTGCCACATAGCTGTACCGCGCAGGTGTGCCATGCAGATGTGTTGTACAGGTGCACCACACAGGTTTGTATGATGACTGAAGAATATATTTCACATAGGGGAACCAAGACTATGTAAAAAATTGTGAAAACATTAAAAAAATCTTATCCTGTTTAATTATCTATTCTCTTGAATTTTAGAGATCTACCTGAGATAATTTGAGAGATTGGGGTGAAAGATCTATGCAATGGGGGATTCAGGCAGTCTTTAAACTTTTTCAATACATGAAATGGGAATCCCAAGGGTCCAATTTATAGGAATGGATGGGCCATGGTCAAAGGGAAGTCTTCCCCGCAGGTCCTCCATGTGGGTCAGTCACGTAGGGGTACAGAAAATATACTGTCATGCAGGTCTGCCGCATAGGTCTGCTGTGTAGGTCTGCTGCACAGGTATGTCGCGCAACTCTTCAGAGGGTTGTCCTTTCCTTTGAATTCATTGAACCTCACTTTGGGATTTTGAAATATCCAAGTCTATCTTCTTAGTATTTTTTATTCTTAAGTAGTTCCAACAAAATCCCCCCCTCAGGATTGGATCCGATTAGAAAGAGGGTCGAGTCCTGAGGTAAAATTGTGGGTAAAAGACTATGGACTAAGTGTTGGACAATGAAGGTTTTCCATAGAACTAATTAACTTAGGTATGACGCATAGTTTTATAGCATAGGTATGTCATGGTGATCTATGGTTGGTTATAGATAGTTTCAATTATTTGTTATTTTCTTCATCTGTTCTTCCAAATTTTCCAGATCTCCTTGCATAGCTCTTTCTTCTAGCCTCAATGCATTGTACTCTCGCATAGTATCCTTGAAATTTTCTTAAGGTGGAACTACTTTAGTGATACAGCTACTCAGAAGGACTTAGTCGAAGGAGTTGCGCTAGGACCCTTGTCGAAGGACCTATGTGACAGACCTCATCAATGAACCTGCGCGAATAGTTTCCTTTTCCAAATTTTTGATTTACTTTTCCTTTAAGTTGAAATTTTATTTATTTCTTTATCAAGTCAAAATTCCAACCTAATGTGGGGATTTTGGTAATTATTTTTTAGGAAAATGACTCATTTAATATCCTCTACTAAAGAAGCCAAGGTTTGTCAAAATGAAATGATGAAGATCGTCGGGCTCAATTATTATAACGTTGTTGAAAGTACTCTTCATGGACTATGGAAATGTTTAACACTACAGAAAAAATGACCTATACCCATGGTTCAAAACAATCGGTATAGCCCCCAAAACTGTGGAAATATCATGTACCCGTATTTTGGGGAACCGTTGGCATCCAAGGATTCAAGAGAGGTCCATAGCTTATACCCACGGTTTGGAAAACTACGGATATAAATTTTTTTCCACAGTGTCAAAGCCTCATACTCATTATCATGCTGTCAAATCATTTTACCCACGATTTTAAAACTTTGGGTGTAAATTTTTCAAAAATTTATTTCTTAAATGTGTTAAACCCATGACCACCATGAATTTCACTTCTCACTCAACGCGCCTCACCTCATCAGCTATGACACTTATATTAACATATACCTATATTTTGATAAATATATTAACATCAGTCTGTATTAAGAAAAAGGAAGGCACTGGGATTAAAAACTGTATCTTTCCCTAGAACTATCTAGTGACTAACCAACCCAGCTATGTCACTTGAAATTAAATATATCTATATTCATTTTAATATATTATTCTTGCTCGCTGTATTAGGAAAAATAGCAGTCGACGCGATTCGATCCCGAAACTACCGACATTAACAGGGAGCGACTCACCAACCGATCTACACTACTTATTTATTTTATTATTTATTTCTACTTAAATATATTAATTCAAACTATAGGTATAGGAGGGAAACCTTTGGGTACAAGTTTTCCCACCATTTGTTTTGTGTCCCACAATGTATTTTTTTCCGCTATAATGTGATAAATCTATACCCATGGTTTTACCAAACTGTGGGTATAGGTCTTTGAAAAAAAACCATACACCCACTGATTTGCCAAAACTATGGGTATAGGCATTCAAAAAAACACCTATACCCACATTTTTGGGAAAAAATGTGGATATAAGTGACTTTTCCCCCATAGTTTTGAAAAAACATGGGTATAGGTCATCAAAAAAACCTATACCCATGATTTAGGAAAAAATAGTGGGTATAGGTGACCTATACCTATAGTTTTGGAGAACTGTGGGTATAGGTTCATATACTGTACCTACACCCATATTTTTATGAAACATCATGAGTATATGGCTATTTTCTAGTAGTTTAATTTCATATCAACATGAATATCCACAAAGTCCTTATTTACCTCTGTACAGGCAGGGGATTTTACTAGATTCCCATGTTCTATCTATTAATAAGTACTTCCCAAAGAATTGGTTTCTTCAATTCTCCAACTATAACTGCATGAATATTAGTGCAAGGGTGGGTGCGAGTACATGAAGGAACAATACATATTGGTTGCATCCTACATCATAGTGGTTGTACTACTAATATGAAGGATCATGTTGTAGATCCAAGTCCACATTGATATGATTCAAATTCTCATTCTTCTTAGATAGATCAGTCTAATGGTTGGAAGGAAGACTGGGATCTTCGTTCTGGAGGAGTTGTGAAACCTGAATGGATTTGGGCATTTTGGGTGTGCCGAACTTGTGAAAAATTGAAGAAAGAGTTATAAGATGATTATATTTATGAAGCTGTCTGGATGTGACAAACTAATGTTTATAAAAACAATTTCATTCCTAAAATGATGAGCCGATGGAGTCCTCAAACTAATTCTTTCCATTTGATGCACGACGAAGCTGGCATTATTTTGTGGGATATTTACCAAATATATGGGGTTCCTATTCTTGGGTATATGTTTGAATAGATCATTCACCCAACTACAACATGGGGTGATGTTACCAGAAAATGACCATTGGCTCATGAAATATTCAAAATAGAAAATAAATTAGCCAAAGTCAAGAAAGATATTTATTTCAGGGTGTATATGGAAGCCTTCTTAGAACCAACAACAAATAAAGGTCCCACTTATGGATGTCATACTATTTGTCCTTCTGCAAATAACTGATGTAGTTTAGAAACAAATTGGGCTACATTGGAAAGTGGAGACTAAAAGCACTGGGGGTACAAAGTTAAATATGATATTGATGCAAAGATACATTTATCTTCCTTCCATTCCATGTGGATAAGCATTTAATTTCTTCCAGTTAATGAGTCTGGAGGTAGTGTAAGGCTATAGACATTTTTAATTATAGCTAAAATGGTATAAGGGAAGTATATTAGGTTAGAAACTCATGTATTGGAAAGAATTTACTATTCCCTGCTACATTTATACAATGAGAAGGATCCATTTATAATTGTAGGTCCATTCCAAGTTTTGTGGGGCTAGATTGATGCACACTTTTATTCATACTTAGTATTAAATTAAGTTAGAGTCCCCAATGGCCAATTCACTCCATTTTTACAGAAGGTTTCTAGTATTCAGCCTCAAAATTTGAGACCTGATATAGTGATAAAGGCACTGAATGTCTTAGGAGAATTCAATTTCTTTCCTTTTGGTAACCCACAAACTGGAACATTTATTGATTATGGTAAAGAAAAGAATTAGTAGATGAGGTCTTATATGATGTCCTTTAGAGATGGTGTATTATCGACTAGGATTAATGGTGAAATTATATGTGAGGATTATGTTCCTTATAGGTTTTCTCATCAATTTAGATGTATTCAACAATCAAAAATTTTTTCACCCATGTATGTTAGACATGAGAAACACCCAATGTTAGTGAGACAATTATGGATTCTAATGGATTTAGAGGCATCTAAATTTTAGATTATGTTACCTGCATCAGATGCGTCAATAGGATTGGAAGCTGGATATGTCAAACCTTGGGTTTCTTTATATTCTCAAGGGGTGTTGATAAAAGGAATATATCGAGTGGTAGTTACAACGAATGTTGTGCATGGAAATAGTAGTAAGAAGTCCAAGGCCAGAGATGATACAGAAGTTTTAGAGGTTTCAGAGCCTTCAAAACATCTTCATAGGAGGTATTCTAGGAAAACTAGGTCTTGAGAAGAAATAACTCCAGTGACAAGGTGATCCAGTCACCGCCATCAAAAATAGGTTCATATTCTATCTGTTAAACTTTCTGAAGGATAAGGGAGTCTTGAAGAGATTCACTAGTCAAAAGGTGTTGAATCTCCTCCACAATCAACCATACTGAGACTATGTTATGTGCGACCTTCACCCATTCTCTATTGGGAGAGTGTGACTCATGATCTCAGGGATTCATGGGAATTTTTCTATCATGGTATTCAAATACCAAATGTGGGTGACATTAAGGAACCTTCTTATTGCTGTCCAGATAATAACCTAGATGAAGTACAAGAGTATATTACAGAGCTGGAGGCTTTTATATATGCAAATGATGAAAAAATCACAGCCTCTAAACGAGTATCTCATATGATGGACTTATGAATACATGAAGGGGTAATTATTGATCCTGAGGAGGAGTGGGATATTTATGTTAATACTGTGATTGTAATTTTCTTTTATTTTGTCTCATCTCTGCTTTACTATTCATCATCATTAATCTTGATGAAATGTATTTTTTCAGCTTGAATGTAGGGAAGGAAACTCTAGACCAGTTCTTGAATCACCAATGTATGGCATGTAGGTTCTCCCATGAACACATCAAATGATCCTCCCAGGCCACTATAACTTTCTCTAGAAGAGAGAATCATGACTAGTGTAATGGAGATAGATAATACTGAGCCATTACCTCAAGTTTCTCCATCCAAGAGGATTGTTTCAATTTCTCCTCAAGATTATGAAAATAAACACAAGAGAGCAATGAGATTAGTCCGAAGTGTTCACTAAAGGAGTTAGTATTTATACTATATTCAAGGAATTATAATTCGCTCAATACACTCTAGTGATCACATTTTTCCTCTTGCATGATCTATGTCTCTATCCTCTCTCAAGGGAAAAAGATTTGAATCTTCAAGACCAGAGAGGGAAACTCTAGAAAAAAAAAGGTTCATATTGATGTATCTTCTACTTTAGAAGATAATACATCAAAATATTTTTCTATACCCGATCCTGGCTCTATTTGAGAGAGAGAAAATCCGTGGTAAGATCAAATACATTTCTCTTGAATATTAAATTCATTGATAATATTCTTCTTTTTAACATATCTCAAATTAGTTGCCTTTTATAATGGATCCTGTAATAACTGACACTGATATTCTTATTGATCTGGAAGAAAGGAATTAATACCTAGGGTAGTTTGAGATTAATACTGATCTTTACCTAAACCTAGAAAGATCTGATGATGATGCACCAATTGAAGGACCAACAGAATAGAATGTTAGTGGAGACAATTTGGGCATCAACCCACATTTGTTGGATACCTTAAATGGTGAGGATACTATAACATTCCAAGTGGAATACACTTAAATGATGGAGGCCCTTAATCCAAATATTGATATTCTAGGTTCTATCAAGAAGTTTGGGGATTTTCATGAGGAATTTCAAGGACGTAAGTTCTCATTATTTCACCTTCCATACAAAATTGTTATTATTTTACCTGATAATTCACATCAAAGTTCACATTATAAAGATTTATCTATAGAATATATTTCAAAGACTCTTCAAGAATAAGTAATTCCACTATATCTTTCTTCTGTTGAAGCTAGAGGAATACTTACCTAGGAGCCCCTATATAGAGATATTCCAAAGACATCAATTATGAAAACTAGGTAAACTCAGGAGAGTATCCATTCTCAAGAAACATCTACTCAAACTACTGAAGCTAAGAATACAGAGGATGAATCCAATCAATTGGATGACTTATTATTGGGTAAATGTCATTGGCTGTTTGGATCACACTCTATTTCTACCATTTTTTTTGAAATTGACAATGACCTTGACTTATCATTTAGGGTTATCATCTCCCATAGTTAGATCATAAGGTGAAGCATTTGTGTTGGATCAGGCACCAGTGGGGGGTGAATCTTCTACTGTTCTGAGAGAACTGGAGCAAGGAAACTCTTTAAGTGATCTTTTTATAGAGTACATTTTACCTCATGGTAGTGACTCAGATTCATACTAATAGATGTAATGTGATTTTTGGAATAGAACATTAGAATACATGTCAGCATAACTAGATCATAATTTCTGAGAAGCCTTTAGATGAACTTTTGTCCTATTTTTCTAAACTCCTCACATTGTTCTATGTATTGGGATTTAGTGGATTTAATTACTGACCAGTCTACGATGTAATAAAAGAGACCATTTTCCAATGAGAACATGAGTATAAGCTACAAAAAGATTTTGAAAATGATATACATTATATTAATATTCAGACCTTCCAAACTGCAGTAGCTGAGGGGTAGGCAGATCATAACAATAACTCAATCAAAATCAGCCAAGAAATTAAAGATGTCATGAAAGAGTTATTATATCTTCAACAGAAACTAAATGATGTTCACAAAAAAACTTCAGCAATTGAACCATACAATGGGAGAAACCCAATTAGAGGGGATAACAACCATTTAAACTACCAAGGAAGCACATCATCAAACCGAGGAGGCTATAGTTTCTCAACTTTCTCAACTTCAACAGGCGGTTTACAGGGCTCATGAAGCTGTTCCACAAATGAGGAGTTATGTAGAGAGCTTCTTTTAAAACATGATATAGAGGATCTATTTTATGGATGTCTCTCTGATTTCATATAAATGAAATAAATTTTTTCTTCCATCATATATGTTCTCATTCTTTCTTTTTTCTTTTGCAATATTAAATGTAATGGTGATGATGATTTTTTCTAAACATGAAACCTTCATGCCAGATAATCATGATTACAATGAAAAGAATGGGGGTACTCAAAATTTTCTAATTAAGTTGATGGTCCTAATGAGAATATTTTAAATTTTAATAGGGTTATGTGGAAAACCCCACAATCTTTGTATCTTTTGACTTCCTATTGCTCAATATTACCTAAATCATACAAAATATACATTTAGTGAGCTAGGACATGACTTTTTTTTCAGAGTTCCCTTTGTGGGTTCTTAGTTTGGTGAGTACCATGTCTCTTATTGTTGGTAGTTTAGAGTCATGCATGTTGGACTATAAAAGGATAATGTTTAAGGTCGAATAGATTTGACCAAAAAACATAATATTAGATTCCAAAACAAGACTCAGTGGATGAGAATTTATTTAATATTATTTTAAATATTTCCAAGGAAAATCTTGAGATATGATTTTCATGGTCACAAAATTTAAAATTCGTATCAACATAATGGGATTCTATTCCAAGAATTATGTTAGAATTATTTGAAAAACGCGTTATGGGATTTGTGTTATGTAGGTCCAACTAGGACATATGATGCATAGACAAATAATGGAATCTTTTGATTGAAATTACTATTCTGTAGGTAAATTTTATGCAAGGCCACCTAAGGGCACGTACTACATAGTCAAGAAAAAGTGCTCTTAAGAATTTAACATTTTACTATTGATAGACAGGAGAAAATAAGATTTGGGTGACTCAAAACCACAGTGGGTGGTTTTTTCAATGAAAGGAATTTTGAGAATAAATGGTTATTTTATGCCAACATATGTCCTAAATAATAAAACCATTTCTATAAAAATGTAGTGTATAAAGAATGGTTAAAATTTGTCAAAAAATAGAATTTAGGATATCATATTGTGTAGTTTGGAGTCATGTAGTGAAGAAATTGTACTATGCAGTTTTAAGTCATGTAGTAAGGACATGGTACTGTGCAGTTTTATGTTATGCAGTGAGGACATGGAACTGTGCAGTTTTAATTCATGTAGTGGGTACATGGTACTGTATAGTTTTAATTCATGATGTGAGGACATGGTACTGTGTATTTTTAGGTTATACAGTGTGGATATGGTACTGTGTTGTTTTATGTCATGCAGTGAGGACATAGTACTATGCAGTTTTAAGTCATGTAGTAAGGACATGGTACTGTGCAGTTTTAAGTCATGCAGTGAGGTATTTAGCTGTGAGCAAAGGTATGAGATTATACCAACTTCTTGATATTTTTTTTTGGGAAATAGACTACCATATTAAGGTATGGAAGGGAAAATTCTAAACTATGATTTGGAAATTTCTGGATTTTAAGAATGATATGGTAAAGGGATACAGTCATTTGGGAAGTCTTTTCAAAAAATGAAGTAACCATTATTTAACAAACCTGTTATGGGGGATGTATTATGCAGGGCCTGTTAGGGAATATTGTAACGCCCCGACCCCAGTTACCCAGAGTCGGTGCATTATTACATAACATTGGCATGATCACAAGAAAGATCAAATCTCGAAAGACCGATTGGTTTAGTAGCCTTGGAAACACTAGATATATTCATAAGTTTTACATTACATCATAAAATGAAAAACTACTACAACAACATAATGTCTCCATAATCCACACTACTATCCCCTCATAATATCCCTGCAGGTCATTCATAATTTACTTCTTCACATCCTGGGAAAAAATAAAACATAGAAAAGGGGTGAGCTCAAATGCCCAGTAAGGATAACAATATAGCGGAAACTTTCATAAATAAGAATAAACATTTAAGGCAATGCATTACTAAAACAAAAGCCTTTTAAATTTGAACTTCAACATGGTATGGCAAAAGTAAAATGAAATAATGCCATTTACTTATTCACATGGATATTCTACTAATCGAATAATCACATGCAAAAATCAATAACCACTTTCATAATGTTGGAATGCATAATGCCAGACTATCATAACCACATAGCCAAGGCCTCGTGCGAAGACTACAAATAAGATTTTGTCAAGGCCTTGTTCCAAGACACTAGTTTGTCTCATGAGACCTACCGATGCATCGAGGAGCTATAGAGGGCTCCACCCGTCACTTATTAAGTCCAATGCATTCCCATATGAAAAGGTTTAAACATAACATAAACATTCGTATTAAAACTAGCATACGAAATGTCAATACTTTCACAATAAACTATGAATGGTATAAAAATAGCACATCCACAGTCAAACATATCACAAAACCTTCAATACAATATAGAAGTTTTGTATCATAATAAATCAACTTCAAATAATCTTAAAATCCATCAAAGGATGTTGACATAGATGAAATCAAAATTCTTTTTAAAGAAATATCTCCTTTTATTTTGAAATCATTTAAGATCCATATAAAATAAAACATTTTCTTTGAAAATATTCTTATAAGCTTGTAAGGAAAGCTTTGAAGATTTTATAACGGCGTAAAATAACCGCACCCGCCGTATAAGTTAAAAAAACATTCTTACCTCAATTATGTCGAAAAGGTTAAAAAGGACCTTGTTTTGAAAACGACGGAATGATTCCTTTATAAACCTCTTATAAAAAGTCAAACAAGGGTATAAATGACTTTAACCCATATTCTTGTAAATAGTAAAAATGTTTTGAAATACATTTCGAAGAAACATGGATGTGGATGATAAAGAGATCCCAGTAGATTATTACGTATAATACAACCTCGGATAATGAAGAGATTGTGAAATAACCCTTACCTTGTACTTTTCCTTGGTTGTGGTAGGTTAACCTCCTGTATAATGGTGAAATAATTGTTATTAAATTATACAAGAATCATATACATTAATATGATATCATATATGATCTTTTAATATTGATTTGATAATAATATCTTAGTATTATCGTTGTTTCGGGTGTTAACTTACTTGTTTTCTTTCATATGTTTTGTTACGTAAGACATGTTTGTAAAGGATAGGTTGTATATTATTCATATCCAGAATTATATCAAGTCCTTAAACATCATTTTTAAATCATAAAATGATAATTACGCTTTAATGGTTACGATGGAGAATGAATCTCATCGCGTTCGTGGAGACGGTAGTCCGTACGTACGCACGAGCGACAATATCATTCTTTTGATATTAAAATAATATATAAATGGATGATATATCATATATACAGAATCATTAACATGTTATATTTATTATTTACATGAGTTACACATCATTATTATACCCATCCAAATAATATTATATTGAATAACAATTACACCACGACGTGGAGACGGTAAACCGTACGTACGCACGTATGGTGACATGTTATTCAAAGGGTGGACAGAATACTGAATATGATTGTACCATATTTATAATAACATCACAGTATATGTGAGATACTGGAGTTATTATTTCAGAATGGTAAGAACAAAGGAAGAAGAAGTGGAAGAAGAAATGAACTTAGAAAAGGGTGGTGAAATCATTACCTCTTCTTCGGGTTCTTCCTTTTGATTTGATCAAAAGGGCTCCTTAGGTTGGCTTTCTGATCAAACTAAGGCCTCTAGGTTGTATTTAGGGATGTTGGGAGAGTATTTGGGCAGAGTTTGGCCGAAACAAAAGGCTTTGAAGGTGTGAAGAAATGAGAAGGAGGAGTGCCCTTTTATAAGAGGGGTGAGGGGCACCTTTGGAAAAGCTAGAAATATTAATTTATAATAAATTCATATTCGGTTTCTAAAGGCTCCAAAGTTGACTATTCAATTGATGAGGTGTGGATAGGTCGAAAACAACTCATCCAATAGAAGTTAGACAGGTTTGGGTACTTATATTAACCTTATCTTTAAGTATTAACTCTAAGTTAATTAGTTTCACTTTTACAATGTCTCTTTGTATTTTTATATAATATGATTAATAAACTTACTATATACATCCAAGAGACCCCCAAGTGGTCCATTAATGATTAACCTATCATGATATAAGTCTCTTGGCCGAACCTTATATTTTTAGGAATTTAATATCAATTAATAATATAATATTTGTTTTAAGAATTCTTTTATGTCAATTTTGACACTATTCATTAGTTTATTTTTTTGAAACTCATAAAAGATTTATTACTTCGAACAAAGTCAATTAAATCAATCCTAATATATCATATTATCCTAGAAAATTAGTTTAATTCATTAAAAGTTTCATATTATATTTATTTGGGTATTTATAATATCACTTATTTTAATTTTTCACTATTATAGTAATTACTGCATCATCATTGTGTCATAAATAAAATAAATTATTTAATGTCTAAAAATTATAAGTAAAATATAATTATGTAGGAAATCGTTTTAGCTTTCTAATGAATATTTATAATCGAAAATCCAACATGTATAACCCTATGTAAAAATTGTTCTTCTAAAAGATGTAAGCTTATGCCATTTTTATTTTTATTTTAACTTTATTAATATAAAGTGTCCCTACCACATACAAGTGGCTCCAAGGGGTCCCCAAATTGACACAAGGATGCCCATGGTCGGGTATGTGTCCACCAATAAGGTTAGGACACATTTTAGGGTAATTTTGTATTATTATAATATTATTTTTTAACCCTTATTTACCGGATTTACCCTTTAACCATGGTAAATAAAATATTTACCACAGTAACTATTGAAAATGTCTAAAAATAAAAGTTACCTATTTACACAATTTGAACATCCTGATTCCAAATATGGAATCCATTTTCCTAAATTCAAAACACAGAAGTGGCAGAAATTAATTTAAAATTAATTCCCGCTGTTAAAACAAAAAGCGTGTTTTTAAGAGATAATAACTATCAAAAGATTGACACTTGTTTATGTTCGGTTTAATTGTAAAATTATGTCCAATGACCAAAATTATATTAAATGGTAAAAATATATTCTAAATATACTTTAAAACCACTCAAATTCATAATTTATCACTAGTAATTAATTTGATTAAAAAAGTTGTTTTTAATTAAAATTTAGTAATTTTCACTATTCATCAAAATATGAAAGTTATCCGAAATGTACCAAAATTTCACCCTAGGCTAAATTCGATATTCCGAATCCAAAAATGAAGTCCATTTTCAAATATAAAATATATATAATTTCAAAAAGTAGGTATTACTATTCATAACGGCTAGTTTGATTAGTTATGGTGTGTTAGAACTCGGTGTTGCGTACAACACACGCTATCACATTATTCGAAGGGAAACGTACCGTAGAAGCTTGGGGTGTTACATTCTCCCCTCCTTCAAATAATTGCGTCCTCGCAATTTCTAGGGTATTACTGCATAAAAAGACTCGGGTGGTTCTTCATCATAAGTTCCTCGGGTTCCCACGTTGCCTCTTCCATCTTATGATTTCTCCACAAAACTTTTACCAGACGCGTCGTCCGGTTTCTCAGTACTTGTTCTCTTGTATCAAGAATCCTGACGGGCTCTTCACAATAAGACAGATCCGGTTCCAGTTCTAATTCCTCATAGGTGAGTACATGCGTTGGGTCAGGCATGTATTTTCTCAACAGAGATACGTGGAACACATCGTGAACTTTGGAGAGACTTGGCGGCATTGCCAATCGGTAAGCTACAACCCCAATTCGTTCTAGAATTTCGAAAGGTCCGATGTACCTGGGACTCAATTTTCCTTTCTTACCAAAACGTATGACTCCCTTCCACGGAGATACCTTCAGGAAAACATGATCACCGACTTGAAATTCCAAATCCTTCCTTCGATTATCGGCATAGCTCTTCTGCCTACTTTGAGCTGCTTTGATGTGATTTTGGATTACCTTCACCTTTTCCACCGTTTCCTCCACCAGTTCTGGGCCTACAAGTTTTCTTTCACCAACGTCATCCCAACAGGTTGGTGTACGACATCTCTTTCCGTATAATGCTTCATATGGTGCCATCTGAATACTTGAATGGAAGCTATTGTTATAGGAAAATTCTACCAGTGGTAAATATTGATCCCACATACCCAGAAAGTCAAGGGAGCAAGATCTCAACATGTCTTCTAAGGTCTGAATAGTCCGTTCTGATTGTCCATCTGTCTGAGGGTGGTAAGCAGTGCTCAAATGAAGTTCAGTATCCAGGGATTTCTGAAGACTTTTCCAAAATCTTGAAGTAAAACGGGGATCACGATCAGAAACAATCGATAGGGGTACTCCATGAAGTCTCACAACTTCATTAATGTATAGTCTTGCTAGACGTTCCAAGGGTAGATCTTCTCTTATAGCAAGAAAATGTGATGACTTGGTAAGACGATCAACAATAACCCATATTGCATCGTTCCTTCTAGGAGTCTTTGGTAGCCCCATGACAAAGTCCATTGTAATATTGTCCCATTTCCACTCCGGTATGGGAAGAGGTTGCATGACTCCTCCAGGCTGTTGCCTTCCAGCTTTGACTTGTTGACAAATCATACATCTTGACACAAAATCAGTAATCTCCCTCTTCATGTTGTCCCACCAAAAATGTTCCTTCAAATCTCTATACATTTTGGTGCTCCCAGGGTGTATAGAGAAATTGGAACTATGAGCATCATCCAGCAATTCCCTTTTTAGATCAGGTATATTGGGAACACAAAGTCTCTTCCCGAATTTCAAAATTCCATCTTCATACACAAAGTCTCTCAATCTCCCATCATTCACAGCTTTAATCTTCTTTTGGAATTCGTCATCATCGGTCTGAGAACTCTTAATCCTTTCTAGTAAAGATGGTTTGGCAACCATTTGAAAAAGCATTGATGTTTCACCTTCCCTGGTTATTCCCATGTCCATTTTCACTAGATCCATGAAAATTGGATCCCTTTCAATTCTCATATTGTTCAAAACTCCATGGCCTTTTCTACTCAAAGCATCTGCCACCTTGTTTGCCTTCCCCGGGTGGTAGTGTATCGTACAATCATAATCCTTGAGTAATTCAAGCCATCTCCTTTGCCTCATGTTGAGTTCTTTTTGTGAGAAAATATACTTCAAACTCTTGTGATCAGTATAAATCTCACATTTTTCACCATAGAGGTAGTGCCTCCATATCTTCAAAGCAAAGATCACAGCTGCTAACTCAAGATCATGAGTAGGATAGTTTTGTTCATGAATTTTCAACTGTCGTGATGCATAGGCAATAACTCTATCATTCTGCATAAGGACACAGCCAAGTCCTTTCTTTGATGCATCACTATAAATAACGAACCCATCATTCCCCGATGGTAGAGTCAATATAGGAGCATTGACTAATCTTCTCTTCAGTTCTTCGAAACATTCTTCACACTCTTTTGTCCAAACAAATTTAACCCCTTTACGTGTGAGCTTCGTTAATGGGTTAGCCAATCGGGCAAAATTCTGGACGAAACGTCGATAATAACCTGCCAAGCCAATAAAA
The DNA here is from genome assembly GCA_963277665.1 of Viscum album. Taxonomy (NCBI): domain Eukaryota; kingdom Viridiplantae; phylum Streptophyta; class Magnoliopsida; order Santalales; family Viscaceae; genus Viscum; species Viscum album. The sequence continues at coordinate 861,520,189 of OY728128.1, forward strand.
CTACGTACCTCAGTTATACTTGTAGGTGCTGGCCATTCTTGGATTGACTTGGTCTTAGAAGGATCAACAGAGATTCCATCTTTAGAGACAATATGGCCAAGAAAAGAAATCTCCTGAAGCCAGAATTCACACTTGCTAAACTTTCCATATAATTCATGCCTCCTCAGAGTCTTCAAGATAATGCACAAGTGATTTTCATGATCTTCGTAGGTTTTGGAGTATACCAAGATATCATCAATAAATACCACCACAAATTCATCAAGATACTCCTTGAAAACTCTATTCATCAGATCCATGAATACAGAGGGTGCATTAGTCAATCCAAACGGCATTACAGTAAACTCGCAATGCACGTACCTGGTTCGAAATGCTGTTTTCGGAATGTCTTCCTTCTTCACACACAACTGATGGTATCCAGATCGAAGGTCAATCTTTGAAAAGTATTAAGCTCCATGCAGTTGGTCAAATAAATCATCAATACGAGGTAGGGGATACTTGTTCTTTATCGTTATAGCATTGATCTCCCTGTAGTCAATACATAACCTCATAGATCCATCTTTCTTTTTAACAAAAAGAACAGGGGCTCCCCATGGAGAAACACTAGGGCGAATAAATCCATTATTACTCAATTCCTCTAGTTGTTTCTTTAGTTCAACTAACTCTACAGTGGCCATTCTATAAGGGGTCTTCGATATAGGCCTTGATCCAGGAATCAAATCAATAGAAAACTCAAATTCTCGTTCTGGAGGATGTCCAGGTAAATCTTCCGGAAATACATCTACAAATTCTTTCACAACAGGTACATCCTCTATTTGAACATTCCTTTCCTCACCGACAGTTATTTCATTCTCTTCCTCCCCAATAATTGAATTAAGTTGAGATACTGGGGGTGGATCTAAATAAGAATTAGGTGGTGACGATTCTGCTCTAAAAATAAGGTGCTCCTTATCATTATCATCAAGAATCGTAACCTCTTTCTTCTTACAATAAATATTCGCATCATAGTCCGAAAGCCAGTCCATACCGAGGATTATATCAAACTCAATCATAGGTATGACGATGAAATCAGCAGATAAAGAAAATTTATGTGCTCTAATGGGGACTGATTCACAAAACTTTGTTGCAACGATACTTCCCTTAGGAGTTTTAACTGACAACTCCCTTATTAAATCAAATTGGAAATATCTAATTTTCTTAGCAAATTGGGAAGATATGAAACAATGCGATGATCCAGAATCAAATAATGCATTTTCTAAACTTGAGGAAACCATTAAATTACCTGCCACCACGTCTTTCGGAGTTTCTACCTCAGCAGTAGTGATAGCATAAGCCTGGCCTTGATCCCTTGGCCTTTTCTGAGGTAAGTTCTCCTGACGCTTAGGACATGCATTTGCATAATGCCCCATCTCCCTGCAATTGTAGCACTGAACGTTGGTAGCTTCCTTCTTCCCCTTGCAATCATGAGCTTGGTGGCCTTTTTCACCACACTTGTAACAGACTCCCATTCCCTTCAAGCAAGTACCAGGATGTTTCTTCACGCATTTACCACAAGATGGATATTCAACCTTTCCCTTCTTCCCCTTATTTCCATTCCCCGATTGATCAGCAAGTCTCTTCTTCTCTTGCTTTGCTTTAAAGTCATAAGACTTAGAGAATTCCTTTTCGGTCTTTATAGCACATGAGACAATGTCTTCGTACGATGAAAAGGATTGTGAGACTAATGCTCGACGGAGAAATGGTTTTAACCCATCAAAGAAACGATCAATCTTACTTCTTGGGTTGCGAATATAATCTCCAGCATACCTCGCTAACCTTGTAAAGTTAGCCTCATACTTTGTGACATTCTCATCCTCCTTTTGTCTCAGACTCAGAAATTGCCTTTCCATATCTGCTCGATGGTCGCGAGGAAAGTATTTTTCTAAAAACAGATCTTTGAACTCCCTCCATTCCATGTTTGATACTTCATCATCTTCCTTCATGTTTTGAATCAATGACCACCATTGATCAGCATCTCCAGTGAGGCGGTAAACTGCCATGGTAACTTTTTCCCTTTCACTACTCCCCAAAGCCTGAAATATTTTCTCTAGGGAAAATATCCATTGCTCAGCTACTAAGGGATTTGTACTTCCATTGAACGTTGGTGGTTGTTGTCTCATGAATCGATCTAACATTGATCCTCCACGCTGCGGATCAGGGTGCTCCATACGGGTAAGGTTATTATTCATAACCTGAGTAAGTTGTCCCAGTACGGTGATTAGCTGATCAGCACCAGTTGCATCACCAGCCCCACTATAATTATCTTGAGCAGGAGGGCAATCCCTACATGGAGTGCGTGCATTGATACGGTTTCCATTTCTTCCACTAGGCGCCATTTCTAAACAATGGCATAAACTAGATCAGTTTATGAATCAAAATACATAATCCCATACTTATAAAACACTTAACATAAATTGAACTATCTATGGATATAATCCATAATCATAAATATGTTTTCTTTGAGGAAGTATATACTCATAAACCCTTCATAATGATTTGTAAAGAAAGTGAGAGTTATCCTAAGCATATCCCCCGGGAGTGTCGTAACCAAGAGTGCAGCAAGGCCCGTTGTCGTGCACCAGTTCCCGTTCGAGTCTAGCTCAAAGCGGTGTTTTCGGGTTTTACCCCTAGGTACATCTGTGCCAGAGCCGCCTCTACCTGCTCGTATCCAGACAGGGATGTATTGCTCGGAAAACTCACAAAGTCTCTACAATACCAAAATTCTAGGAAGTTCTTCTATACTAATCCTCAAAGTTCATCTTAGGTCAACGTGCTCTAATCAGAGTTTATCTAAATCTAGCTTCCAAGGTTTGTACTAAACTTCCTCTGATACCAACTGTAACGCCCCGACCCCAGTTACCCAGAGTCGGTGCATTATTACATAACATTGGCATGATCACAAGAAAGATCAAATCTCGAAAGACCGATTGGTTTAGTAGCCTTGGAAACACTAGATATATTCATAAGTTTTACATTACATCATAAAATGAAAAACTACTACAACAACATAATGTCTCCATAATCCACACTACTATCCCCTCATAATATCCCTGCAGGTCATTCATAATTTACTTCTTCACATCCTGGGAAAAAATAAAACATAGAAAAGGGGTGAGCTCAAATGCCCAGTAAGGATAACAATATAGCGGAAACTTTCATAAATAAGAATAAACATTTAAGGCAATGCATTACTAAAACAAAAGCCTTTTAAATTTGAACTTCAACATGGTATGGCAAAAGTAAAATGAAATAATGCCATTTACTTATTCACATGGATATTCTACTAATCGAATAATCACATGCAAAAATCAATAACCACTTTCATAATGTTGGAATGCATAATGCCAGACTATCATAACCACATAGCCAAGGCCTCGTGCCAAGACTACAAATAAGATTTTGTCAAGGCCTTGTGCCAAGACACTAGTTTGTCTCATGAGACCTACCGATGCATCGAGGAGCTATAGCGGGCTCCACCCGTCACTTATTAAGTCCAATGCATTCCCATATGAAAAGGTTTAAACATAACATAAACATTCGTATTAAAACTAGCATACGAAATGTCAATACTTTCACAATAAACTATGAATGGTATAAAAATAGCACATCCACAGTCAAACATATCACAAAACCTTCAATACAATATAGAAGTTTTGTATCATAATAAATCAACTTCAAATAATCTTAAAATCCATCAAAGGATGTTGACATAGATGAAATCAAAATTCTTTTTAAAGAAATATCTCCTTTTATTTTGAAATCATTTAAGATCCATATAAAATAAAACATTTTCTTTGAAAATATTCTTATAAGCTTGTAAGGAAAGCTTTGAAGATTTTATAACGGCGTAAAATAACCGCACCCGCCGTATAAGTTAAAAAAACATTCTTACCTCAATTATGTCGAAAAGGTTAAAAAGGACCTTGTTTTGAAAACGACGGAATGATTCCTTTATAAACCTCTTATAAAAAGTCAAACAAGGGTATAAATGACTTTAACCCATATTCTTGTAAATAGTAAAAATGTTTTGAAATACATTTCGAAGAAACATGGATGTGGATGATAAAGAGATCCCAGTAGATTATTACGTATAATACAACCTCGGATAATGAAGAGATTGTGAAATAACCCTTACCTTGTAATTTTCCTTGGTTGTGGTAGGTTAACCTCCTGTATAATGGTGAAATAATTGTTATTAAATTATACAAGAATCATATACATTAATATGATATCATATATGATCTTTTAATATTGATTTGATAATAATATCTTAGTATTATCGTTGTTTCGGGTGTTAACTTACTTGTTTTCTTTCATATGTTTTGTTACGTAAGACATGTTTGTAAAGGATAGGTTGTATATTATTCATATCCAGAATGATATCAAGTCCTTAAACATCATTTTTAAATCATAAAATGATAATTACGCTTTAATGGTTACGATGGAGAATGAATCTCATCGCGTTCGTGGAGACGGTAGTCCGTACGTACGCACGAGCGACAATATCATTCTTTTGATATTAAAATAATATATAAATGGATGGTATATCATATATACAGAATCATTAACATGTTATATTTATTATTTACATGAGTTACACATCATTATTATACCCATCCAAATAATATTATATTGAATAACAATTACACCACGACGTGGAGACGGTAAACCGTACGTACGCACGTATGGTGACATGTTATTCAAAGGGTGGATAGAATACTGAATATGATTGTACCATATTTATAATAACATCACAGTATATGTGAGATACTGGAGTTATTATTTCAGAATGGTAAGAACAAAGGAAGAAGAAGTGGAAGAAGAAATGAACTTAGAAAAGGGTGGTGAAATCATTACCTCTTCTTCGGGTTCTTCCTTTTGATTTGATCAAAAGGGCTCCTTAGGTTGGCTTTCTGATCAAACTAAGGCCTCTAGGTTGTATTGAGGGATGTTGGGAGAGTATTTGGGCAGAGTTTGGCCGAACCAAAAGGCTTTGAAGGTGTGAAGAAATGAGAAGGAGGAGTGCCCTTTTATAAGAGGGGTGAGGGGCACCTTTGGAAAAGCTAGAAATATTAATTTATAATAAATTCATATTCGGTTTCTAAAGGCTCCAAAGTTGACTATTCAAAGGATGAGGTGTGGATAGGTCGAAAAAAACTCATCCAATAGAATTTAGACAGGTTTGGGTACTTATATTAACCTTATCTTTAAGTATTAACTCTAAGTTAATTAGTTTCACTTTTACAATGTCTCTTTGTATTTTTATATAATATGATTAATAAACTTACTATATACATCCAAGAGACCCCCAAGTGGTCCATTAATGATTAACCTATCATGATATAAGTCTCTTGGCCGAACCTTAGATTTTTAGGAATTTAATATCAATTAATAATATAATATTTGTTTTAAGAATTCTTTTATGTCAATTTTGACACTATTCATTAGTTGATTTTTTTGAAACTCATAAAAGATTTATTACTTCGAACAAAGTCAATTAAATCAATCCTAATATATCATATTATCCTAGAAAATTAGTTTAATTCATTAAAAGTTTCATATTATATTTATTTGGGTATTTATAATATCACTTATTTTAATTTTTCACTATTATAGTAATTACTGCATCATCATTGTGTCATAAATAAAATAAATTATTTAATGTCTAAAAATTATAAGTAAAATATCATTATGTAGGAAATCTTTTTAGCTTTCTAATGAATATTTATAATCGAAAATCCAACATGTATAACCCTATGTAAAAATTGTTCTTCTAAAAGATGTAAGCTTATGCCATTTTTATTTTTATTTTAACTTTATTAATATAAAGTGTCCCTACCACATACAAGTGGCTCCAAGGGGTCCCCAAATTGACCCAAGGATGCCCATGGTCGGGTATGTGTCCACCAATAAGGTTAGGACACGTTTTAGGGTAATTTTGTATTATTATAATATTATTTTTAACCCTTATTTACCGGATTTACCCTTTAACCATGGTAAATAAAATATTTACCACAGTAACTATTCAAAATGTCTAAAAATAAAAGTTACCTATTTACACAATTTGAACATCCTGATTCCAAATATGGAATCCATTTTCCTAAATTCAAAACACAGAAGTGGCAGAAATTAATTTAAAATTAATTCCCGCTGTTAAAACAAAAAGCGTGTTTTTAAGAGATAATAACTATCAAAAGATTGACACTTGTTTTTGTTCGGTTTAATTATAAAATTATGTCCAATGAACAAAATTATATTAAATGGTAAAAATATATTCTAAATATACTTTAAAACCACTCAAATTCATAATTTATCACTAGTAATTAATTTGATTAAAAAAGTTGTTTTTAATTAAAATTTAGTAATTTTCACTATTCATCAAAATATGAAAGTTATCCGAAATGTACCAAAATTTCACCCTAGGCTAAATTCGATATTCCGAATCCAAAAATGAAGTCCATTTTCAAATATAAAATATATATAATTTCAAAAAGTAGGTATTACTATTCACAACGGCTAGTTTGATTAGTTATGGTGTGTTAGAACTCGGTGTTGCGTACAACACACGCTATCACATTATTCGAAGGGAAACGTACCGTAGAAGCTTGGGGTGTTACAAATATACTGTATAGTCAAATAGTTTCATCTTTTTATTGACATGCCTTTTATGTAGGAAAATTTTATGCAAGGCCACCTAGGGGCACGCACTACATAGCCAGGAAAAAGTGTTCTCCGAAGTTTGACATTTTATTTCTAAAAGTCTAAGAATGTTTATGAAGATTCATATATTCCACATCAAAAAGTTTGGTTCATGGAGAAATGTTCCTAAATATGGAGAGGGTATTTCCAGTCATGATTTACAAATAATTGGAGGAATAGGGGTTCTACGATGGTCTAACCCAAACGTAGGGAGTATGGTGTTTGTAGTTTTAGGTCATACATCTAAGACCATAAATGGAAACAATATATGATATATGGTTAAGTGATCCATGGTTATTTCATATTACTTTGAACACATGGATAGATAAAGATGTTTAAACCATGGTCTTTAAGACTTTGAGTTCGAGAGAAAGATAATGGGACAAATATACCTAAATTACTGTTTTAAAAAACTATTATATATTACCATGAATGTTTGAAGGGGACAAATACACTATAACCATGAATGAAATTAACATCATTTGAAAACCTGTTATAGGGGCTATATTAGACAGGGCCAACTAGGGCATATGCTGCATAGCCAAATAGTGTCATCTTTTTACTGACTGTCCAGTTATGTAAGAAAATTTTATGCAAAGCCACCTAGGGGCATGTACTACATGGTTAGGCAAAAGAGTTCTCAAATATTAGAAACTATGTCACATGAAACTGTAAGAAATATTATGAAGATTTGGAAATATTCAAGATTAGGAGTGTGAAATATGGAATAAAGTTATGCATAATGCACATGAGAAAAATATTTAGTTTAATATTGGCTATGAGTTTTATGTGATTTACATGAATCTGACTCATATGTAAGAATAGAGACTTTCTTTGTTTACTTTAAATTAATATTATGCTATGTAGTTTCGAGTCATGTAGTGAGGACATTGTACTGTGCAGTTTTAAGTCTTGTAGTTTTAGGTCATGCAGTGAGGACATTGTTAACCCCATATGAAACTAAGACTCCTTATTTATATAGAAAATACTTTTACCCAATTCCTAATCCCACGTGAGCTAAGCATGGTATGAGAAACAATTAACAGTAAGGGTTTCTTCTACAGTTCAATGGTGATACAAGTGAAGAATATGGGTATTAGATTTCCATGAGGTTTAACCTCACGTGGTAAGGGAAAATATGAGTCGAAGTGAAAAGAAAGTCATATCATAGCTGGATTAAGGGATAAAACCCAAGTGTCGCTATGTGTCTTGATGGGCAAGAATCAATCCATACGTAGTTCTTTAAAAATTCTCAATAAAGGTTTGATTCTTATATAAAGAATAAAAGTGGGTTTTTATCGTGTCTGGGCCCAAGATTAGATATCTAGGTGTCTCTACGTATCTCATATATATGAGAATCAAGTCATACATAGATCTTTAACAATTATTTCCCACACCAATCGAGTTTGATATGGGAGATAGGGGTTTTTGACACATTATGGAAGAACTATTAAACATAAGTCACAAAATGGTACAAAGATCAGACCATGTATCTTAAGGGAATACTCTGTATAGATATGATTCATATACAGGAGGAGAAAAGGAAATATTTTTTTTGTGGTTGCGGCTGGGCCCATGATTGGAGATCTAGACATCTATACGTATCACAAATAGATGAGAATCAAGCTATAAACAGTTCATGAAATGAGGTCCCTACGCTGATCTAACTCATACATAGGGAATAAAGGGAATAATATATCACTAAGGAGAAGAAATGATGTCAATGATGGTTGCATATGGAAGCTACTAATCTTAAGTAGAGAAGACATTAGTCGTACAGTTTAATGTCGTGTAATGATGACAAATGATGTCATGAATTTTAATGTCATGTGACAAGGACAAATATTCTATGCATTTTATCGTCATGCATCATGGACACTTTTGGTTATTACTCAGTTTAACATCTTGCAACTAGGACTTTATACATTGCAGTTTTTGGTCTTGTAGTAAGGAAGAAAGCGTGCAGTTATACGAAGTATTTCTTTAAGAATCTCACATTGGTTAGAGTTGTAATAAGCCCTCTTTCCATTGAGATTAAGGAATAAGCTCTATTTGAGAAGACCTTATGTGTGGAATAAGGTCCTTACAACTTTGGATCAAGCTTTGGAGGTTTATTTCCTAGTATCATTGGAATACTGAGGATAAATACCAATTCTCCTCGAATAAATGAACTGAGGTGAACTTTCTTGTTAAAATCTCATGCTATTCTATTCTGGTAGTCTTATAAATGATGCAAAGTATACAATCTTTTCTTGTATAATCATTCCATCTCATCAAACCATTTCGGAGACCTCTCATCTATAAAGAACTAATCCCATATTTCAACTCTGAGTGAAGGAAATTGCATTTCAATTAGAAAAAATTCTTCTGTTTCGTACACCAATGAAAAAGGGGTTTCTTGGGTGGTAGTATGGGTAGTAGTCCAATAATCCAATACAGCATGAAAAAGGTTATCAGGAGAAGATTTCTTATCTTTATCCACCATATTCTAGAGTATATTTGATAGGGTCTTATTGAATGACTCTATCTATCCATTGGCCACTGTATGATAACGAGATGAATGGTTGGATTTGATATTGTTCTCCGGATATAACTTCTTTACCTCAAATGAACAAAAATTGGTTCCATTGTCCATCAATATAGTATGTGGGACACTAAATATGGTGACGATGTTAGTTTTGACAAAACTAACAACGATTTTGGCTCTGACTTGATTGAGTGGAATTGATTTAGTACATTTAGAGAAAAAGTCAATAATAGAAAGAATAGACTTGAACCACTTAGACGTAGCTAGAGGATAAAGTCCTACTACATCCATTCCCCATATGGAAAATGTCCAGGAGTATTTATCTATATGTAACAACTTTGGGGGTTGATGAATGAAGTTTTCATGCACTTGGCATGGATGACATTTCTTAGTGAAATCTGTGCAATCCAGCATCATTGAAGGCTGAATGTATCCAAGCCTTTGGATTTGACCAGAAAGCCTATAACTAGACTTGTGAGCACAAAAAACTCCTGAATTTACTTATTTCATGACATTTGTAGTTTCTTATCTATCAATACATCTAAAGAGTATTCCATTAAAACCTCATTTATAGAGGATCTTCTAGTGATCTGGACTATCATAAACAGTAAAAATGGCTGCTCGTTGTCAGATCTGTTCATTTTAAGCTCTATCCGGTGGAATTACTCAATTTTGAAGGTATTCCATTATGGGTTTTCTCCATCCCATGTTATGAACATATGGCTTAGAAATATCGCTAATTTCATTAATTTTCTCTATTCTAGTTTGAACAAAAGGTGAGGCCACATGATGATGGGCTATGCTGATGATTGTCTCACCCCGATTTTGATTTTCCAAGGCTGTAGCTGCATTAGCCAATGCATCATCATAGAAATTTTGTGATTTCAGGATATAATACAATGTTGGATCTGAGGGAAATTCATCCATTAACCCTCTAACATAATCACACAAATGGATTAACTCTTCTTTTCTGATAGAATATTCCCCATTGATTTGTTTGATTACTAATTATGAATCACCTTTCAATATCAGGTGATTCACTTTCACCTGAAGTTCCAATTCTAATCCTACGATGAGAGATTGATATCATGCTTCATTGTTGTTAGTGCCTTCTGATAACTAGAAGCAATATGCCAAAACTGCCTTTTCTAGGGAGATAAGTACAATTCCTAAACCAAAATTTTTGAGCTTAGGGTTTTCCATTTCTCTTCCCTGTTGGACTTCTAGAGGAACCATCGAAGTACATATCCCATGGTTGGGTATTATCTTAAAAAGAGAATACATATTCATCAGGATGTTAAGTATTAAATGATGTATCTTCCTAATATGGCTGTTCAACATGGAATTCAGCTAGAGCTTATCCCTTTATTTCCTTCTAAGACACAAACTAGATATCAAACTATTGAAAAATAACTGCCCACCATGCCAGACGCCCTGTAAGCATAAGATGACTGCAGATAAATTTGAGCGGGTTATTACAAGATACCAAATAGATCTCATGATATTGTAGGTAGTTCCTCAATTTATGAACTGCAATGATTAATTCCATAAAACAATTTTTAATACTTGAATAACGAGTTTCAACATCAAGCATAGTTCGACTGAGATAGTAAATTCCATTTTCATTCCCAACAACATTGTTTTGGGAAAAGATGGCTCACAGTGATCTCTCCAAAGCTATTACATAAAGAATTAGTGGTCTTCCTTCAATAGGTGGAATTAATACCGGTGGAATCAAGAGATATTTCATGAGGGTATCAAATACTTCTTCGCAGTCTTCAATCCATTTATAGGCGACTCCCTTCTTCATTAATCTGGTGAAGGGAAATACTTTCCTATAAAATTAGAAATAAAACAATTAATATAGGCCAAATGTATTTGGATTACTCTTAATTATTTCAAATATCAATGAGGTGACATGGCAAGGATTGATTTTTTTTCTCCTGATCAACTTTGATACCACAATGTCATACAATGAATCCAAGGAACTTTTTTGAGGCTTCCTTGAAAGCACATTTCAAGGGGTTCATGTTCAAACTATATTGTCAAAGTTTATCAAATATGGTCTTCAGATCAGCCAGATGATCATAACATCTTCTGGATTTAACTAATAAATCATCCACATAACATTTGACAAATTTCCCTAAAAAGGGATTGAAGATATGGTGCATGGCACGTTGATATGATGCACTTAAATTCTTTAAGACAAAGGGCATTACCCAGTATAAAAACACACATTGAGGGGATATGAAGGCTATATATTCTTTATCATAATGGGCCATATGAACTTGATTATACCCCGAGTAACCATCCATGAAGGTAAGAGCTTCATAGCCATCTGTTTCATAAATTAGAAGTTCAATGATAAGAACTGGAAAGTCATCTTTAAAACAATACCTGTTAAGATCTCTGAAATCTATGAAAACTCTAATTGGACTATTATTCTTTTTCACTGAGATAATATAGGCCAACAATTTGGGATATTGAACTTCCCTTACAATGTTAGCCTTTATAATCTTATCAACTTCAGCTTCAATTTTAGAGGCATGAGTTGGGTGTGTTCTTCTTGCTGCCGGATTGAATCCTAGATGTTCTTATAGAAAACCCAAATTATGACTGGATAAGTTAGGATTAAGTCATTTAATTTCGGTATAATTACAAGAAAATATATATTTATGTTTCTTTATAAATGAATTATACACTTATTTCTCTTCAGAAGTCATGGCCACACTAATTAGAGTGGGGCGTAGATCTTTTTCTGTACCCAGATTTATTTATCTGAGCTCATCCATAGTGGTAGAGACACATTCCTCAAATGTTTGAAGAGAATCCCTTAGAACTTACTCTTCTTCTTAATTATATGTTACTTATTCTATTTCTACATACACAGTAGATGAAGAAGAAAAACTTCCATAGTTAGGGGATGAGTCAGTATTTGAACATCCTGAAAAAGAGGCCACCATTTCTAACCCTAATGACGATGAAGGGTATTCCTGGCGTTATAAATAAGAGATGATGGATTGGGAATAAACATCATTGTCTTCCTCTAGCATTTCTACAACTTCTTTTATTATGATTGACGAATTAGATACTTGATCAAGTTCAGTGGATGAAATGAAGACATATCCAATTAATCTTTCACTACTTCTTGGTGAATCAACAATTTCTTCCATGTCGCCAGGCTCGATTTTCTAAATTGACAGTATGGAAGTTACTGGAAGAATTCTTGGATTTGGGTTTACCTTTTCAATTTGATCGATAGGTAACACATAATCTATACTAAAATTTATGAATGGGTTTGCTGGGATCTTTTCCAAGCCATTCATAGAATTGATTCTTGTTACCTCCTTTTTCATATACCTCATTCACTTCATGTGATAAAATTATACCTCAATGTATTGAGATTCACACATTTTGAATGGATCCTTGTCACCATACAAGGTGATGATTTTTCCATTAAAATTGTACATGAGAAATTGGTGATATGATGAAGGTATGGTCGCATGTTGATGTAGCCAAGTCCTTTTAAGAAGAATGTTGAAGGCTGTGTCTTGATGAACAACCATGGGATCTAAATTAAACACAAGATCTAAAAGATGAGTTTTGAGTGTAATCTCACCCAGAGGATCTAGCTAATTCTTGTCACATCCCTGAAACATCAAAGTGGAAGGAGATAAGTCATATTCATTCAAGCCTAATCATGAAAGTGTATGAACATGAATGAGGTTGAATCCAGATCCATTATCAATGAATGGTCATCAGATGTCTTTGTCATTGACCTTTACAGATAGATACACGGTCCTAATATGTCAATGTACAACATCAAATTCATCTTCATCCATAAAAGACATGACTGCATGACATTCTGTAGTATCATTCTCTATACAGTAAACCTTAGTAGTAGCATCTTCAGTTTCAAACTCTTGATGACATAAAAAAGACTTAATAAGTGATTCTCAAAGATCGTTTGGAAGACTAAAGGTATCGATAATTGACAACTTGTTCGGTACATGAGATAGCGATTTCAAAAAATTATACTTTTGGTTCAGAGGTCTGCATTTCCCAGCATGGAAATGTGATTTTTAGGTACCTTGGAAGTTAACGCTCTTGATGTAGATGTAACCTGTGTCAGAACAGAAGCTATAAATACTCCTAGAATTGGTAGATCAGACTAACTAGGTATATATTCTTTTTGAGATGAAGATGGTGTAATTTCTAATCAGTCCTCCAAAATAATCATGTTAGGACCGAACCTATCTTGCATGGAAGAGATTCCTTGTTCTTGTTGATCCCACTAAAGGGCTCTTCCACGAGTTTTTTTCCACATATATGGTTCGAGTAGGGGTAGAGTTAAAATAGTGTCTTCTAGAATACCCATTTATTTCCCTATATCCTTGACCTTGGCCTCTTCCTCTAGTTCCCCATTTCATTATAGGGAACTATGTATCATTATAATTAGAATCACCATTGGTATAAGGATTTCTTATGTGGATAACATTGATAGAACCAAAGATCAATTCTTCAAGTGATGAAGATTCTACATGACAGGTTAGTTCTTGTTGTGCTATTTAGTGGGCCAGTGTGCATGCTTTTGAAGAAGATGGCATTATAATGCCTGGGTCAAGGAAAACGTTATCCTTGACACGATCTCTTATTCTTATGAATTCTTTTTGTCCTTATGATATCATCTTATTTTGAGGATTGACCTTTTGATGAAGGTGTTTTTGTTATGGCAAGAGTGTCGAAAAACACAATCGATTGTTTTAACCGTGTCCATAGAATGTAATGAGTTTGATTGATTGTTTTTATGATTGTACAATCATCATATTTCTGCACATTTTTACTTTTGAATTGGTTCCAATCATCTTCTTCCTCTGGATCAGTAGAATTAACATATGCTACATGAGCTATCAAAATTTTCATTTTCACTTGTCCAGAGTCTACCATTTTTTACTAGAGGTCCTTAAAAAAAGCACACTTAAATGGGATGCCCCGACATCCGGTGGAAGGGACAATAATTTAGAAGATCTTAATCTCTTTCTTTATTTGGTTTATTCAGCCTTGGAAACTGAACCAAATTATTTTTCAGAGCTGAGGTGAAGTAACTGAGAATGTGTTTGTTTTTCTAGGAATAAACATTTTTTTTAATTACTCAAACTTTTTCCGCCTTAGATCTATTTAATCATCTTTATGAGGCAGTCATTGCGGCTGATGGAGGCGGATCCCTTAGATATGATGAAGGTTTTTAAGTGGAAGCAAGTACAGGTGATTTCATATGTGTAACAGTAGAAACCTATGCTTTCCCTATTCTCCTTCCCAGAGTTAAAGGAATTACATGAGTTTTAGCTTTAGTTTCTATAATATAATTTTCTATTTGTTGAGAAATTGAATTAAGGTCTTAAAACCCTCCTGGGTATTTTATAGGGATCGGTGGTGTGTGTAACTCATCACATAGATTTTCCACAAAAATGGTAGCAACTCTTCCTAAGGGAGTTCCAGACATAAGGAATACGTTAATCCTTTCCTTCAAGAAATGAAATATGAAACTATTTTATTCGAATTTTTTTCAATTTGTAAGATAAAAAACTGTTTTCTTTGGTAATGTTGAGCTAAATTGAAGAAATAATTTCTGAAGGAGATCTTCCCATCCAGTAATTGATCGATATTTCAAACGTGTATACCATAAAAAATATGGTCCTTGTAATGAATGCATAAAACACCTATGTATTAATGTTTTTTGCTGTTTAGGAGTTCCCGTCATGGGATCCCAAAGAGAAACAAAATGTGTTAAGTGTTGTTCCAGATCTCCCGAACCATTAAAGATTGGGAATGGGGTATTCACAATACTTGGTGGGGGTGGAATCAGATCCACCCATTTAGGGTAAGATTTATTTTCTGGATGAATTGGAACACGCCATTCTTCTATGGATTCCAATCGAGTTTTTAATTCCTTAATTGTGTCCATAAGCACTTGGGGAATATCCAGATGAGTTGGGACCTATATAGGTACAACATCTGGAGCTTGAACTGGTGCAATAACCATAAAAACCACAAGTGATGGTGTTGATATTTTCCTTGGATAACTCATGGGAATATGTCTATTAGGATGTGTCTGATCCTTCCTTGGCTGTGTACCCAATGGAGTGATTTCATTATCTGCATTTGTAGTTACTACAAATCCTCTTTTCTGAGGATCTCTTATAGGATGAGCAAGTTGAGGACCTTCCTGGAGAGTTTTTCTAACAGAAATTCGGCTTTGAAGTAGCTCTATATTGAGTCATTTCAACTCTTTCATCTCATCTTATTGTTGTGAAAATATCTCTTCAAGAGAAATATATTGACCTTCTCTAGTGGAAAAGTGAGATGCAATCTGAATTTTACCTTCCCATTTGTTAGATGCATGTCATAGGGGTGGGAGTTGGTTATTTGAAGGTATATCTAAATTCTGGGAAAGCCTCTGATTTTAGGTACGTACACCTTCTTCATTTGCTTTAGTGTGTACCATTTTATGAATAAGAACTTCATCTTAAAATTCCCATGAACTAGAATCATTTTCTAGAGGATCTTCTGCAATGGTGTTAATGAAATTTACTGATACATAATGCATTGATTGAATTCTGTCAGTATCTTTGTAAGATTTTATCCCTCTGTATCTTCCATGAGACTCTTCTCTCCTATATGATGAATTCTCAGGAGCGGTTTGATGAACAGTAATCCTAAGGGAATCCTTGGATAATTCTGTTGTGTTCTCCCTTTGTGGCTTCTTCCCTAATCCGGAGAAAACTGAATTCTGTTTAAGAGGGGATTGTAGATGTGAAAAATCCCCCAGCCCTGCGGGATGGGGCTATTCCTGTTCTTCTTCTTCAAACCTTTGAACATTGACTAACGAATTTGAAGGTTGAATTAAACAAGCCCCCAGCCCTACATGTTGGGGTGTCTCTTAAACTAATATGGTAGAGATTCACATAGATGATCATCTAATTGTAAGAATTTTGGTTCAAACATTAGTTTGGTGCATTATCTGACACCCACTAAAATAACTTGTTTCGAAAGATCGCAATGCTATTTCAGACATTTTTGTTATCTGACTGCAGACATCCTCTAAGTGAGAGGCCTGCTCAAGATTCTCATATGATTGACATAAAAGTACCTCAACTTTTTTCTTTCTTTGGTCCGGACTATGATGAGAGCTAATTGAGGATTGTTCCTGGGTGTACATTTGATTACATACAAAATATGTTGATTATATCTGGTCGTGGGTAATCACATTGCATGAGGCCACTTTTGGAGGACTTTGTTGATTCTGGAGTTCGGTGAAATAAAATTCTCTATGTGCACCCCATCCTCTGATACGAACACCAGATGGTGTGTCAGAAATTAACTGGCATAGACTCTTTAAAGCATTGAGGCATGCATTCTGAATGGTCCTATGCTTCTTTTCATCCATTGGATGTTGAGAAACTGAGAGAGATTCCAAGTAAATTTGGTGTTGCAACCTTTCTATTACCTTTACATGATTTTTATATTAATCATATGGTAATACTTTGGTTTTCAAATGACGAAGAGTCTTCCAAAGGTTGAGGAGGATATCATGAATGAAATCTTTTGCCATCAATTCTGGAATGTTATATTGATAATTTTACGAAGGTCAGAAAATGACTGGTATTTTTCATTTAGCCAATTTTTCCCATGTTTAACATATCTTCATCATCTTTCACTAAAGGTTTATCCACTTAGTCTGAACAATGTGGACACTATCAATTAGAAGATAAATGACCCAAGGGATGTTCGATGAATGATCGTACCCTTAGGATGACTTCTAGTTGAGAATGTATTTCACCTATTAATAACAAGGCATCAGACATGACTGGCCTTGTATTGAAAGGTTCCTCGAGATAATATGGATATCTCACCACTAAATTATCAATTATAGATTTATCTTGATAATTAGAAATACTATTGCTGAGAGGTATTTTTCATTGAATGCCATCATAGGGAGGACCACCATGTTGGATTACAGTAAGGGATAAATCCTCTTGCTCCATGGTCTTCTGGCCACACATAGGGTTTCCATGGCACTCATCCTGATATAGACTCACTATATTGACCATATTTTCATGAAGAAAGCTTTAATAATGAATTGTTCGATGGAGAACTTCAAAATTACAATTACTACTCCCATAATTCAGTAATGGGAGGGTAGGATCTTGAGCTACAATAGATAAATGTCAGAGGGCTTCAAGAACTCAAGCATTAAGAGGATCCAAATTATAATTTGACACTTGATATTCCAACTATTTTTGTAGAGGCTTATTCTTGGATGTTATATTACACTTATTTTGGGACACTTTCTAGGATAAGTGGTTATCATGGGCAGATGTATGTGCTTTCCTTAGAGTGGTCACCAAAATGGACTGATTACCTCCAATTGGAAAGGGTGTATGTTCCTGATCTTGTTATTCATATGATATCAGAGAGTATGCACCATTTCCATTATGGACTAGAATAGAGGTGTATATCTTCTCTTAGATGGCATGAGGATGTGTTATGACAAGTTTGGGGAAAGATTTATGTGTCTATTCCACTGGTACTACTGAAGTTGTTTTTATAATATTCTGGCATGCTTCCAGAATATGGGTTGGAATTTGTGTTCACCCTTTCACCATTGATAAGACGTGTTTGGTGGATTTAGCTCCTTGAATGGGAATATACATCCTTTCCATATTGGGAGTAGGTGTATGTGCCTGCTTTTGTCCTCCTTTTCTAGTCAATGGGTTTTGAAGGTACTCATGTACGTGGGCAGAGAGTTGGGTCTGCCCCAGATTTGTCATCAGAACTTTCTGAATGACTTCTCCAGGTGCTACCAAATGAGACTGTTGGTAAGATTGATGAACGATGAAATTTGTATGTTCTTTTTGGCTATTTTCCATCAGGCATGGTTGACAAAATTCTTTCAATACTGGAAGACAAGACTACTGGCAGAATTTGAGATTTTAAGAAAGTGTAATTTCCTGTTTACCAGTTTTCACCAAATTAGATTGGAGGGATTTTTTAAATGTTGTCAGATGAGACTAATGAATGGATGATAATTAGGATTCAAGTGTCTGTTCCTGTTCATGGTATTCCACCAGATTTTTCTAGTGGTATTGGTGGGTTTCTTCCAAACGAGTCTGTTGGAAAGCAAAATTAGGACGAATGAGTGTATATACCCGATCTTTGTTCGCATCAAGATAGGTTGATGGACTTCTACAGAGGGGTAAGAGGTAATAACCTACTCCCTGTTAATCAGATATTATCCATGGTGGTTCTTATTGCATGAATGGGCCTGAGAGACATGATCCAAACGTCCAGAGGTAACACCCACATCATGTTGGGGGTTCACTACCGTGTGATTCTACTAGCGGCGACTGTTGGTGGGAGTCCTCTGGAAAGACCCCTGTATATTTGAATTGAGGTCCTAAGTGGCCACTTTAACCACCTAATCGTAGTATGAGAGGGGCTGGTTGTTGAATTCTAGGGATAAGGACCCGAAACGGTTGAAAACGGTGGTTGACATCGTCTGCTTCTCAATCATCGGTCATCATTGGCCGAACGATTAGGGATTGTTATTGACCTGGAGGGACTATTGGGCAGCCTCCAATGTTGGGATTGTACCATGCTGATAGTACTCCTTTACCAGCATGTTGGAGACCTGGTGTTGAAGATGCTGGGTGGGTGATAACATCCTTCTCATGGATGAGGATCCATCCTAAGTAGTAGTCGAGATGTTCAAAAATGTCATATCAAAGAAAGCCATTTTGGACTGATGGGAGTTCTGATAAAAAACCTGAAAACAACAATAAAATTCATTAACGAAACATCTTTGAGATGGATACTTGCATGATTGATTCCTTTTTCTGGCATTCCTTTATCAATTGATTGGGTTCTGACAGGTGGGTAACATTATTGACTTGGTAAAGGATTCACGTCGGTTTCACCATTTTTTGTTTGGTAGTTCTGTGAAACATATATTATAATTTTAAGAATCACTTCTTAGAGGCAGTTTCCATTGGATTTATTCATGGAATTGGAAAGTTCCAAAAATTCTTTATCCAAAAGAGACTTTCTTTCCAAAGGAATACATTCTGCATGTTTGAACTTTATTATACTTAGGAATATGCATTGTTCGAGAGGATAACAGGTCAGACTCATCAAACCCTTTTGGGGGGAATTATTGTCTATTATGGGAATATCTTTATAAATTTGACATATTTTTATGAATTATTATTAATTCACCAAGTATAACTTAAGTTTCTCTTGTAATTTTCAATCACTTATTAACATTCGTAAAATTTAGAATCATCAGTATGTATTCAAGGTTCTTCATTAATGGAGATATCCTTATGTATTAGAGGTTCTCCATCAATGGTATCCTCTCATATACTATTTTGATATTCTTTTAATCATCATTATGATGATACTGGTTTTTAAGTTACTCAGTGGGCACTCTAGAATTTACATTCATCCATAGAGACAAATGTTTGTTTTGATATTTGGATCATACCCATGAAATGGGCTATGTACGTATATTTGTGAAAGGAATTAGAACCATCGTTGTTCAGTGCCTCTTAATGGGACACATCATACCTTTTAAGGTCATGTGATAAGGACCTAACCGTACAGTTTAATGTCTTTTGATACAGACATCTAAGTGAAAGGTTCTTAGTCAATGTTTGGCATGGGACATATGCCTAAGAAACTTAATCAACATGGAAAGGATATGGGTTTCCAAGTAAGTTTATACCCTGTTAATGATATGGACCAAGGGGAACAAGGTTCATTTAAGGTTTTGGGTTTGAACCCCATGGAGGCTTCCTATGTATCCCATGTGGAAGGGAATCAAATCCCACGTAGTTCGATAATTCTCATAGGAGAGTATAGTCCTTTGTGAGAAATGAGTTTGTGCTTACTTCCTAAAAAGGATTCCTTGATGATTTGGGTGTTTAATGCTAGGCTTACTCCTAAGGGAGATGCCCAGATTAAGGGAATTAGGGTTGGATCTATGAAGAGGATATCTAATGAGCTCGAGCCCTGAAAAAGGCTCCCTACGTATCCCGATTATGGTGGGAATCATAGTTCTTGTAGTTCATTCAATGGTGGGTGTTCGTAAAAATTTTGTAATAATCACAAATCTCTAATCCCACATGAGTCTTGATTGGTGTGGGAAACAATATCATGTGAAAGATTCAACAATGACACATGCACGTTTCATCCTCTTCTGGTGGAAGAGGGTGCACCTATGGTGCCGAGGGTGGTCAAGAGTGAGGCGGTGAGCCTTCCCTCTATTCCCCTGTACATTGGACAAGAGTCCAATGAAAGGAAGAAGGAATAAAGGTTAGGGGATTTTGTGAGGATGGATTGTAGAGACCCGAAGCCTGACGTACATGGACATTACATTACATTTTCGGAATACTTAGTACATAACAAAAACACACACACAAGGATCGTAATAGTTTAGTGTCTTTGGAAACTCGGAATGTAATCTTCTAATCGTGGTGAAAGAACTTCAATATCTCCCATAAAGATCTTCCTTTTTTTTTACCTAAAACCTTTCTTTATATCCTGGGGAAAAGAAAACATAAAAGGGTGAGCTCAAATGCTCAGTAAGGTTATACAAAAGAAAAATCAATCACATCATATTCATAAGAACATAACTTTTGGAAATCTTAACCTGCAAAAGAGAGCATAATTTCATAACATGGGATAAATCATGGCAGTGAAATGTAATCACAATAATCATAACATAAAACATGGAACTTTGTGACATTCACACATAATCATAGAGAATCATTTCTTGTTAGTCAAGACTCATTGCCAAGACTATCTTAGTGGACAAAGTCCCTTTCTGAATCGAGTAACCCTCGTTTCAGTCCTGTTTCACTGAACCGGTATAACCTACCATTCCAGCCATGTCTATCTCATGAGATATAAAATCTTTACCCAATGCATTGGAGGGAGATATAGGTCCCACCCATCTTATAATGAATCCTTTCTTATGTGTGCCACGTAATCATAAAACATACATCATCGCATAACACATGTAACAAAAATGGGATTCTTGAAACATCATGACATCATAAATCAATTCATATAAGATAAAGGAATTCATAAACATAATTCCATCACAACATAGTCAAATCAATGTAAAAATATGGATAGAAACAGAACCCTTTATTATCTTAGATGGAAAATAATTTTGATAAAACACTTGAATTGAATTCTTGAGGAAAATATCCTTTCTTCTTCAAAATCAATTTCTTTTCACAAAACATCATGCAATTTTAAAAGAAAGAGATTTTATTGAAAATAGTCATGAAATCTTTTAGAGGAAGCTTCATGAAAATAAGGCTTTATAAAACAGTAGAAATCCGTTCGTGCCGTATATGTTAAAAAAACATTCTTCGTACTTTTTGTCAGAAAAGTCAAAAAGTACCTCGTATGACAAAAGATTCCTTTCATAGATATTACTAAAAACTCACCGAAGGGTAAAAATGGATTTAAACAATTGTAGGTGGATGGAAATAATATTACATATTGATGAAACATGGATGTGGATGATAAAATACACCCCAGTAAATACTTATGAATAAACAATCTCGGATAAAAATGAGATTGTGATATTTCCCTTACCTTAGGTCCGATTTGCTTCGTAAGTGTCCGAAACTCCTCTTCTTTGAAACGCCTCTTTGAATCCTCCACTTAGGGAACTAAAATTGTTCTTTGAAGAAGACCAGGACCTCTAGGATTATTCTAGGGAAGTGGAGAAGGGATTTTGGCAGGGGTTGGCCAAGCTTGAGTGCTCAATTTGGTGTGAGGAGGAGGGGGAGGAGGTGCCCTTTTATAAGGGAGGAGAGGGGCACCTTAGGAATATCTCAAAATATTATTTTATATTAAAGTCAAAATCGGTTTATAATGGCTCCAAAGGGTCTTATTTCGAAGATAAGGTGGGTATGGGTCGAAATCCTATCAACCAATAAGATTTAGAGAAGTTTAGGGTATTATTTTAACCTTATCAATTAGATTTAACTCTAAGTTAAATAATTTAACTTTTACCATGTCTTTTTGTTTTCTTTCACTATATGGTTAATAAACTTACTATAACATGACAAACGAACCCCAAATTGTTTATTATTAATATATATATCCTTATCTAAGTCATTTGGCCGAACCTTAGATTTTTAGGAATAAAATAACAATTAATAATATAATATTTGATTTAAAAACTATTTTGTGTCAATTTTGACACTATTTGATATATGATTTTTGTGAAAGTCATAACAGAATTATATGTTCGAACCAAGTTGATTAAATCAACATTAATATATCATAGTAACCTATAAAATTAGTGGAATTCATAAAAAGTCTTAAATTACATTTATTTTGGTATTTATATTATCAATTATGTCAATATTTCATTAATAAGATAATTACTGCATCATCTTTGTGTCATAAATAAATTAAATTATTTGATGTTTAAAAATTACAAATAAAATACCATCATGTAGGAAATCTTTTTAGCTTTCTAATGAATATTTACAATCGAATTTATCTTATGTATAACCCCATATTATAAATGATTTACTTATTAAACTTTTATTTTAACTATTTTAACCCTTCTTTAAATAAATTAATAATAAATGTCCTAATCTAATCCAAGTGGACCTAAATGGTCATATTTTATTCCTAAGTTTGTTTTTGGTCGAATTACACTTGTCCAATAGAATGAGGACATGTGTTAGGGTAATATTAATATCATATTTACCCTTAGTTACCCAATTTACTATTAACTGCGGTAAAAAAAGTAAAAAGTTACTATTCACCAAAAAATTATTTTCATCTCATTAAACCACATTTTAGTCCTTGATATTAACCGTGTCTCTCGGATTTTCGAAATTCCATTCACAGAAGCGGTAAAATTAAGTCTTATGCAAAATTCAGTTTTCAACCTACCACTTAGTGGTTTCACTATTCATCAAAAATTGAAAGTTTTCAGAAAAATACCAAAATTTCACCCTAGGCTAATTTCGATATTCTGAGTCCAAAAATGAAGTCCATTTTGAAAAATAAAATTTATAAAATTTCAAAAAGTGATTATTACTATTCATAACAGCTAGTTTTAATAGCATATCATTGTTTAGTGAAACTCGGTATTGCGTATTACACACGCTATCGAGGAAGGTCGTGATTGCGTGTAATGCAAGGAAAGTCAAGGATGCGTGTTGTGCAAGCTCCTTTTGGTGTAGCGTACAACACAAGACTTTAATAAAATTAAAAAGAATATTTTTTATAAAATCTTGGGCTGTTACATTCTACCCCCCTTAAAATGAATTTCGCCCTCGAAATTCGTCGGGGTTATAAATGGTTTACTATTTGAAAGTTTCTTTAATAGAAACCCACATTGTAAAAAGGAATATCAAAACCAATCTTTAAAAACAAAAGTATGAAACTTAACGGTTACCCAAATAAACTAATCATTGGGTTTCCACATAGGTGAAAATATGGATATGGAAGAGAAATCTAACCATCATGTTCTGATGGAGAGTGGTAGAGAACATGGCTATGGAAAAGCCAGTAATCACAAAGCCATAAATTTGTGACGATCTAGGGTACCATCTGATTCATCAGATATAAGGGCACTAGGACAACATTTTTGGTTTTCAAGATCATTTCCCTAAAGTTGAAGAATTTGAATTAGAATAAATACTTACTTTATTTTGGTACAATCTCACTATTGATCGTGCCTTGAACAATTTCCACTTCATCTCTTATATAAATGAAGTTGAATTTGTTATTCGTGCAGTGTTAGCAGATCATGTGATAGGATGACGGGTCATTCCATCTGTCTCAAACAAAAGGTTAGCAAAAATTATATACATAAGTCGATCTATAGTGAGATTAATCATATATGGTTCCTAAAATGAACTTATACTTCACATATCATACTGCTTAATATAATAAAACTAGTTTTCTACTAAACAGGGACTTCCTGTAGGTCAGTGGTAGGCGATAAAGGCCAGTCGCACTTCGGTTGTGGGTTCGATTCCCACAGCCTTGTCCGAAGCGATGGGCTGTCTCCCGTCCTACAGGTTGTCCTTTTTCTAAAACTACATTACTATAACATCACATAAATAATATCAAAAAAAAGTTCTATACTTAAACAATACTAACTTATGGTTAACATAATCCATTACAATCTTTAGGCTTATCTAAAATACTTCGGTCCAAGCTCATAGTATAAAGAAAATGATTACTTGAAATGTCTCCAACCAAGCATGTGAATACCATCATTTATCCCCCATATATCTTGTTGGTCACATTCCAATCATGTGAATACTTTAATGATGTATTCTCTTGAAAAATATGAATACCCATTAAACCTTAGTGAAAACATGAATGCTGTCAAAAGTTAACTCTTTCCACATACCAAAATCCAAAAATTCTATATACTCAAACCATGATATAACCTTCTACTTATATCAGTCATGAGCTCATGAATACTATCAAACATTTTATTTTCTCCTTATCCCTTCATTATGCGCATATCATCTACATTCCAAAAATATCTGAATAACCTTTCATGGATACTGGTAACATTAATCAGACAACAATGTAACAATCCTTACATGTCTCTTTATTCCATAGTGCCATGAGATTACTTATACAACATTACACATGATAAACATGTAATCATTCCACTACATTTTTAAACCATTGACCGAGCTTCAACAATTCATTCATCTCACATATCATTTGTAGTCTCTTCATCATCATCCACATAAATACTTCCCATACGACCATACTGATTATCTTCATGAGACTTTCCCTTAGGGCATTGGTTTGCATAATGCCCGTACATTCCACATTTAAAACATTTAACTATTGTTGATGTCGTAGAAATACCATTATCCTCATCCATGTTGTTAACTGAACCTTTTCCTTTGCATTTACTTGCTTTGTGTCCTTCTTTTCCACACCCAAAGCATCTTCCAGTTCCTTTGAAACATTCTCCTTGATGCCTCTTCCCACATGATTTACATAGGGGAAATTGAACTTTCTTTCCTCTATGATCATCATGAAACTCCATCTTTCTCTTATTAGCCAAGTCAGGAAACTTACCAAATTTTACTTTATTGATCATATTATGAGATTGCTGATTCGGCATAATAATGATGTTTGGACTTCCAAATCCCATTTCATTATGAAGAATATCATTCCATTGTCCATCATATCCTCCATTATCGTGAATCATCTTGTTTCCAGCCATTTTCTAAAACCCAAAAGAATAGTGTGAGAGGCAAAAATCATAATAAAGGGGGAGTAACTTCAATATCTAACATCTTAGGTTTAATTCTATGATCGTTAGCATAATTCTAGTACTATAACCTATACGCATACTCAACCTTAGAGACATCCCTAGACATACCTTAGAAATATCTCTAGGGATCTCACTAAAGTTCTCGCATCCTAGTTTCCAAAGGTTGACTAAACCTTTCCTCTGATACCAACTGTAGAGACCCGAAGCCTGACGTACATGGACATTACATTACATTTGCGGAATACTTAGTACATAAAAAAAACACACACACAAGGATCGTAATAGTTTAGTGTCTTTGGAAACTCGGAATGTAATCTTCTAATCGTGGTGAAAGAACTTCAATATCTCCCATAAAGATCTTCCTTTTTTTACCTAAAACCTTTCTTTATATCCTGGGGAAAAGAAAACATAAAAGGGTGAGCTCAAATGCTCAGTAAGGTTATACAAAAGAAAAATCAATCACATCATATTCATAAGAACATAACTTTTGGAAATCTTAACCTGCAAAAGAGAGCATAATTTCATAACATGGGATAAATCATGGCAGTGAAATGTAATCACAATAATCATAACATAAAACATGGAACTTTGTGGCATTCACACATAATCATAGAGAATCATTTCTTGTTAGTCAAGACTCATTGCCAAGACTATCTTAGTGGACAAAGTCCCTTTCTGAATCGAGTAACCCTCGTTTCAGTCCTGTTTCACTGAACCGGTATAACCTACCATTCCAGCCATGTCTATCTCATGAGATATAAAATCTTTACCCAATGCATTTGAGGGAGATATAGGTCCCACCCATCTTATAATGAATCCTTTCTTATGTGTGCCACATAATCATAAAACATACATCATCGCATAACACATGTAACAAAAATGGGATTCTTGAAACATCATGACATCATAAATCAATTCAGATAAGATAAAGGAATTCATAAACATAATTCCATCACAACATAGTCAAATCAATGTAAAAATATGGATAGAAACAGAACCCTTTATTATCTTAGATGGAAAATAATTTTGATAAAACACTTGAATTGAATTCTTGAGGAAAATATCCTTTCTTCTTCAAAATCAATTTCTTTTCACAAAACATCATGCAATTTTAAAAGAAAGAGATTTTAGTGAAAATAGTCATGAAATCTTTTAGAGGAAGCTTCATGAAAATAAGGCTTTATAAAACAGTAGAAATCCGTTCGTGCCGTATAAGTTAAAAAAACATTCTTCGTACTTTTGTCGGAAAGGTCAAAAAGTACCTCGTATGACAAAAGATTCCTTTCATAGATATTACTAAAAACTCACCGAAGGGTAAAAATGGATTTAAAAAATTGTAGGTGGATGGAAATAATATTACATATTGATGAAACATGGATGTGGATGATAAAATACACCCCAGTAAATACTTATGAATAAACAATCTCGGATAAAAATGAGATTGTGATATTTCCCTTACCTTAGGTCCGATTTGCTTCGTAAGTGTCCGAAACTCCTCTTCTTTGAAACGCCTCTTTGAATCCTCCACTTAGGGAACTAAAATTGGTCTTTGAAGAATACCAGGACCTCTAGGATTATTCTATGGAAGTGGAGAAGGGATTTTGGAAGGGGTTGGCCGAGCTTGAGTGCTCAATTTGGTGTGAGGAGGAGGGGGAAGAGGTGCCCTTTTATAAGGGAGGAGAGGGGCACCTTAGGAATATCTCAAAATATTATTTTATATTAAAGTCAAAATCGGTTTATAATGGCTCCAAAGGGTCTTATTTCGAAGATAAGGTGGGGATGGGTCGAAATCCTATCAACCAATAAGATTTAGACAAGTTTAGGGTATTATTTTAACCTTATCAATTAGATTTAACTCTAAGTTAAATAATTTAACTTTTACCATGTCTTTTTGTTTTCTTTCACTATATGGTTAATAAACTTACTATAACATGCCAAACGAACCCCAAATTGTTTATTATTAATATATATATCCTTATCTAAGTCATTTGGCCGAACCTTAGATTTTTAGGAATAAAATAACAATTAATAATATAATATTTGATTTAAAAACTATTTTGTGTCAATTTTGACACTATTTGATATATGATTTTTGTGAAAGTCATAACAGAATTATATGTTCGAACCAAGTTGATTAAATCAACATTAATATATCATAGTAACCTAGAAAATTAGTGGAATTCATAAAAAGTCTAAAATTACATTTATTTTGGTATTTATATTATCAATTATGTCAATATTTCATTAATAAGATAATTACTGCATCATCTTTGTGTCATAAATAAATTAAATTATTTGATGTCTAAAAATTACAAATAAAATACCATCATGTAGGAAATATTTTTATCTTTCTAATGAATATTTACAATCGAATTTATCTTATGTATAACCCCATATTATAAATTATTTACTTATTAAACTTTGATTTTAACTATTTTAACCCTTCTTTAAATAAATTAATAATAAATGTCCTAATCTAATCCAAGTGGACCTAAATGGTCATATTTTATTCCTAAGTTTGTTTTTGGTCGAATTACACTTGTCCAATAGAATTAGGACATGTGTTAGGGTAATATTAATATCATATTTACCCTTAGTTACCCAATTTACTATTAACCGCGGTAAAAAAAGTAAAAAGTTACTATTCACCAAAAAATTATTTTCATCTCATTAAACCACATTTTAGTCCTTGATATTAACCGTGTCTCTCGGATTTTCGAAATTCCATTCACAGAAGCGGTAAAATTAAGTTTTATGCAAAATTCAGTTTTTAACCTACCACTTAGTGGTTTCACTATTCATCAAAAATTGAAAGTTTTCAGAAAAATACCAAAATTTCACCCTAGGCTAATTTCGATATTCTGAGTCCAAAAATGAAGTCCATTTTGAAAAATAAAATTTATAAAATTTCAAAAAGTGATTATTACTATTCATAACGGCTAGTTTTAATAGCATATCATTGTTTAGTGAAACTCGGTATTGCATATTACACACGCTATCGAGGAAGGTCGTGATTGCGTGTAATGCAAGGCAAGTCAAGGATGCGTGTTGTGCAAGCTCCTTTTGGTGTAGCGTACAACACAAGACTTTAATAAAATTAAAAAGAATATTTTTTTATAAAATCTTGGGCTGTTACATGGATGCCCTAAAATTGGTCCTAGTAGGGGAGGGAGATTTTTAATTTTCTTGAATGGAAAAGAAAGTGTGAACTTTACCTTTCATACCGGAAATTTGAGGTTCCAACTCTTTGATAAGGGAGAGGCCAGGACCCTAACCCTTATTCTCAGAACCAGGAACTTCCCAACACTATTCCTAGGAGAAAAGTCCATGTGACTACATATATACAAACCCACACAGACTCCATGAATCCTAAACCCATTGAGAAACAAAAATGGGAAACCTATAACTATGGATATTCAAACCCAAAATTGGAAACACGCTGATGTGGCTTTCCCAAAGGTTTGATAAGTCATGGGGGGTGGGTGGAGGATTCAGCTTAGTTTATTTTATATAGGGGAACCAAGGAAAGAGATAAATGGCCAAAATGGATTTAAATAGGGTACTTAAGTTGGTATGTAACTTGTATACCAAGCTCCACCATGTAGGTACTGCGTGCAAGTGGGCCGTATAGGTACCTTGTGTTGCTGCTCCGTGTAGCTGTACTACATAGGTGTGTCACGTAGATATGTCCTGCAGGTGTGCCATGTAGGTTTTTAGGATGATTGAAAAAAAAAATTCACATAGGGGAACCAAGCCTATGTAAAAATTTGTGAAATACTTTCAAAACATGCTTATCCCATTTAATTTTCTCGTCTCTCGTATTTTAGAGAGCTAACTGAGACAATTTGAGGGATCTGGGTAAAAGATCTAAGCAATGGGAGCTTGAGGGAGTCTTTTAAATTTTTAAATCCTTGAAATGGAAATCCCAAGGGTCATATTTATTGGCGTGGATGGGGCCTGGTCAAAGGGAAGTTGTCTATGCAGGTCCTCTCTATAGGTCCTCCGTGTAGGTCAGCCGCATAGGGGTACATAAGATATACTGCTACGCAGGTCTTCCGCGTAGGTCCACCACACATGTTTTCCATGAAGGTATGTCACAAAACTCTTTGGAGTGGTTGTCTTTCCTTTGAATTCTTCTAACCTCACTTTGGGATTTTGAAATATCCAGCGAAATATTTTTAGTCTTTTTGTATTCTTAAATATTGTAAACAAACACACACCTAATAAACACTATGTGTGTTTTAATTTAATCCATCTAAAAACATATCATTCATTAACATTGCATTTTGGTTCCACCCTTATTTTATCCGCATCCTCCTCACTCATTGATTGATTATTTGAAGAGATCTATTTGTATTTTTATCATCATTCTTTCTTTACCATCAGTATATCCTTGTGGTCCACAATGTTTTTACAATAAAATTATTATCCATAGAATTAATATATTATATATATTAATGTTTAATTTATATATTTTTAGTATTACTAATATAATAATTGTTTTCTTATACAAGTGGATTATTTTTTTTTTACGGTGGGGTAGTTTTTTCAAAGATGCTCATGCTCGTGAGGGATCAGACTTTGATCCTGCAACTAAGATGATGACAACAAGGAAATGCATCATGAATGAATACAACCATTAAGAAAAGGTGAATTGATAATACTTATTTAATTAATTTTTTCATCATTTTATCTATATTTTTAATTTCCTTATCATTTTCATCTAATACTTAATTTTTTCAGAGATCTTTTGAGTAGTCATATTTATATTTAAATTATATACAACAAACCATAAAAAAGAAAAAATGATTCTTTCAGCCAATGTATCCACATTTTCCATTTTCATTTCCCTTCATTATCGAGCACCAATACTAAATATTAATATGCTTTTTTATCTGAAAAACATTTCTCATTTTTGAAAACCAAGATATTATAGGAAGCTCATGTGCCCATTGTGGTGACTTCATGTGATATAATGGTAACATGATCTTCTTCTTCTCTTCATATTTTCAACAGAAAAAAAATTCTACTGAGAACATATATTCAATATGAATTTTTTCTACTTTGACATATAAATACAATGATAACATGGTTACATTAGCATTTAATATTGTTTTGAAGCTTTGGGGAGCTGTAATAATCAACCACACTGTAATCTGACACACGGTATTACAGTTACGACTCAAAGTGCATCATTTTATTTAAAATTGACATGAATTTTAGTAAAAGGGAAAATATCATACTCAAACTTGATAAAACATATTTTTAATATTTTTATACATTATTTAAACAATCAATAATTCATTTTTTATTTTTAGGAATCAACCTCACCTGAATCTGATGCACGGTGTGACTGCTAGCACTTAGTGTGTTCGTTATCAATTTAAAAGTGATAGTTTATTTCCAACAATGTTAATCACTGATAAAAGAACACTGGTATTTTCTTGATAATTTATGAGATTTATTCATAAGTCATTTTTGACATGTAGGAATTAGTCTCACATCAAATCGATACATGATGTGATCAGTATAGCTCTAAGTTCATGTTTGCAGTTTAAAATGACATTTTTGTAAAATAAAAATAACGTACTAAAATATAAGAAAATTCATTCGTATAATTTTGATACTTTAGAAAAAAGATCCATATTTTATTTGAGACATGTAAGAAGTAACCTAACCTCATAACAACATGCAATGTGATTGGTATGACTCCGAGTGCGTCATTTATTTAAAAATGAGATGAATTTTAATAAAAATGACAACTAACCAACTCAAAATTGAGAAAAGGCATTAATATTATTTTGATAATTTAGTAAAATGATCCATATGATATTTGGGACATTTAGGAATCAACCTCACCTCAATTTAACACGTGGTGTGACAGGTATGAGTCCAACAATGTCTTTTTATTTAAAATTGACATCAATTTTAATAAAAAGGAAAACGGGCCTACTCAAAACTAAGAAAAGGATTTAATAATATTTTTATACTTTTGGGAAAAAATCCATCAGTCATTTTTGATGTGTTGTAATAAACTGTACATCAATATGATGCACGATGTTCTTGGTATGACTTAATGTGTTCATTATTAGTTTAAACTCTCCAGTTTAGTTCAAAAAATTTCACTCACTGAAAAATGAGAAAAAGCACTCATATTTTCATGATAAATTTTTATATTGATTAATAAGTCATTTTTAATATGTGGGAATCAGTCTCACATCAAATAGATACATGATGTGGTCAGTATGAGTCATAGTGTTTGTTTCGAGTTTAAAATGACATTTTAGTAAAAAAGACATCTGACATATTCAAAACCAAGTGAACACGTTCATATTGTTTTAATAGTTTATAAAAATAATACATAAGCCATTTGGGACATTTAATAATGATTCTATCCTTAATTAATTTCATGGTGTGACCGATATGACTCCATGTGTGTATTTTTTATTTAAAATTGACATCAAATTTAATAAAAATGACAACTCACCTACTAAAAACTGAGAAAAAACATTCTCATTGGTTTGATAATTTTGGTAAATAATTAATAAGTCATTTTTGATGTGTAGGAATCATCCACACCAAATTATGATACACGATTTATTCTGTATGACTCAATATGTCTATTTTCAGTTTAAAATCAATATTTTAGTTCTAAAAGTGTCACTCACGGAAAACCAAGAAAACAATCTCATATTGTTTTTATAATTTAGTAAAACTATTAATAAGTCATTTATTATGTTTATAAATGATTATCACATCAAACCACCACATTATATGACATTTATGAGTTAAAGTGTGTGTTTCCAGTTTAAAATGATATTTTAGTAAAAAAGATAAGCGACATACTCAAAACTAAGAAAACACATTCAGATTGTTTTGATACTTTAGGAAAATGATCCTTAAGTCATTTGAGGCATGTAAGAATCAACTGCACCTCAATCTAATGCACAGTGAGACTGGTATGGTTGAATTTTCATTTTATCAATATATAAGTATCATTTTAGTTTAAATCGCGCAACACATCACTAAAATCAAGAAAACAAGCCTATATTATTTTATATTCATTTAAATTTTATATTTGTACCTGATTTTTTTGATTTTGTTGTGTTTCTGGTGTTTTGGTGTGCTATAAGAGCACACTACACCAGTGTTTTAGTGTGATGTAACAACACACTGGAGTATCACCCTTTATCACTGTTTGTTTAGTGATTATTAAAGACTCGAGATTTTAATCTCACACTAGTAGTTAGCTCTTATCCATCACTGATAAAGGCCATTTTTAACACTTTTAAAATGCCACTTTTATAGAAGTGGATACATCAATACTAATCCTAGCCTAATACCTAATGCATCAAAATAGACTATATAGATCTTTTATGGACCTAGAAGGGTCAATATGACCGATAACATAAACATACCTTTAATTCATGAAGGTCTATCTCACAAGCTTCTAACCATAATAATTTCACACCATTCTTAGTCAAGCCTATAAGATGAACATATAGGCATGATAAATCCTTGATGAAGCATCTGTATTATCTAGTTAGTCCTAAGAAACTCTATATATTAATGATGTTTTTTGGATGATCCTTGGAAACTAAATCTCACACTTTCTCTGGGTCTACCGATACTCCTTTCTCTGAGATGATATGACTCATTATGTGAACATTAGAAATCCAAAAGTTGAATTTGGTGAGCTTATAATAAATATGGTTCTCTCTCAGTGAATTCATCATGGTCTCCAGATGTTTGGAATGGTCATATTCAGTGAGTCAATATAACATGATTTTTCCACAAATACTACAATGAATGAAGCTAGAAATGGGTGGAAACCCCAATTCATAAAATCTATAAAAACAGATGTTTCATTAGTGAGACCAAAAAACAATCAAGTTACTCATAGTGACTATACCTGCTCATGAAATCTGTACTAGGTATGTATGAAAACATGACATGAGCCTGATGGTAGAAGGAACTCAAGTAAATATTTTAAAATACCATTTCTCCTTGTGTCTAAAATAATTGGTTGTCTATTTGAGGTAGTGGATAAAAGTTATTTACCATAAGCTAGTTCAACCATGGTTAATCCACCTAAATATTGACGGTATAATCCTACTTCATGGAAAAGAGTACTAGTGAACCCCTTGGAAAAGTACTCGGTCTAATAAAAAATTTAGTTTTATGGTCCTCCAACCAATTTTTGGTGATTTAGAAGTTCCTTATATTCTATCCTATAAAGAGGAATTGGAACTAGTGCTACTACTGGTACTAGCTCAATGGTAAATTCTACCTCTCTCACAAGAGATAGACCAAAAAAGTCATCAAGGAATACATCCCAGAAATGATCCACCATAGGAGCTAAAATAGTACTTCATACCCCATGATCATCCAAGAAGAGACTAAGGATCTGGATAGTCACTATTATTAGCCCTAATGCTCAAGTACATCTTGATATGCGTAGACATCCCATCTCCCCTTATGAACATGTCTATCACGCTCTAGTGATGTGAAAATCACACTCCAATGATAATAGTCAATATGGATTTTCTAGGGAACTAAAAAATCTGTCTCCATAGTTATATAAAACTCTGTCATGTTGAGGAAGAAAATGTTCCACATGAATAGATAACCACCTATCTCAAGGGACATTCCTTTCATCAATGAACACTACCTGATTGGATAACCAATGGGGTACCAAGTCTCATAAAATTGAATAAGTATTCAATATCTAGGCCCAAACTCTCTAGAATTGTCTAAAATATAAAATTACCCGATGCACCTATATAAAATAAATCATACATTAGGGGAGAGGCTACTAGATTAGTACCTCAAATAGTAGAAGGTATGGGAGTCTGATCCCCTGGAACAAGTTGCAATACGTGTAATTGACATGTACCATGGACCTGAGTCACAACCTGACTTCCCTAAGAATGTATTATTTTATAGTGCTAGAAGTTCTTCTTCTGATTCCCTCTACCTCATCCATTACCTAAATATGAGTGGTCTGTGGTATTCCATCTACCTTTCTACTAAGATACTATAGGTCCCACTCTAGAGTGTATAGTAGGTATAGATACTTTTAGCTTGGTCATAGTAGAAAATTCCTACATAAGTGATTAATATGGACCATCCTACCTGAACATTTTCACTCAACTGGGTCTTGTATACACATGGGTTTTGTGTGTCCCAAATTATTAAACTTATGACATATAAAGAAGTTATCATTACAAGTTTCTTGACCACTAATACCTCCATGAGAAACCTCAAAACATTTCTTCCTTATACTATAAGAACCATTGTATGTTTTTGATGATGATCTTCCCTAGATTAAAAATTTTCCTTCCTTCAAATTATTCTCATTAATGAGGGCCTAGTTTACTATCTCAGAAATATAGGTTATCCAGAAAACATTGACTTATGATCAAATGTTTTATACCATACCATCCATGAATCACCTCATAATCATGACCTCATCACCTTCTAGAGTTGGTGAAAATTACTAAAACATAGTAAAGTGTGAATAATAATCCATGACTAACATGGATCACTACTAAAATTTCAATAACTCTCTATCTCGGTCATCCCTCAATGTTTGTGGAAATAGGAAATCATTGAAGATCATCTCAAAATCCCTCCAGATCATATCTCGATATCGGCCAACATAGGTAATGACATCCCAACATAACCAAGAATAATATTGTAACATACAATTATTGATATTGACCATTCTATCTATAGGTTTCTCCAGATTCTCAAATATAGAAAACATGGCTTTAATCCATGAATTAGAAGCCTGAGGACTCCCATGCATCGAGAAAATTAGAGAATCCTACTACTAAAACTCCCAAGTGAACACTACCATAGTTGGGGTAGGTTGAGTAACACCTTTCATGGAATGCATCCTATGAAATAAACCCTCTTGATACTAGGAATCAATTCCTATGTTAGGAATAACAAGTGATGCATCTGGTGGAACAACTAGAGATAATATCGGTGGATCAGGGCCCACCACCTCTTGGGCATGGTCATCACCACCTTCTTGGCATACAAAATTAGGTTATCATGGTGTAGAGATTCTACATTGAAAAATGCATGCCTCAAAAAATAATTTAATAGTTCAAAATATTGGAGTTGAAAAATTAGGATGGGTACACAGCCTTCATATAGAAAAGGTCACACCTCTCGACCTACTCCTAAATCCAGGTCTATGTGATAAAATAAGACCTTAAAATGTTATAAAGAACATAATAGAAGCATCCTATTTCCCACTACTATGGTTATATTTGGTTATTGGTCTCATATCACCTGCTGGAGGTTCTAGTATACGATGTTTCAATAACAATTTAAAGAGGAAAACACTCTTTACATTGTAATTGGAATTCTAGTAAGCATTAACCACTTATTTCAATAATTTTAATTAATTTAATTTCATAATCTTTATATATATATATACATCATCGTCCAGTTAAATGTGTCACCATTCCAAATTTATCAAATCCATACCACTTATAAATTACAAATAATTGGCACATCATTTAACCGCAACCTGAATATTACAACCGATATCAGCGTGTACTAGTACAAATGTAATGATTTTGTTACATGAATCACCATTCCGAATTTATAATAGTACATATTCCGTAAATTATCTTTGTAATTCAAGTAATCCAATCAACTAATGTTGTTTTGGACTATGGAAATAGTAGGTCGATAACCCACAAAATGGATTTATTGGCCAATTAAGGTTTCATAGTCAATATATGTGGGAAAAACCCATTTTGATTGATGCATTCACATTAATTAGTTTAATTATGTGGTTACCATAAGAAAAATTAGTAAATTTCCATATATAATAATCAAGGAAGTAACTATCTACAGTAGGAAATACTCATAGAAAGTAAATGTGGTATGGAAAAATGCATGGAATATACGTTCTAAAGTGCCTATGATGATGTATGAGATGATAACTACATTCCCTACTAGTATATGGAAAATTAATCTATAAAAATATTAATATTAGTAATAATAACCTCACAAAACATGTTCAACACCCAATGGTGAAATCAGTGCAATTATAACATCCTCAAATCTGAATACTAATATCCCATCCAATATAATTTGGGTTTCCCTAGTATGTGGGTTCGATACACCCTGACATAGGATCATTACCAAGATTTGAAACATTCCTAATCTACTTTATGATATTCCCAAACTATAACATAAAATAAAAGAGACTCATCTGATACCGGTTTGTAACATCCCGACCCAGGATCCACTGAAACGGTGCCCCAAGCCAATGGGTCATATGGCCTCAATCATGCCTCCCTATATGCCTGTGGTTATTGAAAAGTAGAAAATCTCTAAGGTGGTACAATTGGGAGACTATAACTTTATATTAGAGTATCAAAATATATTTAAATAGAAATAATAAATAGAGAAATCATAACAGAAAACTATTTCCATAACTAAATATTAAAATGTCCAAGTAGCAATAATTATAAAAATCCATAGGCTGATTCATTTAAAAAATTATGTCATTGAATGATGATGTATAAAAATGAAAAAATGGATTCAAGGAATAAGCGTATAAAACATGATATACAAAAATATAAAAATACCAAAAGAAAAATAAAATAAAATTGTGTGAATACACATGATCTTCTACTACCATACTACAAGATATAAGAGAAATAGATCAAGCATCTGTGATAGGGAACTTTCCCTTATCCCCACATGGAATCATGAAGTCTTCTCAGGTATCGAAGTTGGCCTGAGTAGGGTGTGAGATAAACTCAGCAGGACCCCACCAAAAGTGTCTAGAATAATCCATCCACTATGTATAGCATAAAAATGTGCATGTATAAACAATAAGAAAAGGCATTGGAAAATAAATTCCAGTTGGCTCAGGTTCCTATAGGTCACTTGGCATACTCTACTAGCTTTAGCATGCACTAGAATTAGTCTAGTTAGTTTTCCAATATATAGTAGTCATATTTATATACATATAATATGTATACATGTATATACAATATATACATGAGGAAATATATATAAATATATATATATGGATACTAGGTGCTGGATGGACCCTGGGTATAACTCAGGTGTCCATGAGTAGTCTAACGAGCTATAGGCTCCAACAAAAGTGTAAAAAAGCAAATTTTTTGATGAATATGAGACATAATTATAATCACACTAGATGGTGGGGTGAGTCTCCATACCCGACACCCGGTGTAAGGGAACATGGAGAATCATTCCCATTATCTTGATAAGAGTAAACAATGTGAGGAATTATGCCCATAACCCAATGTAAGGAAGCGTGAAACACTATGCTAAACAAAACCCTTAACCATTGTTCACCGACCATTATCCATGGTCTAATAATAATAATAATAATAATCATGAGAGATTTCCTATAAAAAATTTATGAACAACATTCCCAATCTAAATAGGGAAGTCAAAATTACATAATCCATATAAATATAAGTATGGAACACTTGGCACAACCTTTCCACCCATTACTATTTTATTTACAAGAAATGAATATCCACTTTAATGTGAAGCCATACCACCTAAAAGGTGGTGGGTTTAGTTGAGGGAAATTCATTCAACACACCCAAAGTGGTGGTATCCATGAGGTAGGAAACCTATAAAAAAATTATTAGGGGTCTTTGGGAGTAATTAGACACGGTATAATTAATTAATGATGTTAGACACATTTTAAGGAAACATGTAGAAATATACAATGTATGGAACAACAAAAAATACTATAAAAAGACCTAAAATATTAAGGATAATTTCTAGACCACCTAACTTAGTCCTATAGCAGTCTCCTTATCTAGTGTCGGTTCTTGAATCGAGCTAGAATAGGAGAAATTATAATAACAAACTAATGCTATGAAAATACACTATATGAGCTCACACCAAAATATCCGAACAAATGGTAAAATAAATGAATATATGTTACAATATGATTAGAGAGAATACTATTTTAGCTACAACATGAAAAACAATTATGGAAATGTAGATAAGTTGAGGAAGTTATCAAAATCACTAATAATAGAGGAGAGAGAGTGATCCACGTGAGAAGCAATGAGGTGATTTTCACTAGACGAGGAAGGAAATAGGAGAAAATGTGGTTAAAATATTTTAAGTGAAAATGGTAAATTCCCATGTATTTAAGGGTCACATGGTTGGGAAAACTATGCAGAAACCATCTTTCCAACACTACTCAAGACCCCCACCCACATGGGATAAGATCACAGTTTGTCTAACTATGAAAAACCATGAAAAAATGGATCTAAAATTTGGATGGTAAAAATAAAAGGGTAATGCGGCCTGGATCCCATTGTTTGGAAAAACCGTTCATCCTCGTACTATACACTAAATGTGGTGCATGGTTGAATCACTCAGTTATCACTTACTATACTCTAATGGTGTGTCTTAGTCTATCTCCCAATTTCAAGAACTCTGGGTTCCAAAGATGAATTAGAAGCTACAGATACCTTCCTAAGTCTATAGGTAACCCTCAATAGAATGGAAAAAATAATTTAATGTAAAAAAATTAGGATCCATACATTCATAAAAATCCAAGTCGGTACAACTATTACCAAGAGTATAGAATCCATACAAATGGGATCCATTACCCTCTTTATATACATTTGTTTGAGTGAACATATGAGATCCAATAATAAATTCTATAGTATAAAAAATAAATCATCCCAATATATGTATATAATTTCATACATAATAGAAAAAAAAATTAAAATACCAATAACAATCCAAAGCAATGTCCATGAACATCAAAATCTTCTAAACAATGGTGCTGAGCTAGTAACATCCATATCAATCCCCAACTAGTTTCTAGTAGACACAAAATAATTTGTATATATACATGGGGTGAGAATAGAAGTACACTATGTCAGATTATCTTTGAAACCTCTCTTGAAAAATGTAAATGAAGCATACTAAATCCTAGATAATAACAAATGAAATGAATTAATTACCTAAATAGGAGAAGCTAAATCCCATCCTTACCATCACTCTCTCATTAGGTAATGTATAAAAGTAAGAATATCCATATAAAATAATATACATAATAAAGGTACCCACATCCACTTACCCACTAGTGTGGTGTTATAATTCCTCAAAACTAAATGTATGGTTCTATAGTCTCTTATATATATAAAATAACCTATGATGTAGGTCAAGCCTTTTCCTTACAAACTGAAATACCACATAGGTCCCAACATCTCTTGTTTTCATATGTTTATATATTAATGATGTAACCTTATTCTAACCCCTATTCACACATATCTCAACCACATCTCATCACATCCATAACCATGAAGTAAGTTTGAATGCCATTAAAACCAATTTGTAACGAATTATACCTTAATCAATCAGAAACCATGAAACTACACATGTGGGAAACCACTATCACTGTAGCTTAAATACATGAACGTGTTATATCCTCAAGATGCTACATCCCACACACACATGTATGGTGATACTAATAACCAAGAAACCCTGTATAGAAACATACCCTATACCTTAATCCACCATATCCTGAATATGCATATAAATTATGCTATAGTCAAAGGGATAGAAGGGAATAGGGTTAAGACAGTTATCTATTCCCTCACAAACTTAGATATTAGAGAATACAATCAAAACTCAAAACATTTGGGTATTAAAAACCTAACAAACATGAGTGGTGGATCATATTAAATCATAAAATATAAGAATATGTATCACATATCCAAACTAAGAAAAATACATAGACTTAGACTCAACTGTAGAAATAATCCCATATGACACCGATCCGCCACTACTATGGTATAGGAAACAAGATCTCATACATGTACAAAAGCATCAAGATTCCACATAAATAGACATATTCATTTATTAATTAATTTTTTAAACCCTTTATATATTTTAG
The DNA here is from genome assembly GCA_963277665.1 of Viscum album. Taxonomy (NCBI): domain Eukaryota; kingdom Viridiplantae; phylum Streptophyta; class Magnoliopsida; order Santalales; family Viscaceae; genus Viscum; species Viscum album. The sequence goes on from OY728128.1 coordinate 861,560,746, forward strand.
TTCAATAAATTGCTTCCAATACAAGATTACATGCATTATAATTTACATTACAATTTCTAAATTTCTATCCCATGCTCTAAAATAATTAATTCTGGAAATCTGTTGGATTTTTTTATTCAACATTACAAACATAAAAACACATCTTGTGAGTTCATTATTAATTCATTTAATATTCCAAAATATGATTATTATTATAGTAAATATAAAATTCCATAATAAAGAAGCACTAGCAGTACATAATACAACTACAGTAGGTTATTGGGAAAAAATGACCATACAAAAATCAACTATAATAATTAAACAACAATAAATATAGTAAATCCTATATCTCAACCCATAATAATAAACTAATCAATAACCCAACATAATAATTCATAAAATATACAAGCGCCACTATCAAACTATGCTACACATTCCCATCAATTCATCACCAATATCACAACCATATCATGTTGAAAATAAATCATAGAAAGAGATCTACCATCCTATAACATACATACATGAAAAAAGTAATTTGAGGACAAAAATTCAATGGAAAATAAAGTCAATAACTCCAATGTATATGGGCCTTTATCAAACAAGGATGAGGTAGCATAACCCCAAACATTTACTTCCAATAAACATATTTTTTCACTACCATCTTGAATTAACTGATTTTTTACATATACGTTTTATCAAAAAGTAACCTATCATCAGTAACTAACAATATCTAAAAATCACCCATAAACATGGTTTAAGCAATACTTTCACATTAAATGGATTTCAAGGGAATAACGAAAATTAAATTCCCATATAGTTTTCAGAACACATTTCATCTTTTATATATTTATAGTTATTAACCAATTTTAAAAATATTAATCATGATAAACAACAAAAATAATCACAAAAATAAGGACAGAAACTATCTGGTAAATATCAAGTGGAATCATCAACGTAACATCACCAAAGGAAATCAAAATACCCATTAGATTCATTATTATTTCTAATTATTAACATCCTTTAGGTCAATTCCCCTGCCCCTAAAAATAATATAAATCATGATAATCAGACACATGGACCTAAAAATAAGAATTAAAAAATTCCCTACCTTGATTCAAATCAACATAAAAAACAATGCGCATTAATGGAAGAATCGAGGAATCAAACACCACCAAACGTGAAGGAAGCCTCCTCAAACCCTATCAACAATAAACCACCATAAATTCATTCTCAAATATCGACTCAAAATAGAGAAAATACACAAAAAATACTTTTCAAAGGAAAATAATACAAGGAAGAAAATAAGAATAGGATAAGAGATTACATTGAATCAAGAGAGTTTGATCCTAATGACGTAAGATATTTAAACTCTCAAGAAAGATGGTTAGAGATAACTAAGAGATCCATGAGATTAATATGGTTCTAAGAAGGAGATTAAAAGGAAAACCAATGAAGGGTAAAACCCCTATTTATATTGAAATGTTTACTGGACACCACCAATACATAGAGGCCTGAAAAAAACCTTTAATAGCCACAGATCAAATGAGATCCAAACATCTAGGATTATGAACCTATAAAATTATTGTTTTTTGATAAGTAAATTAACCCTTCTTTGACTACCACCGCTCTTTACACCATGACATGTAAAATAATGTTTCATTCCACTAGGTACCTACTACTTCCATTTAACATAACACATGAAAAATCCCCTCATAGTTTCAAAGCACCACACCTAAGACTATGGTGTGGAAAACTCCAATTTTTTTTTGTTCTTCCCTCAAAAAACATGATAAAACCTTGATTGCATGTTTCCATACCCATAAAATTGGTTATTTTAACACTAATTGTTTCTCATAAGTAACTGACTCATGTTATTTATGACACTACACTCTGTACTACAATATGACACCCTTCCACATTTCATATAGGGGAACCTTCCAAGGAAAATGACCTCCAAAACTACAACCCAATGTGTTTCTCTCCCTATGTTGCACCAAACACCACATTGTCTACTCACTATTACAAATTCCTCCAAATGGAAAAAATGGTCTACACCATGACCAATCTTATAAAATGTAAACCACTATGGGAATTTTGAGGTACTGTTGGATTCTCTAACAGAAAAATGGATAGCCTCCACAAAGACAACATCAAAAATATATCACACAAGACTGATAGGTCCCAAAATATATTTACCAAGGGGAGAAACACAGACACTACCATGGATTGGTGTCCTTTTATATGGTAAAAAACTCCACTCTCACTTCAAAAAATCCTTAATGTTCCATTTCCATAACTTTAAGGATCGGTAAAATAAAAATGGAGGGATTAAAAAAGATAGGCCCTCACAACCCATCAACAGATCTCCTCATAGATTTTAAACTCTCAAATGAATATAGCCTTATAAATATATCTCTATTGATTTTAATATATATATATATATATATATATAATTATAGAATCACAAATAATATCTTTGTAAATGTTTAAAGTTAGTTCCATACACCATAATTGACTCATTATACTTTTAATTCATTTTGGGAAAATCCATATCCATTTTAATTCTCATAGTGTGAGGAAAATATTTTAAAATTAAATATCTTAATCAAATTTACCTATATCGTGGATTTAATATTATATTAATAATTATATTCTCTATAAGAATACACCACTAATCTACCTCACATTCAAAATGGTATACTTATATTATTTTTTTTGGAGTATTCTACTATAGTTAATATAATTTTTAGAGATAATATATATCTTTTCAACCATAAGTGGATATCTGGACTTAAAAAATGATAAAGGTCATTGCCTTATTAATTTATAAATCACCCAATGGTAATGAATTTGTGAAGCATGCCTTTTCATTTAGCTATAGTTAATATGAAAAACATGTATTATTTAGGATAAGATAACATTGATATTTTACACCCAAAAAACAAAAACCATTTAATTTGTAACATTCGGATCTAGTTGACTTGAACAATGAGCGAGTTGGTGGTGCCACATAACATCATATTCAGCTCTACATACATCATAGGTATTCAACTAGTAGTGATGGTCGGATAAAGCACATAAAGAGACTATACCCTATAGTATTATCATGGAAATAATGACCAATAATAGAAAAATCCATAATAAGAATCAAATTAGAGCACATAATATGAAATTATAGTGGGAAGAAACTGATAACAATAATATATCCATTCTATAATAGATGTATTCCAAATATGTAGGTAATATTACATTAAAAATGGATCTCCCAATTAGACTATCAAATGAAATACACGAATAAACAATAAATAAAATAAAATGTGACTCAACTAATATCTTTATCATTACCTAATACTGATATCTACATACCCATTGAGTTCCTCAAGCTCATCTATATATATTAGAGAATTTTCAAAAACCTATATTCCAAATAAAAGGTCTGTAAATTCACTACAATACCTATGTATGTAGTGAGAGTAAAACCCAATAGGTCACCACCAACGATGTCCTCAATAAATCCAAAATATATGTTCATCCATGTACTAAATTAAATGTATCTTGTAAAAATTAAATACATACACTATTCAAACCATTAGGTACTCACTAAGTCACTTTAATGATTGACGTATACCTACTTCATCTAGTAACAAAATGAGAAGATGCTCCCATGGTATGAATTAATACCTATAGTAGAAAAATTTATCACCACACACATTAATAGTGAGGTGAATGAGATATCACTATACAATGTTTTAGGGAGAATGCAACACCACCATACTCATCATCCAGGGTGGATGACACACCACCAAAACCAATATCTTGAATGGGATTCACATAGTAAATTATGTATCACTATACTCTTGTGAAAATGAGGGTGATGCACAACCAAAAACAATATAGAGAATGAGGCATTTCCTTGTGAATGATGTATCAGTATACTCATCAGAGAAGGTATATGTCACACTATCAAAACCAATATTATGAATAAATTATCACAAGATGAACTAAATATCACCACACATATAATAAACGGTGGATAACACAACACCAAAACCAACATGGTGAATGAGGTATTACCAATAGAATGAGATATCACCATTCAAATTAGTAGGGGGGGGGGGGGGGGTAATAAAAAACTAAAATCAACATGGAAAATGAGATATTCTCTAGTGAATGAAACATCAACACACAAAATAGGGATAACTAAGTATCACCACACTCATCACAATAAGGGTGAATTGACATATCACCTAGTGAATGATGTATCACTACTCCCAATAGGGGAAATAATGTATTTCTAGGTGAATGATGTATCATAATCATACTACACAAGTTGGATGATCAACCACCATAATAACAACCACGATGGACACTATATCAATTCATAAATATACTTCAAGAGTTCTAACTAGAACTATAAACAATGTAAAAATATAGTTGAATGAATTATCCACATAATAAATACAATAATGTTGGTGAATGAATTATCTCTATGAAATATACAATAACACAACATAACATTACCAATATGAATAGGTTTTCACTTTCAGATTTAGTTCATCTGAACCAAAATTAATCACTAGGAAAGAAAAATAAAAGATGATGTACACCGAGGAAAAGTACATTAGGCCTCTCTTACCCCATTAATGAATAATATTCTATACAACTGTTCATCACAAAAGGGTTCTAATATCAGGAAACTTACTATTATAAAGTACTATATCAAGGCTATATCACCAAATTGCTTTAATAATACATGTGATCTGATCATCATAGAATACAGAAGGATAATAAATAAGGATCACTACTCATGCCAGGGTTAAGGACACCCCTCACTGTTCTTTTCCCTAATTATTAAGTCACTTTACTAGGAAACATAACCATAAATGAACACATGTTCAACTCCTAAGGCTAAGGGAAACTATATCAATTTTGGTGTTTAATAAACATTTTTCATTAAACATGATAAGTCTATTTGATTTCATATTGGGTCTCTCTCACCTTCCCACCAGTACCTATACACTATATGACCATACCAAAATCATTCCAAAGGTTTACCCATAAGAATCACTTTAGGTGAGCTCTATATATATAGAGTGAGACCTCTATAGGAAACTAAAGTCAAAGATTTATAATGGGTACCCTCTTAACATAAAATTTACTTTTGGTCAACTATCTCACTTGGTTAACATAACTATTGGTGTCTATGTAACTTTATACACTACTACATAATGAACACTAAGTTTAAAATGACCTCATAGCCCTACCTCTCATGAAAAAAAAACAATCACATCTTCCATTTAGGGTTCTCACACCTACTTACCCATGAATACATATCACAAAACTAATGAAAAACCATTTAAAGATACAATATTAGGAACTTCATACATCAAATTAGATTTATCCACTGAATAATGATATCTATATGCTCAGACAAGCCATTTCTATGTTGTACCATCGACCTCAAACCTCTAACTCATTCAAGAGTCTTAAAAATTAATTATAAATAATTTAAAATTAGTTTACCCAATTAATATGTAATTATTAAATTAGGAATAAAATAATTATTACTCACTAAATATCACAATTATGGAAATACCTTAAGAAATGGGGTTTAGATCACTCCCATCATACCCTAGATCCCATTACTGACAACATACCTAGCATACGAGTCCAACTAATCAACAAATTAAATAATAATTTAGAAAAAACAATGGAATGAATACAGAAATTTCTAAACTTAAATTAAACTATATGAAAACATTCAAAATCATCACCCCAAATCCTTATCTAGAGAATGCATGCAAAATCCCCATAGAATCAACACAATTCCCCCATATTTAGGTTCAATAAAAACCAAAAAACTAAACCATTCATCAATGACTCAATGGAATAGAATTAGAAATGTAATTGGATGACAGAAAAGAGGAAATATATGTTTAATTAATATATTCTTTACATATGTTTTGAATTAAAGGGATATGAAGAAGAGAGAAGAGAATATGGGTATTCAGCTCCCCCTTCATTCTGACAGCCTAAGAAGAATATCCCCAAGTAGAATGTTAAAGGGTGGGGGGGGGGGGGGTATAATTAACAATTAAACTTATTTAAAAGGCATAACATGGGATTATCATTTAATAAGTGCGAAGGAATCCACCACACAATAGTTACAGATTGGGAGAAAGTCCCCTAGTACCTCCACCACATTCCCAATGCCATACAACCTAGTGCCTGGTGGCTTACATGAACTACCTAGCTACATTTTTCCATCCTACAACCCTTGAAACATTCTATATTCCTCCCCCACATGAGTTAATACCTTGTAAAACTTATATTTAATATTTATAACATTTATAAGATTTCAAAATGTCTTTCTAAATCATGAAATTTAAGATTTACCTAGCTTCACTCTCAATGAAACATGATTTTTCTCCAACTCTACTATTTTTTAATGTGGGTCATTATAACCTCCCCAACATAAAATTTTTTATCCCTAAGAAGTATCCACATGAATTTAACATATAATACATCAAACAATAAGCTCTTATTAATGATCCAAATCCAATTTACCCTTAGCTATGGTCATGTAGATATAACACATGAATCAGTGAAACCTGAAACCCCCAAAAATAATATCACTTTGAATCAATATAGAACTAGTCACACCTTAATAGGAGCATGTTAGTCCCTTTCTAAATCATCACAGTTGATCACATATAAAATGGAAAAGATGGTGTACCACTTGACCTACTATACATGAAAAACATTATGACCTATGAATGGTGTCATTGACTAATTTCAACAAATCAATAAGGATATCCCATACCTAGTGAAATTTGTGAATTTAAATTTCATCAATTTTATAAATTATGAGTATATTTTAATAGTATAAACTAGAAAAATACCATCTAGAATCCACCACTGATTGTCTCCCAACTATTATCATATAAAACTATAGTCTCATACCATAGACTAAACTTATAACATAGAGTATAACTTCATTGTATATGTCATCATAATTTCTATGGGTACCAATATTCAATTAACACAGTCACCCTACCAGTCAAAATTTGTAAATCTATACCTACATCTCATAACCTATACTTAGTCATTCCACCAAACCATAAGAAAAAATACTTTTATTTTAGGTACCAAATAAAAAAAATCTTATATTACCATCATAGATGATGACCATATCTAAGGTCACTTCAATTTACCAAACATAACCTGACTTCTTATAAATAAGAACTAATTCAAAACATTAAATAGTCCCAATTCATATTCAATATACATGTCAATCTTGATTCCCACCATAATTACACCTAAAACAAGGGTCACAAAAAAATTCCTATGGTGTGCTCTAGACCATAAAATTTTTACAATTACCAACCCATGATCATGATACTACTAAAAGACCACCATCATCCAAATTCTAAATCCATCATGCTCCACTGAATATATTCTAATCGACCCATCCCATAATACCCACTCTATGGACTATGACACAATGATTCTCTTTAAAGCCACTATATGAAACAATGGTTGAGTGATCAGTTAATTACTAACCTCAATTGACATCTCACAGTATTAGTGGCCAAAATATCCATCCCATGAATCTCATTTTCCCTCTCTATATGGCTTCCCATCACCCCGTTAGTGGTTAAAAATCTCACTAGAGCCTAACTGACCATATTTAATGCACTCTCTAGGTTCCAAAAAATTCATACAGAGTCACTTAGTTACTTGTTGTTTCAAATGTCTCTAAATTCTATTTCCTATTTTTTTTCCTCCAAGCCCCATTTTTGTTGTTTCACGTCTCACATGACTCTCTCACTTTCCAAATATTAGTGTCCTCTTGACCCGCTAGGGTGGAAATGATGATAAATTTTATCAGTTGAGAGGATAAAAGAACAAAAACCACTTATTTTATCTTATTTACTAATATTGGACTCTCATATATATATTTAAGATATTTTTATAAAATACCTTATTGAAACAATTTTGGTTACCATTCCATGGAATTGATTGACTGAAAACATGAATTTTAGAGGACAACAGACATAATAATTACATTATATCTCATTTGATCTATGTATTTGGTTACTAAATAGTTTGGATCCATATATGATGGAACATTGAAATTTATTTTCATAAGGGAGGCTTTGAAAACAAATCAAAGGAGTCAGGAGGGGATTTGGAGCAAGTATTAGGAAGACTAAATGAGATTCTTATGTATCTAGGTGTGGGGAATCTGAACCCACATAGTTATGTTCAATTTAACATGAAAATTTATACATTTTAATGTCATGTGATAAAGACCATAGTATTTTTTAGGATCATGCATCCATGATCACTTACAACCAATTTAATGTCATGAAGAGTGAACTAATGGATAAAAAAACTCAAAAATGTTTTAATGAAAGACTTACTCATGGATAGTCCCTTTCTATATTAACATAATATATGATTTAGGCTGATATATTTAAGGAACCAAGAGTATTATATTAAATCAAGGCATTTGAAAAAGGTATAAGGAAACTAATAGCTCAAGGAATATGAGGAAAACAAGAGGGGAATCATGGCTCAAGGTATATGAGGAAACCAAGAGGAGGATCTCAACTCAAAGTTTTTTAGGAAGTAAAGAGGTGAATCTCAACTCTTGTAATATAAAGAAACCATGTGTAGTTTCCTGACTCAAAGAATATGAGGAAACCAAGTCGAGTATCTCAATGAAAGGTGGGGGTTATGGACATCATGACCTAAATATTTTATAACATGCCACACAAATTTCACCATGTAACTTGATTTTTCATGGGGTTCAGTGATGTAAGTGGAGGGATCTAGATAAAGGCTTGATAAAACATGATATTACTAATACCAGTAAAGGGTGCGGTGTTGGGGGGGGGATCCCATATGATATGTATCAATGGGTGCCTAGGTAGGTGACTTTGGTGAATGGGTGCCTATGTGTACCGTTGAGGGATGTGTGTAGCTTTGAATGGTGTGTCTTGGATGAATAGATGATTAGGGTGGTGAATGGGTGTTTGGAAAGTATAGTGCCAATGTGATATTGCATATATATGGTTAATGCCCATGTGTTTTGGTAACCAGGTGCTTGTTGCCCTGGTGCTCTGGCACAAAGGGTGCAACTTCAATTAGGAGGTCCTAGGAATAGATTTTTCTATCTCTTACCACATTTTTATAATAAATTCATAAGATAGAGGAATTTCTATTCCAAGTTATATGGTGGTCAGGTATGTTTTGAAATCTATCTACACTTCATACTTGGTCTTTAAATTATGGGACATATGGGTCCTTCTGTAGGAAAACCACAGTCAGGTCCCCATCTATGAGTTTTAACTATATGTAACTGCTTGACTATCCATATGATTTATAAGTGACTACATAATAAGATTCTTCAGGGGGAAAACCATTTATTTTAGTTGGGAACAAATGGAAGGGTTTTCAAAGGAGGTTTAAAATTTCTAAGTGTCCACTGAATGTCATGAATGTTCAGGCATACATGGAAGGGCACAAATTTCAAGGCATGCATGGAAGGGAGAAAATACACAAAATATCATGGAAGGGTTCAAATAGCTTAGAATAAAGGTCATAGAACATGTGGATATTAATAAGAGTTGAAACATAAAAAAATTATCATAAAAATTAAACTTCAAAGATCAATTATTTTTATCCACAAGCCTATTTTGATTTGACAACCTGTTAATTGAAGTATTAAAAAATTAACTATGTCTTTAGATTTCAATCTTTCCTGTAGTAGAAGTTTTCGATGGACAAAATGGGCATAAATATTCCTTTTTATAGAAGATAAACCTTTTCCAAAATAATTGATAAAATATATAGCTTAATCTTAGTGGTGAGTTCTCTTCAATACATAACTAGATTAGATAATGACTTGTATGGGTCTCGACCCCATGATCAGGCACATGACATATAGAGATAAAACTAATTCATTTATCACCAAGTGTAACAATACTTCATATTTAACTAAAATCAACTAATTCCATTGGGGTGAGGTTCAGATCAAGATCATTGTTGTAAAGTGCACAAGTCAATTTTTGAACCAATATGATTACCCTACCGTGTCCAACAACTATCAATAGAACATTAATCATTACTTTTATGAGTTAAACAAGTTTTTTCTATCATACACCTCCTGAATATTTATTAATTTAACCATTATACTAAAAATACCATATCTCTTAAACCAATTATACATAAATCAATGGGTTCTCACTTTCCAGTACAAAATCTATTAGTTTTGGAGGACCCCATACTATTTTAACTCTCAATAACTCTATAAAGGTAAAAACCATCATCCATTTCTCTAACATGAAAATGTGTCCCACACATTTAAAATGGAAATATCACATCCAGTAAGAACCCAAATGTGATCATTTATTAATAGATGATATAGCTCTATGTTTCCGAGAAAATAAGGAGTCTTATACCCAATCATGACACATTGGAACCTCTCATGGTCTTATCCCACATTTGGGGCCTTAAGGTGTCGAATATCTCATAATTGAACAAATCCACATGTTTGGAAAATCATTGTATAAAATTCATATGAATAACTAACCATTATAATGAAATAATGCTAAAAGTCGCTAGAATTTCTTACACACTCTTACTAACCTAACATTTTTCTAAAACCCAGCCATAAATATGCCCTGGATTTCTTTTTAGGATGATCATGATTAAATAATAATTAAATATTATTATCCAAGGATGCTCTTATGTATACCGACCCATATACAACTTATAATGAGGGTAACTCACTCACTTTTTCCCCAGATAATAGAGTCTCCAATTAACCACACACAACAGTGAACCTTTCCCTTATTTGTAGTCAGGACTCATAACTAAGAAGACATACATCCTAGTATTACACCACTATATATCTCAATTAATTTTTTCATGAGTAATGTACAAATATTTCACAGGTCACATGCCTACCTGTAATTGACTATGATTATAATTCATTTTTGAAACATTCTTTTCATGAAACACTATCTGTGAATTTATTCCAGATATATAATTATGGCACTCTTTATGTGCATGTACCAAAATGTGATAAAAAATCACTCACTTTTCATCCCTTCTATACAAGGAATCTAACTATTCCTCCCATATTAAAAAATACAATATTCTTGGGTAACACCTCTATACTATGATACCCATAAAATTTTAACTTACCACAAGAAATAATAATAAAATCTTTCTTATAGAAAATTGTAAAACTCTACTCACCAACATCCTAAGATAAAAGTTATCCTCACTAGGATTTCTAACCTAGTATAAGGAATTAATTTTAAAAAAATTCATCATCACAATTATAATCATATAAATGATGTTACCCTTAATCAATACATGGAAATGTATTCTCATGTAATAGAAAAAATGAAGTAGTTGAAAATGCACCATACCACTCCATAGACACCCTATAATTTAGGGTTTTCATGTTGCTCCGGAATGACTCAAGACCAACCTTCCCACTCTCGAGCTAGGTATCTATTGTACATATATTCTCATATGTAATTATTTTATAAAAAATTGGAACCAATAATATGTTATAGTTGTATATAATTACACAAAAAACTTTTATTATAAAAAACAATATAATGTAATGTTGAAAATTTAAACAACTAAAAAATTCTCAAAATCGAGTCATAAATAATATATAATAACAAAAATATTAGTTGAATCCAATATGTTTAATTTTACGAAATAATTTTCACCACTTTACTCCCTAGAACAAGTAAAAATATAATTAATCAATAAATAAAATTATAAACCTTATCAAAAATCAACTCAATAGTTACATAAAAACCGAAGAACTAAAATAACAAATCCTTGGAAACCAGGACTTTAGATCATGAAAGTGTGATTTAGGAATATATTTAACATCCATACTAAGTATAAATCAATCCTATATCCATTTGACATATCCAAAATAGTTCTAAAAAGAAAAATAAATCTCTGATTCCACTTGGTAACATCCAAGTATAGACAACTCAAATAGTGATTGAACTAGTGGTTCTACATGATCTTAGGCACACCACACCATATTTAAGTGGATATATACTAAAATAAAGTGTCTAATTAATCACATTGGGAAACTATTCCATATATTATTATAATTATACTAATGAAAAATAATAGAAAAATCTATAATAGGAATCAAATCTATTACTTAATATAAAGTAAAAATGGAAATATTCCCATAATAGTAACATATCCATGTTTTAATAGATTCATTTCATAAATATAGATAGTCATAAAATAGAATTGGATCAAAATATGGGATAATGAAATGTTGTATTGGAATAATTAATCAATAAAATGATAGGTAACTCTACCTCTATCTTTAATATCACCCCAAAAAATATTGACACCCCCACTGATCTTTTTATTATGAAAAAAAATATTATGTAATTCACCAAAACTCTCTTGCGAAATGAAAGGTATATATATAAAAACCATAACAGCACTAAACCCTCACTTCTGGATCCATTGATAAAAACCTAAACATTACATTTTTTACTTTTATTTTGATGAAGGTGCCCCAATTTTCTCCATCCAAAGATTACAATATCAAAAGGAAATATGTGATTACTTATATTCCCAATTACCTTTCAATATTATAGTTTTAAAGTATTAGAAAAACACTTAAAATCAGGGATTCATAAATGCAATTTTCATAAATATGGATATCATATCCCCCTATATACAGCTTTTGATATTCCAAATTAGGTCATCATCATCATACTTATAAAACCCTTCATGAAATAATTCGTTTACAAAAATTCTTGATAACATGGGGAAAAAGAAATATAAGAAGGGTGAGATCAAATACTCAATAAGGATAAACATATGTATTAACAATTGAACTTCATAAATGATAATAAAAGGGTAAAATAATATGATGAAATAATCAAATTTCCTGGGGATGAAATAAGAATATTCATACCCCTCAATACTTAGGTTATCAAACATGAAAACATAGCATAAGTCTTTAAAAAAGGAAAGAGTCATAAGAATCAATAACCAAGATTCATGTGATATAAATCTTAATCAATGGAAACATTTATAACCATAGAAACCAGAATAAAAACATATTGGTATCTTGGAATATAATAATTATATAACCCTTATTGAACCCTCACAGTTTTAATAACTATACTGAAAACATAGAAAACAATTTTTGAGAATATATATTCAATACCTTATTCATTGGAGTGTTATCTGATCTCACCCACCATATAATCTATGTTGGTATCACCTGACACTATCTGGAAAATCCTATAATATATAATTTCTATGAATCACAACATGAATAGGGTACACATTGCTTAAATTTTATCCAAAAAATTATAAAAACACATTATTATGTTCAGGAACTTGATTAAACCATGGAAAAGAAATGGGTTCCACAACAATATCTCTGTAACAAGATAAATTAGTGGAAACTAATAAGGTTACATAAAAAACTATTTGAAATAATAATAATCAATCCATATAAAGAATTGGGACAATTTTATTACAAAATATCCACATTGGATCATAAGTAATAACAAGGGTTGTTGAAATTGATGAATGTAAATTCCATTAAAAGATAATTAATTTTTTATGGAAAATAAACCTATCATTTTGAAAATATATTTTGAAAAAAAAAATTCACAAATTATGTTAAAAATTAATTTACTTAGAAAAATATGGGAATATATAAATAAAAGTTTAAGGAAAATAGTGGATTTGATTTCAGGAAAATCCATTAATGTCCAAAATGTTAAAATTAATGTTCTTTTAAAAACGTGTTTAAAAGGGAGGAAAAGATACCTTTTTGGGAATCATATTGAAATTTTCTTTTAAATACATTTAATATAAGGTAAAATAGAACATAAAATGGGTTTATTAAATCACATAATTTTAGAAAAGAACATTTTTTAAAACATTTCAGAAAAAATGGATATGGAAGTGAAATATTCCCAATCAAAAATAAAATAGAAGATAAATATCACTTAAAAATGAATATAAATATATTTATTTAATAAATAATGTAATAAATTGAAATAATTTTTTTTACCCCATTCAATACTATTGTATAAGAAATATATGTGGTTTAATAAAATAATTGTATATGATTTCTTCTAAATAAACCTTGAATATAAAAATCTTGTAAGGAATAATATTATAACCTAACGAATTATACACTTTGGTAACTCTTAAATCATAATACTAATGAAAGAATAACATAAAATGATACATAAAATATCACGAACATAAGTATTTTCTTGATATAACAAGTCAAAGGGATGTTTTTACACCTCAAAAATAAATATAGATGAATATAACAAATATATGTCACAAAGAAAGATAACTGGAGATGAATAAACCTAACCAAAAATCATACCATTGAATTTGAGAATTAATAAATCAATATATTATGTTTATAAAATTTAAATCCATATAAAAGTGTAATTAAAATATAATATAATCAATATTAATTATAAATACAATCAAATAATATTAAATACAATGAATAAGTAATATAACCCAATGAAAATAAATTGAGTTACGCAATTGTTTACCACTTGGTAACTTTCAAGTCAAATAAAATTGGATAAAATAACTCAAATTTAAACTTAAAATACCATTAAAAATGAATGATTTAGTATAGTTCATGTGAAAGGGGTAGTATATACATGAAATAAAAGAAATTAGGCACATAATGTTAAAATATGCCTCAAGGAAGTAAAATTGAAACATAGTCCCTTAATGCTTTATTAAACTATGGACCAAAACGTCCTCAAAGATAGAACATAATATGGATTTTTTACCCAAATAACTTTCATGAAAATAATAATAAAAATAAATTTATTTTAATTATATAAACAATATAATAATAATATGTTGTGAATATGGAATATGTCTCAAATAAGTAAAATTGAGATTAGAAATCCTTTCCTCAAGTCCATAATTTCCTTATATGAAATTAACCTCATTTATAATAATGTTAAATCAATAATTTAAAATAAATAAAAAATTATATTTTTAATAATTAATATTTAAATCATTTATTTTATTTCAGTTTAATTACATCTTCAAATACTTAATTAGTTAATTCCACATTGTGTGTTTTGTGAATGTTATGTTTATTGTTTAAAAACATATTTGGTGTGTTCACTATGGTCAAAGAGGTAATTATTTAAACATATTTTGAATAATAATATTTAACTATGAATAATATTATTACAAAAATTATAATTTCCCAACCTATCATGAATGATGCTTATGAAAAATTAACAACATTACAATCATTAAGATGGTAGGTCATACGTATGGATGAGTAACATTTCCATTTTTCAATGATTGTTGTTGAATGATAGAAAGTAATATTTTATATTTAATTAGTGGTTATCATATAATAAATACTATATAGTTTTATTAAATATTCTTATATATATCATCCATGTGCTGTGGTAATGAAAAAATATTTGAATCACTTCATGGTGGTAGTAGACCACATATACTCAATAATGACATTATCATTTTTCAGTGTAAGAAAAAATTATATAACATATTTTGGGAATGATAAATATGAATTTAATTTTATAATTATTTCATTTATATAACATATATTAATTAAATTTATTCTTATTACCTTCAATGTAAAGGATTAGTGAAAAAATAACCACGTCGATTTGCAAGGGGGTAGTCTTTCGTACAAACAAGCAATGTTATCATATCCCTCGTGTAATGTAATGTAATATTTTATATGTCCTATAATAACTACATCAATAAAAATATGTTAAAATTTTCATATATATATATATATATTAAATACATCGTTAAAATAATCCTCAAGAGGCGATGATGGAAAATGAATGACATCGGTTCGTGAGGTGGTAGTCTTCTGTTCACATGAATATTAATTTTTAATCCCATTTGATAGTAGAAGACATGGATTTAGGTTATTTCAATAACATAATAACATCTACGTATATGATATATACTTTATTTTTATATAATCATAAATTAAAAATTTTTAAGGAGGCAATAGAGGAAATAAAATAATAATGCTCTGTTAAGAACGATACCTCATCATCGGACAACCTCCTTAGGTATGGACACAAATCCTTCATATGATTGATTTATAATCAAAATAAGAGATATAATATGTAGGGTAGGAATTAATGATGACATTTTTCATGGATTTGATGATCAGAATATCGTTTACAGTGAAAAGGGGAGAGGAGAGGGGGAGGCTTTTTATAAGTGCAGGGAGTGAAACACTTGTAACACTTAAAAAAAAGTTTTACCATGCTTTTTACATGCCACGTGGCTAAAAAATGACCCATTATCAATATTTAGACATAATAATGTCTAAAAATTTCTAAAAAAATAATTTTATGTAAATTTTTAGTTCATTTTGACCCTTATGCTTTTATTTTAACCATACATGGAATCCATTTTATTAAATTAATTACACATAATTGATAAAATATAATTTAATATTAAACCCACTAACACAATGGAAAAGTGGGTTTTCAGGAAGTGTATTTTTCAATTAAATGATAGTTTTATTTTAAATCTATGACTAGTAATAAAAATTTTATGAATCTAAATTAATATTTAATGAAATAGAATATATAAATTTCATGTAAAATATTCTTCATTAGGGACTTTTTAATTAATTAAAAAGGAGAAAAATTATGCACTTTAAAACAGTTGTTTTGAAAAATCTCATTTTAATTCAAAAAATAAATATATAATAAAATACAATATAAAGATGATTTATCATAACAAAATAATACTCATTTTAATTTAAATAATATTTAAAACATAATGGTACTTTTAAATTATTTAATTTATTAAAAAGAAAAGACATTTTTTAAAAAAATTGGTATTTTCATAATTCATTGAAAAATAAATATTTTCTAAAAAAACAAAAATTACACCCTATGTAAATTTTGATATGATGATTTAAAAAATTATGTTACTTTTATAAAATCAATACTCTAAAATATTTAAAAACTGATTTTGATAATTTATCACAATAGGTAACAAAAATCATTTAAGAAAAACATATTTTTGAAAAATAAATATACTTTACTAAAAATTGATTAACTATTTAGTAAGCACTTATTTTGAGTAGGAAATAAATATTTTTCATTTAGTATATAATATGACTAATACCCACCAATTTAATGGATAAGTTATAACCGTTATATATTTTTTCCTTAATTTATGACTAATGTTGCTTGTTGAATACATTATCGAACATAATACCCTTACTTTAAAATATCAGGGTTTTATATCTTCCCCCCATTTAATAAATTGATTTCTCAAAATTTTAAATTGAACTAAGGAATCATATTTTTTATATTTGAAATAAAATACCTACATTGGAAATCGAAATCGTAATAAGGTTTAATAAAACATCCTCTTGATAAGAGAGAAATGTAAGTATGGGGGTTATCTAGAATAACATATAAAGTTTTCCAAATAGAAGAACAATGGTGGAAAGTGAATATTTTGATATGAAAGAAAAGCTTAAATTCCAAATAATTATTCATAGTGATAGATATCATTGCTCATAAGAAAGGAAATTATCATAATAAGTTGAACTACCACAAAGCCATAAACTAAATAGGTGTGAAAAGGTAATAGATATCATTAGAAATGATGTCAATAAGAAAAAATTTTGTTTTAAAGATATTTTTTTAGGTTTGAGGCATTCCTTACCATCTACACAAAGTAAATAAGAAAATATACTTAGTTAATAAGTTTAAATTTTTTACTTTAATCAATTTCCATAATAATCTAATATTTTTATCCAAACGACGAGTATTAAATATTAATTGTTCATGCCTGAAGCAGTAAAATAAAATTTTAATGGACCAAATAACCATAAATCAGATTTTAAAACCAAAAATACTATAATAACATTAATCACTTAGTGACAAATCAATCTTCAATATGATAGTTATCAACATGATCAATCATATGTTATGAAAATCAACTTAATAATTATATTTTTGTAAAAAAATAATGTCATAATAACCAGGACATTGCATAGTTTAGTGGTAGGTTCTATAACCATGTTTCCCTTTAGTTGTGATTTCAAGACCCACATCATTTCAAGATGTTATGGGTTGTCACCTAGACTCTGAGTTGTCCTTTTTCGTAAAATTATATCCATATAACATTCCAAAAAATATAATGAAAATCCTTTAAAATAATCGTAGTCACCAAATATGATATAAAACCTTAAGGTTATCAATACATTTAAACTTTTGGAAAAAATAAATCCTCCTTAAACAACACTTCATGTTGAACCTAGGGGTTATATATTCCATAAATAAATAAAATTTCTCCAAAAATGTCAATAATCACCTCAAAATTATATTACTTAAAACCTCAAAAGGGGTGTCTACGACATTAAATGTACGATTTAACATAAAATTGTAAACCCATGATGTAATAAATAACTCTTAATATTTAATCACATGAAAAAAAATTTATTATATGGAGTTATCTAATCCTTTTGATAATACCAACATTAATAACTATAATATCCCCGAACCCACACACCCAGATCTGGTGCTAAAAACATAAATATTACATTTATCGAATTTATTCCTATGTAGGTGACTGAATTTTAAAAATAGAAAACATACAATATAAAAATTAAATATGGGATCACTTACATTCTCAATGAAAATATTTTTTTAGAGTATCAGTGAATTAGAACAAAATATTAACAATATAGATTCATAAATAATTGGTTCATAACTTTGAACACTATATCCCCCCTATACCCATATTTTCTATATTCCACATTAGGTCATCATAATCCTCATCCATATAAAACCCTTCTAGAAATAATTCATTCAACATAATCCGTGATGACCTAACAAAAACGAAATATAAAAGGGTGAGCTCAAATTCTCAGTAGAGGTAAACTTATGGACTAACAATTGACTATTATGTGTGAAAGTAAGAAGGGAATAATGGTGTGTTGAAATATTAAATGTTCCTTAGAATAAAAACAAATATTTATAAGCATTAATATTGGGGTAATAAAACATGAAAACATGGAACATGGCATTAACAAAGTCAAGAGGAATTAAAATCAATAATCATGAGCCATGTGATATCAATCATGATCAATGGAAATATTTATGACCAAAAGAAGAATAATTTAAATGTATTAGTGTCTTGGAAGACCATCATCATAGAAGCCTTATAGAACCCTTACAATTGGAATAACCATATGTTCAACTTCTAATATAATTATCTGGAGAATATATTCAATACCCAATGCATTGGAGCACTATCATGGTGTGCCAATCATATAAGCTATATCAGGATCACCCAATTATATATGGGTACCACCATAATATATAATTTCCAATAACCACAACATGAATAAGTTACATAGAGATTAAATTTCATCATAAAACTAATAAATATTCACTGTTCTTTTTAGACTATGATTAAACCATGGACAAGAAATGATTTCCACAATAATCTCTTTGAAACATGATGAATCCATGAAAACGTAATGTGTTCCATAACAATCTATTTGAAAAAATAAATAATAAATATAGATAAATATTGATTATGGAATCATTAAAAAATATCCTAATTAGATCATAAGTAACAACAAGGGTATTTTACCTTGATGAATTAAAATACCACTAAAATATCATTGAATATTTTTGAGGAAAAAGAACATTTCATTTTTTAAAAAGACATCTAAAAACTAAAAAATCACAAAATATTGTAAAAATACATTTCTCTGAAAACAACCTTCAAAAAATATAATGTAAACTTCAAGTAAAATAATGTACATAAAGGTGAGAAAATCTATTCATGTCATAAATGTAAAAAACAATAATTATTTAAAGATTTTTGAAAAATGGAGTAAAAAGTGAAACCTTTGTAAAATATTATGTAAATTTCATTTAAAGCCATGTAAAAGAAGGTAAAAGAGCATTTACATGGATTTAGGAAGTCATTTATCTTTAGAATATATCATTTTTTAAAACATTTATAAAACATGGATATGGAAGACAAAGATACCCAATCTAAAAGAAAATAAAATATCGATATCAATTAAAATGACATTAGAGATAATTCTTCAATCAATAAGGAGGTAAATACAAAAAAAAATATTAACCTCATTCATAAAAATTTGGGAAAAAACATATGTGTTTCATGAAAATAATAGCATATTATTTCCTTCAAAGGAACCTTGAACAAAAATAATTTCTAAAGGAAGGAGATTGTAACATAAATCCTTTTCCACTTATAGATCTTCAATCATAGTCCCCATGAAAGAATAACATCAAATTATACTTTAAATACAATGAAAATAAATTTTTTCAAGATATAACATGTAAAAATTCAACATATGCACCTAAAAATGAATATTAGTGTATATCATAAATGTATGTCTCAAAGAAAGTGAATTAGAGATGAATGACCCTTATAAAATCATTCAATTTATTTTTAGAATTAATCAGTGAATATTTTTTTGTATCAAATTTAATTACACCTAAAAATGCTTAAATATAAAAATAGATAATGAAAATTCATCACCCAAATAGTCATATAATATCTAATGTAATGAAGAATTAATATTACCTAATGAATAGATATTTAATTATAAAATTCTTAATCACAGGGTATCTTTCATTTAATATCACCTTGGATAAAATAATTCAAATTGAAATGTAAAATTCCATTATGTCTTAAGGTTAAATTATATTATATGTAAAATGGTTTTTATATACACTATATAAAAGAAATTATCTTCACAATATTAAAATACGCCTTAATGAAGTAAAATTTGGATGAAGTCTCTTACTACATTGGTGATCTTTGGATCAAAACCTCATGAATGAAAGAAAAATATATGGATATGTAAATCACAATAATTTTTACAAAAATAGTCATAAAATACATTCATGCGAATTATATACACCATATAAAAAATAAGTGTTGAATATAGAATATGTATCACAAAAGTAAAAGCGCGACGGGAAACCCCTACCTTGAGTCCCGACATTCCTTGTATGGCCATTAAATATTGTATAATAAGCATAGATAAATTAATTTATTTCATAATAATATTTTAAAAGTTTAATACCTTATAAATAAAACATTTAATTTTTTTATTTAAGGACATTATCTAATACTTAGTCAGTTAATTCCACATCTAGTGTATTGAGGATGTTTAGTTCATTATTTCAAAATAACTTCAGTGTGTTCATCCTGAAAAAAGAGGCAAATTTTGAAACCTATCCAGAATAATAATAATGAAATATTTAAAATATTTTTACATAAATCATATTTTTAAAACCGATAAATAATGATGGTTATGGAAAATGAACAATGTTATAATCATACAGATGGTAGGCCGTACATATACAAGAGTAACGTTTCAATTTTTCAATGATCATTATGGAAATAAAGTAATATTTTATCTTTAAAGAATTATAATAATAACATAATACCATATAATTTCTTTAAAAGTACTTATATATATACTCTATGTGTCTTGGTGATGAAAAAAGAGGCACATCACTTCGTGGCGGTGGTAGTCCACACATACACACCCACGATGTTATCATTTTTTAGTGTAATAAAAAAATGATATAAAATATTTTCAGAATGAAAAATATTTCATGAATAGAATAATTATGACACTTATAACTCATATATTCATTAACATTATCCATAATACCATTGATGTAAATAATTAGTGAAAAATGATTCACGTCACTTCGTGAGGCAGTAGTCTATCGTACACACAGGAACATTATTATATCCCCAATGAAATGAAAATTAATAACTTATATATGATATAAAAAATCTTGAAATATAAATAAGATAAAAATAACATAAATAAATTTTTATGTATAATTATAACAATCCTTGATAGGTGATGATGGAAAATGAATGACATCCGTTAATGAGGAGGTAGTCTATTGTACACATGAATGATGATTTCGTATCCCAATTGATGGAGGAGGTGAAAGATTTAGGTTATTAAATTATCATAATAAAATTTAGGTATATTTTATTTAATTTATATATTATTTCAAAATTATTTAATAATAATTTATAGAGGTTGAAGATGAAATAAAATAATAACACTCGGTTAAGCACGATACCTCTTCTTCAGAATACCTCCGTAGATAAGAACCAACATACTTCTTAGGATTTCATTAAGATAAAAATAAGGGATCTATTATGTGTATAAGAAATTTAGGGGGAAATTTTTTTAGTTATTGGATGATAAAAATTCCTTTAAATGTGTAAATAGGAGAGGATAGGGGTGGCCTTTTATAAGTGAGGTTAGTGGAACACTTGAAAAATCTTAAAAGAAAAAATTGTAACCACATTTTTCACATGCTAAAAGTCTTAAAGATGGACCATTATAAATAAATATATATTATAATATCTATATATTTCCACAAAAGTTTTTTATACACGTTGTTATGTAATTTTTACCATTATCTTTTTAGTTTAATCCCTGGTAAACCCGTTTTCACCTTAACCGTGGTAATTAATTATTACCTTTTTTACTATCCCTTAAGGTAAAAAAATTAATTTTAATTTATTATAAAATATAAATTAATCTGATTCCAAATATTGATTTGATTTTATCTAATTCAATATTATTAATTGGTAAAATTAAAATTTTAAATTAACAACATATGTAATAAAAACGGGTTTTCCAAAAGTGCATTTTTTAGGAAAAGATGATTTTATATTAACTCTATGGGGAGTAATAATAATTGTATTAATATTAATTATTATTTAATTATATATAATATATAAATTTCCTTTAAAATATTCCCCATTTGGGGTTATATTAAATAATTAAAAAATTGAAACATTATTCACTTTGAAATAGATTTTGAAAAATTCCAATTTTTAAAGCCAAAAAAAATATTATACTAAAATAAAATATAAAAATGATTAAAAGTTAATTAATTAGATTAAATATAACTAAATAATAATTATGTTACTTTAAATAATTTTCCAAACATAATTTTACTTTTAAATTACTTGATTTATTGAAAAGAAATTACTTTTTTTACAAATAGCTTTATTTTCACTATTCAATGAAAAATAAAAATTCTCTAAAGAAACACAAAATTACATCCTAATTAAATTTTGATATTATTATTTGAAAAACTAAATTAATTTTAATAGATAATTTTTCTCAAATCTCTAAAAATTAATTATCTTACTTTCTTACAAATAAAAAATAAAAAACATTTTTCAAGAAAACAAATTTTTGAAGAATAAAGTTATTTTACTAAAAAGTGATTGATTATTTACTAATATTTTATATCAAGTAGGATATATATATATACATATATTTCATAAATTAGTTAATACCATTCATTCCTTAAAATTTAACGACTAGGTTATAACGGTTATATATTTAATGGTTTGTTTAAGAATGATGTTGAATGTTGAATATGTAATCGAATATAATTATCTTATTTAAAAATATTACGGTGTTAAAATGCATGAACACCAAAGTTCCCTTGTTGTGTGTGAGTAAAAAAAATAGTAGGATCGCACAAAATTTGTCTATAATTAAAATAAAATATATGTTCATACATGTATTGAAGGAAAAGTAAGTCATAAACATTACATGCACACACCAGTCACCCCATTTGGTACTCAATAAGACACCAAAGAATTCAACATGTACATACTTCATCTTGTGCTTGAATGGAATGATCTTATAATTGTATGAAAATAATAATATGGTTAAGGTTTAAACACTACTCACATTAATATTCTAGTGAATGATCTATAACTATACAATGATATAGGGGGAATGAGTCATTACAATTCTAATTAGTAAGGGTGGTTGAATGTTGGGTCATGAAAATTCTACATATAGAAATAAGAGAATTCTATGAACTTGGAAAAGGAAATAAATAAACCCAAAAGTAGAATTTGAATAAATTATTTCAAAGGGAATGAATTAGAGAAGGAAGGTTTGAGTCTTTGTAGTTAAAATCACTACACAGACCACCAGTCTGCATGAAATTCCACCACTTTGTGAAGCTCCCCATGAACAAAATCGTTTGCAGGATGATACAGTAGCCTCAATGACTATGACTGAAACCAAGTTATTTACATGTTCAGTTGGTGATTTTATCCCCCACAAATGACCATCCCCCATGAACTTAATAATTCATGGGATGAGATGGTAGCATCGAAGCCCAAAAAATAAACTAAGTCATTTGTGAGGCCGGATAATGATTCCCCCCTATGAACAGCTACCCCCTAAAATGAAATTATTTGTGGGCCATGAAATCTTCCTTGAATTCCTAGAAATGAATCCCCATGGCCCACTGTGGATGACTAGACATACTGGTATCTATTCCCTCCATCATTATATTAAATACCCAAGAGGGGAATCAAGAAAGAAACCAAAGATACAAGTGACGAGATGAAGAGACAAAATGTGGAGCCTCAGAGATGAATTAAGAGAGAGCCTTCGATTCCCAATGGGTAAACCCACCACATAGCATTAATGAGGAAATAAAAATCATCTAGCCATCTGAAAAAATAAAACCCCTTTTCATACACCATTCTACACGGTATAAACTAATGGGAACTTTTTAGACTAGCACACCAGATATAAAAAATTTATTCAGGTGGAACCTTGCACCACATATCAAAATGATACCTGGGAGGAACTAGAACCTGCGTAGAAATATGCTATGTGGATGGAACCTAGCCCTACATAGAAGCATTCTATATAGATGAAACTTAGGTACACATAGAATTGTGGTACGCAGATGGTACCCTCACCCATGTAGTAATATTCTATGCAGAGGGAACCCCATCATGTATAAGAACATGATATAAAGAATGGGGTATCCTATGCTATTTTACTCTCTGAATCTCATCACACCATTCTATCGTATCATTAGGACACATTTGGCCCCTCCTCAAAACAATCTAATAGCATTAGGTGAAGGCCTCTTTCAAATCCACCTAATATGTATGATCAGATCATTGGGCACATCAGTGTGTCCTCTCGAGTCTACATACATGTGGTAAGATGTTTCATGTGTGTAACCTCCACAAAAAGAGGGACCCTCATAATGTCTTCAAGTCTACATTCCCATGTTAACTATGGTTCTGAACTTGGTGGATCTCTTGTGAACCACCCTGTTCTAGGGATTTAGGGGAACCCCTAGTCTCTTTATTTGATGAGGGTCAATGCTAGTCACTCCTCCATTCCCCGAGGACCAGTAAAACTTCCTTCTTGGACTAAGCTCCTAACCTTTCTTGCAGGATGCAATAATATTCATCTTCTTTCTCAGACCAGGATATAGCCAAATAGGTCACCAGATGTGACTATCTCATTTACCATAATAAAATAATAGATGTGCACACTCAAAGCACTCTCCCTCTCCCTCTCACTTTGGTCTCGAGTATCCGTCCACCAGCAGAAAAAGTGGATTGTGTGATATTAAGATCTACTAATTCCACTTGTTTATCACATTAAGCATGAATCATATGGGATTATAGGTTAACAAAAATCATGAAATCACTATGATCTGAAACATCCTATGGTCCTCTTATATGGTATAATCCCCAATCATAATCAATGGGAATCCTTTCGATTGTAATCCCAAACCCTTACCAAACAATGAGTGATTGGATTCCCAACTAACTGGGATACGTTAGAAGCCTCCGTAAGGTCCAAAACCACCACCCAAATTATCCATAATTTCCATTGGGAACACTATTAGTAGGGATATATCCATATAAAAGACCACATCTATTCCGGGTCCCTCAGGACGCCTCGACATAAGTCCCACACCAATATTTGACTAGGAACCTTTCACCAGGATATGTTTTCTGAATCACATGAAACTACATGGTTTGGTCCTAGTCACACAACTGTAAGAGGTGATGTGTCCATTTATGTGGTGCCAAACTACATGGGTTCTAATTCCTCTCATGAGGATACATAGGAATGCCATCTTATTGGGTTGATCCCATCATCAAAAAAATTCTTAATCCCTATATGATAATGAAATCCAGAGAACCCCATGTGTCTTAAAACCAATATCGTCTTAATGAACAACCAAAGAATATATAATCCATCTATAAAAGGGTTCCATTGATGGAAAACCTCAAAAAAATACAAATATACCTATAAATGGAGATGCTCTGATAGATATATATGATTCTGGACCCATGTATGTTCGTAATTCATCATTACTACAGGGTGGTATGTATTTTAAATACTTGGGAATGACCAAAGGATTCATAAACATACCTTAAATATATAATAGATTCTTGGAATATGAAATACATCAACCCAAATGGGTGTGATTATCCTAACTTCCCATCCAATAGACCAATGTCAGTTCTTAAGTTTTGTTTTCTAAGTTTCCCAATAAATTCTTCCCTTTAAGAAGTAGGCCCATGAGTCTTCATAGATATGAGACCCATTCGGTGTTTCTGAATCCACAAAGAAAACCCATTAGAGACTGTTCAGAGATGGTGCATCCAACATGAATAATTTCACATAATTAAACGCCCTGGAATCAACCGTTGGGTATGTAAATATTTTATTATATTTTTTTTAACCTGATGGGAATCCTTAATAAAGGTGGCAGTGTTACCACATGTTAAGACCCTTTCACATCCAAAATAGTAGAGGTCAAAATGAGACATTCAATTATGAATGTGGTGATGAGATGCTACTTTGATGAGGTTTTTTTGTATTTTTCACATATATTGTAGGAACATTTCACTAGAACTCTCTTCATCAAATGGCGTCTCAGCAGTTCTTGTGGACACACACTTCAGCCACTACACAAGCAAGTTCCTTAACAAAATAGGGGACACTGTTGCCCACACGGTGTCTTTAATGTTGGGTTTCAAATTCATTGGTATGAGAGTACCATTATAATGGTAATCTCCTAACCGTGCAGGAGGCTCAATAGGCCCTCTAGTTCATGAATTCCCAACAGCCATCCTACCAGTGATGGTCAACTATCCTAAACTAGACGACCCAATTGCCATATCAATCCATTTAGAGATCCTACCCCTAAATCACTATAATTAGTTTCGCCTTATCTTTGGGAGGCTAATGAAGTCATCACCAAAAACTTCATCCCAACATCACATCTTTCCTGCACGAGGTCCCCTATAATAAATCATTGTCGTCAATGTTGTACAACTCAGTATCATCACCATGTAAGGGATACCACCTTGTGGACTCTAGCTAAAGTCAAATGGACCTAGGTCCCCAGGTCAGCTCATAGAGGGTGACATTCAAACAATCAAGAACTTTTCATCTTTCTTATTCCTATTGAAGAAGCCCTTTTATTATATATGATTGAAAAATATAGGCATATGTATATTCCTTCTCACTCTTATCAATACTGTCATGAAAATAAGACATAAAATTACGAGTAGACATAAATTATTTCTCATTCACATTAATCCTTCCATGAAAATATGGCAGAAAAGTTTAAGGATATGTAAATTCTAGATCATTCAAATCAAGAACCCCAGGAAAATACGACATACGATTATGAGCATAAACAACTTCCTACCCATTCAAATCATTCCCTCATGTAAATAAGGTAGAAAAAAATTATGAGCAAATGAAAATTCTTACAGATGCATACAAAGACCTTCATTCTAGTATGATAGAAAACTATGAGAAGACATAAATTCCTACTCATTCACATCAATCCTTCCATGGAATTATTGTGGAAACCCACAAATAGATGAAACATTCTATGGATGGATATCATACCTGTCAATAAAATATGATTAGAAACTATGAGTAGACATAAATTAACACCAATGAATATAAATCCCTCTATACAAATACAATGTAAATTTGAGAAAGAAGTTGGCATATCTTAGTTTTGAATTAGTTTAAGAATCATATATCTTATGCCGCACAAGAGGACTATCAGAACTTACTGGTAGGAAATGGAGGATCCGAGCATACACCTATTCCTACTCTGACACCAAAATGAGCGTATATTCCAGTTCCCTCTAAGGATGTCTCTCATAATGTCTTAGAAATGATGGAGGGTTAGACATCAACCCATGAATATATCATACATATGTTCAAATATGTAATAAAATCCATATTAATATCTAGGAGTTGGACCCACAACCCTAACACCTCAAGTGGAGTGAATCATCTACAAAACTGGGTGATCACTCCGAAGTAGACATGCATCCATGCTCCCATCCATGAGGGTATTTGGTAATATTATATAATAAATGGACAATAGGATTAGGCACAAATACCCATTCTGACTGGGGGATATTGTTTAACATTAGTGGTTAATCCAAGGTAGGCATATATCCATTCCATAATTTCCTAAGCATACCTACATATCATGGTAGGAATGCAAGATTCACTTGAACAGGAACCCGTATGTGAAGTCGATCATTCAATGAATGATGTCCCAGTTTCTTATAAGATAGATCCTAAAAATAAATAACACCAAAGGTAACTAGAAAATGAAGAGATAACTCATAACAAAAAATTATATGGAAGTAAGAGTTCTTGAGGCTATCAAAAATATATCAGTGGTCACTCAAAATCATGTTTATTAACACACAAATTACGTTAGTGGTAGTAGTAGTTGTGATGGTCCTCCACAGTACATTATTACCAGTAGCTTTAAAGGTCCTCCCTAGAGAATCTAATATGAAGGCTTCTTTCATGGGAATAAATCAATAGATCATGAGAGCTTACCACCTGATAAGAATAATGGTAGCCCTCCTCATGTCCAGAACATCAAATAGTAAGAAGGTCCTACCCTTGTAATCCTCCACCCTAAATGTACTCCCCAAGGCATACACTATATAAATTCTCCGTACTGTAAAAAATTTAGCTATGATGGTAGTCCTCGCTAGGATGGAATTCGCTATGACGGTCCTCCCTGATGTAACTTCTCATTTTAGAAATTAGGTCCCCCCCTTGCTAAGTCAAAAATGATAAATACCTCATATTATGAGGTTCGTGGAAATATGGGGGCATATGTTTTAGATACCATATCAATGAAAAGTGAAATATTTTCTCAACCAGAAGATGGCATGTGGCAATGCTCGTCCTATAAGCCACCCCATACCATTACACACCTCCACTAACCCCGCTACTTACAATAAAACCATAAAAAAGAACTCATGTTTAACTGATAATGTATAGGAGTTTCTTGTAGAAGAAAAAAATGATATATTTATCATGAGATGAAAATTAGTCATGGGTGACATAACCATCATGTTTTGACCCTTAGCCACTTCTCAGTTCAAAATTCCAGAGGTATTGTTAGAAGAATGCATACATAACATCATTCTAAATATTTGGAAAACTATCCACCCATGAAAGGAAATTTGTTTCCTTATAATGGGTATGCAGACCACAGAAAAATATTGGGAGAGATTCATCATCAAATTGACCTGTTTTCCCTTCCACATGTTTGGCGACCAAAATAAGAGAAGTGATGAAAAAATCTTTAATCGACATGGCTCAATGTGTTCCATGAGTTGTGTCATATAATTTTAGACGCCCCACCTAGTTACCATATATGAGGATGGGGGGAACATAGATCTCTAAATTTCTCCTCATGCACTGTTCAAAATAACCCAATAGAAATGACACTATGTAATGTTATTATTCCATGGTAGCTATCAAGAAAACCCAATACTCGGGAAAGATGACACACTCAACAATATTTGGGCTTGAATAATTCTAAAAAGCATTTTTCCTTACAAGAGACAGGCATATAAAAACTCATGCACTAGGAAACTGAGAAAATTTAAAAGCCCTATCTCTTAAGGGAATCCAATCCTCAAGCCCTGAAAATTTCCTTGGAAGAAATAAGTTCATGTGAATATTCAACATCATATCTGACTCATGCTCAAACCTGGACACACGAGATTAAGAGGGTAGTGAAAGTATTAGTATCCAACATAGTGTATAATCATACCTAGCCTATAGGGATGGGGAAATTTTAACCCAAAATTACAACCCTAATGATGAAAAACATGGCCCAGGTTACAAAAACTAGAGAAATAGAAAAACCCCTACTCAAAGGGTGGTGAATTTTTTTTACCTCAACCACCCCTAAATGGAAATTAGTATTTTCCCATTTAGGGAGGACAATGAGTAGTAATGTATCCTAGAAAATCCTATCTCATGATCTATTTCCCCCAGAAGAGAGGCATATGAATAGGATGTATAGAGTTTCCCTCTATATAAATCTTCACCAAGGAGCTTGAAGAGTATCCCAAAAAGGGAGGGGTCGAGTAAATTATACAAACAAACCTCCTTTCATTTGTTAGCTAGTATGATACCTACAATGCATTATTTATCGATAAGCAGCATGTACATTAACCCTATGGATGATAAAAAATAATGCAAATGAAGAGAATAAATGAGGTGATGGATCCATCTGGAAAATGGTCAACACCGGGATAAATGAAGAAGGTGTGGCTACATGAAAATAGAGAATTTCTAAAAATTTTGGTGCTCCCTCAATCAATCTTGTACTTCCCCCTCAATGAACCTCTTACAAGAATAATGGAAAGGACACATATAATACACCACCTTTACTCAATGAGGATGATCTCCCTACACTCGAAGAAACATTGACCTATGAGGATGATGAAATGAAAGAGTTGTGGTGACTCAATATTGAGTTCCTATAAGGTAGTGTTCCTATCAAATATGATCCCCTGGAAGAGTCTCAATGTAAAATTCTAGTAGGATTACCTAATGCATAAGGATTAATCTTGGTAATTGAATCAAAGCCAATCCATCCACCCAAATCGAAAAAGTAACCATCAATTTACCTAGAACCGACCGTGGATAGATATTGTGAATTATTTTCATTAAGGAGACAAATAGAACAGGTTCAAGAAAATCCTCCAAATATGTCCCCAACTAGATATCAGCCACAAATGTTGGAATAACCTAAACACCAGATATTTTTGACTACTTCACCAGTCTAATATCCATTTCAACCAAACACTCATCAAGGTCTTATCAATAGCATCAAGTCATTGGAAGCTTGATTAAATGATGTGTAAGATCCGAACGTACCAGTGAAAATAGAATAGAATCCTTACCCTGACTAGGTTACTGACACCCCACCACCTCCAAACATTATGATTCTTATGTTCTTGATATTCAATAGATTAGGTGATCTGGAACAACATCTGATGCACTATGTATCCAATTTTGATCCCATGATGGGAACTCCAGATTAATAAGATGAGTGAAACTAAAATGATTTGTATGAAACTTTAAAGGTCCAACCTTCATATGGTACACTAGTTTTTCATCTTAGTTGATCATCGGATATAAGGACCTCTTTTAGAAATTAATATTTCAATTCAGATAATCACTAAAAAAGAAAAAAACAATGTCCTGTTGAATTTCAAACAATGAGGGAATGATAGAGTCTCAGACTTTATTTCAAGATGTAAAGGGTTGATCTATTCCGTGAACTCCTACTTCCTTAAAGAGTCTTCCAAATATTTTAATAAATGACCTTCCTAATGGGAAGTGGACACCACTCATCCCAATGAAATATATAGGTGGGTTTTTGGATTTCTCAACCATTTCCCAAATAATGGATGAATCCAAACAACATACTATGATCAAGTCGATAATAACTCCAATAGTACTGGGGAAAAGAGTAAGAAATTCATAGTTAAGGGTAGACAACTGAGACCCAAGTAAGATTCATTTTTATGTTTGAGTATTTTTAGGGAAAGAATTATAATTTAGCATATATTTTGGTTTTAAATAAAAAAATCATCTTGAAATAAGAATATGAGTTATGTCTAGAGAACTGTGACTCGAAGTCATGTAAAAAAAACTTGGTAAAGGCTTTTGTCTCCATCGAAGGTTTAATGATGATGTATCTTGAAAATATAAAACCTAATTAACTGAAGACTAATATTATTTCAGTTAAATCAATGTAGATCAAAGTAAAATCTTAGGAAATTACTACTGATGTACTATTACAAGGCTATATATTTTGAAGTTGGGATCCAAGTTCAGCCTATTCGATGAAGAAGGCTGATTAAGAGTGATGATAAAATCTAGGGAGTTAACACCTTCAAATCATGAAAATGAAGATTAAAATTAACAAGGGTTGAAACTATGATAAATATGAATACTATGTGATTTTGATAAATATAATGAAGGTGTGGATTTAGTTTTACTTTTATAGGTTTTGATCAAATTGGAGGGATGTCACTCCTCTAAAATTTTTCAGTTATAGTTTTTCATGTATTTTTATTCTCCATGAAAAATAATTTTTTTGAATGAAGTTATTTTTAATGTGTTATTATTGATCCTAATATCAAGTAACATGTATCTAGGATGGAAGTCAATGTTGATCTGAGTCTTGTGAGTTGATGTTGAAGAATAAATGATTGAATTTGAGTCTAATTGAATAGAGTGGAGGTATATTTACATTAAACAGAGGATTCTAGTCATTGGAAGCTCCAATGGACTAAGGTTCAAAGTATTTTATTGGTAAAGGGTTGATAAACATTCGACTAAAGTAAAACATGAAGCACTGATTGAAAATATAGAAAGTGACTTTGATAAAACTTTTCTAGGATCAGAATAAGAATATGGAGGTTATCATGTGATTTGGATGTGATTATGGGAATTTGTGCATGCAACATTATTGATGAATTTACCACAAGGGAAAAGGTGTTTGTTCAAGTAGTATGTTACCCAGACCATACATATGTTGTGGAATCCCCAAAATTGGTAAAATTGTTATATACTAACCTCCAACCTAGACCACTTAAATAAAATTGAATCCCAAGAATAAAATAAGGACTAGATTTGATAACATAATGGTACAAGAATAACCCAACACATGAATTACTAAAAATGTTTCTCATGTGATCTCTATATGCTAAGTATGATTTATACTATTTTCACAATATAGTGAAGTGCTTCAGATTAAATTTCTTAGATGTATAGAGATTTACTGTTGGTATGAAGAAAATGGAATATTCAAGATGTTGAGAAAAATCCATGAGAAACCTCGATCTATACAGGTTCTATCCATCAATGGAAAGAGATTTCACTAGATCCAAACACTGATATTAAGTAATATCCCCAAATTTGTCAAACCACCTAAGGAATTTGAAGAATACCTATAACTACCATGGGATAATGAAATAATTCTTATGGGTACCCTAAGTTTCTTTGTTGAGACCATAATTATTATCTGGGTGGGGGTTCAAAAAAATTAATTGGGAGAAATGATGCTCCAATTCTATTTATATATTTTAATTTATTTAAACTGTAATAAATACTATAGTGGTATTCTAAGCACCTAGTGGCCATGCCGAGGATACTCTCCCTACCCCTATTAAATAATTCTATGACTTAATTGGTTATATAATTTTTTCTTCTTTTTATATTTATTTGGATTGTTTAGATGTTAGGATATTTCCTTACTTATCTTAATTTCAAGTCCATCTTCCCTCTTTCATCAGATTACAAACATTGGATACATAGGTTCTCTCCATTGCTAGCGATCAAGAGCAGTGGGATGATTTAAGGGTTATTTGAGATCTTTGATCACTAGTCTAGGTATTTAGAGGTTTCAATACCCTTTTCATCCATCTGATCAATCTTGAATAATTGAAAAAGGGTGATCGAGTGTGGTTTCTCTTAACTAGAGAGATAATAGGGAAGTATGAGAATATAATAATGATTTAATAAGTGAGGTAAGGGGATATCAAATATTAGGTCACTTATTTTAAATTAAATTTAAAACCAATTCAAATTAACTCTAGTTTTTCACACATTAAACCCATTAAACAACATAAGAACACACCAAAACATTATCCTCTCCAAAGACACCCGAGTCCCATTTTAAAAAAATTTATATGGGTTTAAAATATTTTTTACTATTGGCCGCATGAAAATCTATTCATCAAGCTATGATATAATTTCCTTGATATTAACAACATTAATATTTTTGGGTAGATTGAGTTCGGAGAGATGTGGAATTCGTACAAGAATGATCTTTACATGGGATGAAAAAGTAAAGAAGGAATTGACATTGATGATATACCGACCAGTCATGACTACCCTATTTCACAATATAAATAAATGATTTCATACTAGAATACTCCTGATTTTATGTTATTTATTAAGTTTATAACTAATATAGAATATATAGTATCAGATATTTAATTAGTAATGTTGAAATATAAATATATTTTTTGGACATATCCAAAAAAACATTAATAAAATATGTTTATACACTTGGACGTAAATCTATACTAGGTATTGATTAAGAAAATGTAAAATTTTAATTTCAATCACACATAGACTGGCACACATGTATATAAACACACACACAAATGCTCATGCACATCCATGTACACATGAAAACATGGGTCTCTACTTTCAAATATTGATCTATAGAAATAATTTTTTGGGGATCTAATACATGTATCTCATGGCTTATTAATTATATAAATTATTAAAAATAAGGATGAAATTGTGGTCAATAGTTACACATAAGCGAAAATTATAAGGGATTTTTTTTCTATTAATTTTTAGTATTCAATATTTTTTGTAATTTAGTGAAATTAAAATTCTTAGCCTGATGCACTAAAATCTATAGCATGGAGAGAAGCATACAAATTTTTTACACACAACCAAATTTATAATGTTTTATAAGTTGATCATCGAGGTAGAGTTCATTTTCAACCAGAGATGAAGAATGTATCATCCAAATATTGATTATCTAGATGTGTGTACTCTAGTGGTGGAAGTACTATTATAGTGGAATTGTTCTGTAGTTCCATCAAAGAATCAACCCAATGCATCGAAAAGAAATCTCAAGAAGGAGAAAGGATAAATTATGATTGGTTTTTGAAATATATATCAAATGATTTTTCATCATACCCAGAAGAGACTAAATCCATTATCACATATTTATTAACTTTTATATGATCAGTTTTTAATCAATCTCTTCCTACTTCCACTTTTGAGTTATACATTAAGGATGATGAAGATAGTGGTAAATAAAATAGTGTAAATGATATTGGTGGCCATGGAGATGGTTATTCTAGTGGACATGAGGAGGTAGGGGATAATGAAAAAAAGGTGGCGATGGGGATCATAGTCATGAGGGGAAAGATTTCTTATATATATCCATAGTCATCACTAATAGTTAAATGATTATTAAACTTATTTTCAAAGCATTGTGTTTATACTTGTGTTTTTATTTGGTACAGTACTAATTACTATTTTTTTGTAGAAAATTTAATGATTTCATTATTATTTTTCTTTAAATGGCGATGTTATTCCCTTTTAAAATGATTTCATTTTTGAAAATTTAGTTTGGAACTATTTACTAATGCATTAATGAAATAGAACTAGAACACATATGTCATTTAGCAGCAACATGTCAGTAGTTTATGCATATCCTTATATAGTATCTTTTCAAACAACATAAAATATTAAAATATATAACACTATAAAATTTTCTCATCATTTTTTTGGATACATATTCAATTCTTTCTTCATGTTTTATAGAAATCATTTTTATTAAATGAGTTATGGGTCTACAAATAAGAAACTCTAACTTTTGTCATTTTGAATGAAAGTAGTTTAGATATTACTATTTTTATAGACCTAAAAATATGTTATAAATAGTATTTTAGGTCATTGGAGTCTGAGGTTGTTAAATATATCACAATGAAAATTTTAATTGGAATCTAAACACCCTATTTCAACTTTATAATTCCATGAAAATGATATTTCTTCCATCAGGGTGTCAAAACTGAGAAAAATCACTTATATTAGATTTGAAACTCAGGAGAAGGATCATATAATAATTTATTATATATATATGAACAAATCATGTGGTAATCTAATCCAAGATTTCTTGCTATGATTTGAAATGTCATTTCACTATTACAATTCAGGTAAGACAATAGATTTCTCATTATCTACTCAAAACAAATAAAC
Source organism: Viscum album (assembly GCA_963277665.1). Classification (NCBI taxonomy): domain Eukaryota; kingdom Viridiplantae; phylum Streptophyta; class Magnoliopsida; order Santalales; family Viscaceae; genus Viscum; species Viscum album. The sequence goes on from OY728128.1 coordinate 861,596,819, forward strand.
TTCACATTTATTGATGTGAAAACTTACGAGGAAGATTATTGAGTCCTATATAATATGTAATAATTCATCACACATTAATATGAGGGTTATATTTATTGGTATCATTCAAAATAATGGATTTCACCTTTAAAATTTCATAAAAATTTCATTTCTCCAATCAGGGGTTCCAAACTAAGAAAAATAACATGGATTGGTATGAGAATGTTAAATAATAATCCTCAAATAATTTATAATATATACTAATCATTTGTGCATGAATTATATTATCTGATTTCATAGTATAATCAAAACACTATTTCACCTATACAATCAAATTTAGATGATGTATTTAACATCAAGGGTTCAAAACCAATAAATCATACTTTTATAAATTTGAAAACTTCGTAGAAGAACAGTAAAATAATTTTTAATATGTTGTAATTAACCATACATCAATTTGATAGTCAAATTTCTTGATTTTATTGTAAATTCTTGATATCACACTTATTAATCCATTAAAAGGACAATTCTCTTATTAGGGAGTCTGAACTAAAGAAAATTAATATATTAGTGTGGAAAATTGGGATAAGTATCATCAAATCATTTTTAAATTAAAAAATGTGGACACATGAGAATATGATTCATATATTGCTCTCTATTTTATAAAATTCCATCTCACCTTTAAAATTTATTTAATAAGATGAATTTCTCATCAGGGGTTAAAACAAAGTAAACACACTTGAATTGATGTGAACACTTATGAGAATTATTGTCAAATAGTTTTCAATATGTATGAATTGACTTCATGTTAATCTGATGGTTGGACTTCAGAGAATGATTATAAATGTATAATTTCACCTTAATAATTCAATTAAATGAAATATCTCTTATCAACTAGTCCAAAATGTGACAAATCACTTGGATAGATATTTAAACTTCTGAAAAATATCATCAAATACTTTTTAATATATACATGAATCAGTTGTACAAGAATATAATTCTCATACTGCTCTGTATGATTTGAAATAGTATTTTTGATTTATAATTCAATTAAGATGATATATTTCCAATCATAGGATCAAAAATAAGAAAATACACCTTGATTGATGTAAAAAATTAGGAAAAATATTGTCAAATAAATTTTAATTTATAGGATTTGATTGCACATTAATCTAATTCTCATATTTCTTGGTACGTTGGGAAATGATTGATTTCACATTTATAATTCCATTAAAATGATATTTCTCTTTCCAGGGGGTCTAAATGGAAAAAATTAGTTACATTTCAATGGAACCTTTGGATAAGGATCATAAAATGATTTTTAATATTTAAAAATACACCCCACATAAATCTAATGCATATATTTCTTAGTATGATCTAGAAGGATGATGAGTTTTTTAGTACATATTTGGAAAATTTTACAAGACATACAAGGTTTGATTCTGGTATTATCATCTAACCTGACAGTATGGTTGATCGATTCTTCAATTCCATAAAACCAAGCCTCTAAAGGGTTTTACTAATAAGGTAATTCAGTAGTTATGATGAAATCGTTTTATGTGATATAAATGTGGAGATGAATATTGGGGTTACCCATAAATCTCATGGTTTTGATTATAATAGAAATGTGAAATTCAAAGTAAATCCTAAAAACCATAGAAAGAATAATATGAGCCTTAATTTAGGCTTGAAGTGTGGAAGTGAACATGGTGGAAATTGTATTAAGGGGGAAAGTAATTGTTTTAAGAATGTAAAGTAAGTTCATCTGTTGTATGAATGAAAAAGTGAAGAAAAGAAGTTATTATATGATCGAATAGAGATAAAGCTCCACAAAATTCTACACCCCCACTCTATTACTTCAAGTGTATGGATTTTGGAAATTATATAAATTAGATCTCTAATCCACATTCAAATGAGGATAATGATCCACAAGAACCTTTAAAGACAAAGGTAAAAAGGAAAATATTATGAAATCACAATAGCTGTTGTGAATCATGATAATTAGGGAGAAATTATCATCTATTATAGAGTTGGTAATTTCATATTGGAGTTTTTTTAAATGAGCCGTATAAAAGAATATTGTCTATCCATTAGTGAAATTTTATATGGTTTAGAGTATTGACTATCTCCCTCTACATGGATTTTAGAATAAATAAATCACATTTGATATTATATACCTGCATGGATGAACCCAAGATCATAATAGAAATTTTTTATCCAAGATAATATGTTATTTAAGGAATAAAGGGAGAAATATCTTTTAGAATCACATATGTCTCCATGTAATATTACCTTAAGAGTTATGGAAACTATTATAGGGTAATTAGTTTAAGTTTGATCACAAGTTCAAATTAATAGACACCTATTTTGATGTTTTATCTGATAAGAGTTTATCAAGATTAAGTATATTTTGAGAGAAATTTATGGGAATACTACCCTTCAATTTTGTATATATTTTAGTGTAAAAAATTTATTTAAAAAGGAATACCTTCATAAGTTTTGGACATATGATTTAAGGTATTGGTAACCATTAGGTTTTATCTTATATTTGATTTTGAAGTATTTATGGGTTATTGAAATTTTGGAATGTTTTAGGAATTATATTAATAATGTTCTATAAAAAAGATAACTCATAATACAGATGACAAACTTTTTCATATGGAAAAGTCGTGGGGCTTAAACTCATGACCGAAGGGTGAAAAGTGTATAAAGCCTACCACTAGTCTATGAGAAAGAGTATTTATATTGGCCCAACATTAATTGAGATATTATTGAGTTTATATTTTGGTGATTTTTATGTTACTATGTTAAGTATGATAGAAAAATGTTTTTGGGGATTCTAGAACCCTTATCTATACCTGAATCAAAATAGAAAAACATCACTGTGGATTTTATCATCTGTTCCCAAATACATCCAAAGGAAATAATTTTATTTGTATTATAGTAAAACTATTTAAAAATTCATTATAATTCATCTCTATCATTGAATATTTATATTAGGATAATATTTACATGATATACTTTAATGAATTTTTAAGGTTTCATGGAGTACCACATTCTATTGTATCTGATTGGGATATGAGGGTTACCTCAATGTTCTCAAGAAATATTCAGAAATCTATAAATACAAAATTGAGTTTCAGTACTGAATATCAACATCAAACAGATGGTAATTCTACTAGAACAACTTAGACCCTAAATACTATGTTGGAATCCAGTTAAATGGATTTCAAAGGTAGTTGGGATCAAGACCTTATTCTCGTTGAGTTTTCTTACAACAATAAATTTCACTGAAGCATTGAGATGTCTTCTTATGATGCCCTATATGGAAACAATTTTAGAACACCAATGTTTTGTAATGAATTTGGAGAAAGGAATTAATTAGTAATAGATCTAGATAAATAAATAGAATATATGATTGGATCCATTCAATAACACATTAGGTAATCCCAAATTCAAAAAACATTTTATTCTAGAAATCATCGGTGTGATATAAAATTTGAAGTTGGTGAAAAGGTGTTTCTAATAATTTTTCCATTGAATAAGGTAATTATATTTTAAAAGAAGGGAATAGTATTCCCATGGTATATCAGTCCCTTATAAATTACTTATAATATTTCGACTGTATCTTATAAATTGGCACTTCCACCAAACCACTCTCTGGTTCACAATGTGTTCCACGTATCTCTCTTGAGGAAGTACATACCCAATCCCTCACATTTAATGAACTCTGAGAACATACCATTCGCGCATAATATTTCTTAGGAGTAAAAACTTATTGAGATTCTAGATCATATAGATAAAGTTATATAATACAATAACACTCACCAGGTCTATGTTTTGTGGTGAAACCACCAATTTGAAGAAATAACATTGGAACATGAGGTTATAATAAGGAATAAGTATCTTTATTTGTTTATCAATGTGATGTAATTTCAATGTATAAATTATTTTTAAGGGGGGTATAATATAATAGTCTGTGTTTTTATTAAATATTTTTTTTAAATAAATTTTATTTCATCAATAGCTTTCATTAAACAGAACACTAAGTTTTAACAAATCACAATATAATATTAATATTATTATTTATACATTAACATAATAACCTAGACATTTAACATGGTGATATAAATAGGAATTATTTTTTTTAGAAATTTATTATAATGTTTTTACATATAGAAAAAATGTTGATAACAAAGTAATTAATTTTTTGTAAAGTCTTTATATGTTTTGAAAATATAATTTTTAAAAAAACATGTTTATAATACTTTTTTGAAAAATAATAACTGTACTTTTTGACCCTTATAGAAATTCCATTTGAAAAAATAATCATATTTTTAGATAATATATGTTTCAAAATTAATTTTTAGTGAATCTTTCATAATTTTATATAATGATGAATTTTTCATTGAATAATAAATAAATACAAATTTTTATTAAAAACTGCATATTTTTTATAGAATTTAAAATCTCAATTTTATTTTAAGATGGGTTTAAATGTAAACTTTTTCAATTAATAATCTAATTTGGTAAATTATAATCTATTTCATAATTATTTTTGATGTTATTACTTTCTATACTTAAGAAAAAATTCTCTTAGGAAAACTGTTTTTTCATCTAGTATGCGACTTTAATATTAAATTATACTTTTCCACTTATATGAATATAATTTGGAAAAATTTATTACATATTTTTAATCATAATATTTTTAATTTTATAATAATTTTAAATTAATTATTGTTCAAAATTAAAATTAAAAATAGTAAACATTTATTACTGTTATTAAGGTTAAATGGGTTTACCTGGGGGTTAAACAAAAAATATAAGTGGGTAAATAACCAATACAATTTTAGAAATATAATTTTATTGCCATTTTTTTCCTTATATCATCTGAGTTTCTTTAATGATCCATTTTATAGACTTTTTTAATGTTTAAAATAATGGTACACCTTTTTCTTTTTAAAAATTTCAAGTGTGTACTTTCCCAAACATGTAAAAGGCCGCCCCCTCTCCTCTTCTCTACACACTTAAAAAATACAATTTTTCAACCAATACCCACAAAAATAAAATCATTATTCCATAAAAATATATTATAGGATTTATTTTTCTTATTAAACCCTACTAATATGTATTTTTGTGTAAAATAAAAGGTGTTCTCTGAAAAAGTGGTATAGTTCTTAACCATGCATTTTCATTTTATTTATATCTCTAACACCTTCAAATATTTTTCAATAATGATGATATAATATCATAATTATCTCATGTATAATAATATTTAATTATTTTAATTATATAATCAACATTTATCTCATATTCCATCAAGTGGGTAGTGAAACATCTATCGTGTGTACGACAGATTACCAGCTTGTGAATTAATGTAATTCATTTTCCATCACCACCTCTCACAACTAGAGATAATGATAGATTTTTGTCCATATATGATATACAATATATTTTTTTGTGTCTTTAATTATAACATCACATATAAATTCTTAATTTTTATTTTATAGGAATATGATATCATCACTCGTATGTTTGGAAGAATACCACCATGGGAAGCGATGTGATTCGTTTTTCACTTATTCATTACATGAAAGGAAATATAGATGAATTTAATAAATACATGTGACATTTGTGAAATATTAAGGGTATATAAAGTTTATATATTATTTTCCTTCCCTTTTTATTATCCATCAAGAAAATGGAAACACCATTCATGCGTATATATGACCTACCTATCTCCATTAATGTTGTAATTAATTTTCAATATATAACTTTAACGGATTACTCTAAATATATATATATTGAATATATATGACTTTTATATCATGTTTAACATTATTTAAATTATGGAACCATGATCAAAGTAAAAGGACCAAAAAAACTAAGCCAAAACATATATGAAAAGTGAAGCAGTTATTAACTCAAGTATGATTGTAACAAGGAATTAATAATAAATGGATAATAAAGGGTCCTTAGTAAATCATATATGGTATTATATATATAAATATTTCACACTAATGATTTTATTTCATGGATTTGTTCTCTTTATGTTTGATCTGGCATTTCCCCCATGGTTTTCCTTTATGTTTTGGTTAAAAAATGGGAGATTTGGGCCTTACAACATGGTGCGCACGGTTGCACATTTTTTCAAATGGTGCACCTTGCCAAGAAAACCATAAAAAACTTTCATTTTTGGGATAGTTTATATATCATGGTTAGTAAAAGGTTTGTAAACCATGCAGGATAACCATGTGGCATGTCCTTCTTTGATAGTAAGGGGTGAATAGCTGCTACACAGTTTGGAAGACTTTATGGCTTGTCCATGTCAATAAAAATTGAATTTTTATGTTTTATCTCTCCTTAATTTTTAACCCTAAACCCCATAAATCCTCCCTCTTTAGGATTATTTACCCTAAGAACCTCCCCCGACCATCTTTCTCCCTTGGACCATCAACTGATTGGCTATTTTGGTGTGTTTCCTCTTTGATTCTACAAGAAAGTCCCTCTATTTTTTAGTTTCCTCCTCTTTTATAGGGTTTCTTTCCTTCATTCCTGGTATTTTTCTTCTACAATGGGTTAGGTGTATGATTTAGGGTTATATCATGATTTTTGGAGTTTAATTTTTTTAAATGTTTAATTAGGTATTTATAGGGTTTGATTTGTGGTGAGGTTGTGGTTTTCCATCAGATTCAAGAAGTTTCTACACTTGAGGTATGTGATTTTGTGATTAAAAATCATTTCAAAAATTTTATATTCTTTCTTGTGTGTTTATATGTGAACTAATATTTTTTTGTGTGGTACAAAAAGTGTTTTTTAAGGGTTTAGAGATGTATATGGCTTGAAAATGGTTTTTATAAAGGATTTTGGGTGATTTTCATGTGTGGAATTTTTTTGTGCTTCTTGAATGTGTTTTAAAAATTATGAAATATGTTTAATAAATTATGAAAGTGGTGAGAAACTTGTTTTAGAATGGTTTTGGTGTGTGTTTGGATTCAAAAGTGGTTTTGGTTGTGAAATTAGTGATTTATCATGCGTGGTTATATTTTTTGGCATGTGCTTGTGAATGTGGTGACCAATGTGACACGTGAAATGCAAATTGAGAAAAAGGAAAACATAGGTATCTAGGTGGATGGACTAGGACTAGTATACTAGTTTAGTCATAAGTGGCTTTCCCTAGATTCATCTATAAGGATTGACGATGAAAACACTAACTAAGCAATAATGATGTTGGAGACCACTATGTCCATGAAGTGTCCCCTCCTAGTGGATCATGCCTGATAACACTGTTATTCATGGTTTCTATACCAATTTTCATCAAGATCTGATATAACTAGTGTCCCATTGATAGCTAGTTCCTATAGGGGTTTCATGTGACTTAGTTCTCTATTTTGATATCTCTCTTATTGTTGACATATGATGCATTTGGTTGGTTATTTCAAAATAAAAGCATGTTTTCCCTTAAAATGTTTTCTATAGATATGTTTCAATATTTCCTTTCAAAAAACATTCATGTTATATTATCTTATAATGTTTATAGCATGAAATATCTTTTTTGGGTGGAATCCTACTAGGATTTGGTTCACAACCTACTTACACCTTTGGGTGTAAGTAGACTTGGTTATGTTTGATACAGGTAAAGGAAAGTTGTTTGGAGATGGTGGTTTATGTTTCCAGTGGTCTAATCTTGCAGGGGTTGTGGCGGTGGCTTGAAGACGATACTCCACTTGTTTCATGGCGGTTTTTTTGGAGAGTTTCATTTTTTATTTGTATGGAAGCCCTATTGGATTGGTTTAAATGTTGTAAAAATTGAATCTATTTTTTATTCTATGTTTGGTTGGGATTATTCTATCTTGTTTTATTTATTATGCTTGGTTATTATGATTATTTATGTGGGTGAAATCATTCCCAAGATACATTCGTGATACCTCGTCACTTTTTTCCAGACAACGGGGATTGGGAATGCCCATTGAGTGATGCCATGGGCCAGGTTGGGTGTTGAGATGGATGCCACTATGGCCTAGTTCATGAAAAAGTGGTATTAGAGCAGACATGAAAATTTTGGGTCAAGTTATTTGGGATGAGTCTGGATAGAATGGAGCTTGGATTGTCAGGGCTTGAAGTTCTGGATAAGAGTAGAGTTCTTGGCCATCACACCTCGTGATGGATATCGACTCACCATGGGATATTGAGATTCTTATTAGACTTTTCCTTTCTGTGATATGTATAGGATACATACTTTATATGGTCATTAGGTGGAGGTGGAATGGTTTTGTTGTCATTTTATTGTGATGGGTTTGATTTTTTTGGATTTATGGAAAATTTTATTGCAGAAAATTTTTCAGAATGGTTGTATTGATAGTTATCTTGTGATTATTTCTTCTTGTAGTAAGATTACTCCCTAAATAATTCCTATGAAACCCCAGGTAGAATATGGAGAGATTTATCCCTCACTTATTTATTAGAGATTAATGGAAGTTGTGGTCTAGGTTGTTCAGGATTTGGGATATGGATTACGTCCTGGTCCTACTCCAGTTAGAGAGGCTAAACCAGACCCATTAAAGGAAAAGGATTAAGAGTAATTTAAGAATAAAAATCCTTCTTTCTAAGGTAGAACATATGCCCAAGAAGAAGAGGAATAAATTGAGAAGATAGAGACAATGCTTAAATTCCTCGATACTCCTAAGGTAGTTAGGGTGAAATACACCTCATTCTTGCTAAAGGGTCCTAGTCAGAGGTTATAAAAAATAGTGGGACAAGATGAAAAGAATGAGAAGATGGAATGGAATGATGTCAAGGCTATTTTAAAGGTCTAGTAAAATTCTAATTTCTTGGCTTAAGCTAGATCTTTTTAATTCATAGATCTTGTTTAGGGAGATCATTTAGTAAAGGAGTATGCCAACTATTTTTCTGAGATAGTTCAGTACACACTTGTAGTCATTTCTAATGAGAAGATGAAGTCTTAGAGGTTCGAGAGGTGTTTGTGGCCAAAAGTTAATTATTAGGTATTTCTGATAAATCTTAAGACCTATACCGAATTAGTTGAACATGCTTGTATGGTGGATATTAACTAAAAGAGAATGTATGGTTCCACTAAGGCTATTTCAGTAATGGGATGTTTCTGTTCATCTGAGAAAAAGTTGAACTAGGATGAGTAAGGGAATAAGGGAGGTGGTATTTTAGGCCGTCCTTCCTAGAATTCTTCATATGTGGATTCTGAAGCTGTGTAATTTGTGTTCTATCTTTAAAGGAAGGTAGGACACATATGAACTTCATGAAAATATCCTCCCAAACATTTCCATCGGTGTGGAGCTCTAGGAGACCTGCATCATTTTTGCAAAGTGATAGTCCTATATCAGAGTAGAGCAAGATCTATAGATTCTAGAGGGATTTCAGATCAGTCAAAGATATATAGGATAATGGGATCTTGATTCTGTAATCATGGACGTAGGACTATATCCACTTTTGGAAAGAGTTAGTTTTGGAATAAACCAAAAGTCAGTGGTCACACTAAGACTCAGGTGAAGATAAGGCATCTCCATGAAGTGGACTAAGCACCAATGGAACCTGATGTAGGGCCTTCAACAGTTAGAGGTTCCATTTTTATTGTATCATTCATTGCAGCTATTTTTTTTGATATTGGTGCTTCTTTTTTTATCTCTACTGTATTTTTATATTTTTCAAATTTTCAACCAAACTCATTTCATATATGATGGTGCTAGAAACGCCTATTTGAAAGAGGTGAGAGAAGGGTATCAAGTGTCCATCTTGTTCCCCAACCATGACATGGGTTGATATAGAGTGGGATTTCCTAGTATTGAACATGGGTCTCTTTGATTTGATCCCATATATAAATTAGATGGTGCACTTTTAGGCATATGTTGAATTCTATAGGCGGCAGGTGAGTTTCATGGACTTGATAGAAGTACCTAGGTTTTTTCATGGAGAACAGGATCATCGATCAGGTCGTGATAGACCTCCAATACTAAAATTGGGTAATTGTTTTTTCATTTATCATCACTCATGATGGGGGATGATGGTGGTTCACCTAAAGGTAGATTACCTCGCATGGTGGATGAGTTTCCGAAGGGTATTATTGAGGATTTTTCAGTTCCACCTATAGAGCGGGATGTGTAGTTATCGGTTGATTTGGAACATGGAATGAAACCAATATCCATTCCCCCATACTATATGGCCCCCACTGAGTTTAGGGAATTAAATGTATAGTTGAAATATTTGGAATCCAAATGATTCATTCACCCGAACTTCTTTCCTTGGGCCACCCCTACCTTATTTAAGAAAAAGTCTAATGGATTTCTAAATTAGTATATTGATTACCAAAATTTGAATAAGGTAACACTAACAACAAATAAATTTTTACCCATATTGATGACTTGATAGATCATCTTAAAGGGGTAAGGTGGTTATCTTAGATAGACTTAAATTTTGGTTATCATCAGGTCCGAGTTAGAGAGGATGGTGTTCTGAAGATGGATTTCCAAAGAAGGTATGATCATTTTGAGTACTTGGCCAGAACTTTAGGATTGAAAAATGCTACAATAGCCTTTGTTTCTATTATGAACATGGTGTTCCAATAGTATATTGATTCCTCTCTCGAGGTATTTATGGATGGCATTCTGGTTTATTCTAGAGCAAAGCTGGAGCTTGAGTATTATTTAAGAATCATTTTTGGCACTCTTCGAGACCATCATATCTATGAAAAGTTCTCAAAGTAAACCGTTTATATTATATAGGTAATTTTTTTGGGTCATGTTATCTCAAAACTTGGGGTTTCAGTGGACCCCAAAATATCTGTATAGTTATTTCATGGGAGAAATCGAAGAATGTATTTAATATCACAAAATTTTTAGGCCTGAATTGATAGTACATGTAGTTTGTTCCGGACTTCTTGTATATTGATTCTTCCTTGACGGGACTCAACTAAAGTAAGTGAATTGTGAATGTATTCCATAGTTCCAAGCATCCTTTGAGGATCTGAAATAGAGGTTGGCCAAAACTCCTATTTTGATCCTACAAGAACTTGGAAAGGACTATGTGGTTTATTATGATACCTTAGGTATGGGTCTTGGATTTTTACTTATGAAAGATGACCTTGTGGTGGCGTATGGTTCTCAAAAACTCTAACCACATGAAAAGTACTACCCAACCCATGATCTGGAGTTAGCAATGGTGATGTATTTTATAAATATGTGGTCTTATTATCTTTTTTGGAAAAATAATGGTTTATTCTGATCATAATATCTTAGAATACATATTCTCTCAAAAGGATTTAAATTTGACGAAGCATCTAAGGGTTGATTACCATTACAAGTTTGAATTTGATATGGTTTATACTAGAGGAAAAATTAATGTTGTGGTTGACGTTTTTGAGCAGAAAAGTGCCAGTTCAAGAATTGATGTAGTCGAGTGATGAGTAGAATTTAAGGTGGATCTTCACTAAGATTAACCTGGAAGCCAAGGAGCACAATGGGGGTATGTTATTAGATAGTGTTTAGTTGGATCCTTCTCTTCTAGAATATATTTAGTTGGAGAATCCATACGATGAGATATTCTAGTAGTCTATGCAGTCTGTTCAAGGTAGGGAGACACCTGGAGATTGGTCGTTGTCTCCCAAGGGAATATTGTACACCCAAGTCTCTTTGTGGTGAATTTATCTATGTGTAAGGTGGTGATTGTAACGCCCCGACCCCAGCTACCCAGAGTCGGTGCATTACTTACTTAACATTGGCATGATCACAAGAAAGATCAAATCTCGAAAGACCGATTGGTTTAGTAGCCTTGGAAACACTAGATATATTCATAAGTTTTACATTACATCATAAAATCAAAAACTACTACAACAACATAATGTTTCCACAGTCCACACTACAATCCCCTCATAATATCCCTGCAGGTCATTCATAACTTACATCTTCACTTCCTGGGAAAAATAAAACATAGAAAAGGGGTGAGCTCAAATGCCCAGTAAGGATAACAATATAGCGGAAACTTTCATCAATAAGAATAAACATTTAAGGCAATGTATAACTAAAAAAAAGCCTTTTAAACATGAACTTTCAACATGGTATGGCATAAATAAAATGAAATAATGCCATTTACTTATTCACATGGATATTCCACTAATCGAATAATCACATGCAAAAATAAATAACCACTTTCATAATGTTGGAATGCATAATGCCAGACTATCATAACCACATAGCCAAGGCCTCGTGCCAAGACTACAAATAAGATTTTGTCAAGGCCTTGTGCCAAGACACTAGTTTGTCTCATGAGACCTACCGATGCATCGAGGAGCTATAGCGGGCTCCACCCGTCACTTATTAAGTCCAATGCATTCCCATATGAAAAGGTTTAAACATAACATAAACATTCGTATTAAAACTAGCATACGAAATGTCAATACTTTCACAATAAACTATGAATGGTATAAAAATAGCACATCCACAGTCAAACATATCACAAAACCTTCAATACAATATAGAAGTTTTGTATCATAATAAATCAACTTCAAATAATCTTAAAATTCATCAACGGATGTTGACATAGATGAAATCAAAATTCTTTTTAAAGAAATATCTCCTTTTATTTTGAAATCATTTAAGATCCATATAAAATAAAACATTTTCTTTGAAAATATTCTTATAAGCTTGTAAGGAAAGCTTTGAAGATTTTATAATGGCGTAAAATAACCGCACCCGCCGTATAAGTTAAAAAAAACATTCTTACCTCAATTCTGTCGAAAAGGTTAAAAAGGACCTTGTTTTGAAAACGACGGAAAGATTCCTTTATAAACCTCTTATAAAAAGTCAAACAAGGGTATAAATGACATTAACCCATATTCTTGTAAATAGTAAAAATGTTTTGAAATACATTTCGAAGAAACATGGATGTGGATGATAAAGAGATCCCAGTAGATTATTACGTATAATACAACCTCGGATAATGAAGAGATTGTGAAATAAACCTTACCTTGTACTTTTCCTTGGTTGGGGTAGGTTAACCTCCTGTATAATGGTGAAATAGTTGTTATTAAATTATACAAGAATCATATATATTAATATGATATCATATATGATCTTTTAACATTGATTTGTTAATAATATCTTAGAATTATCGTCGTTTCGGGAGTTAACTTACTCATTTTCTTTTATATGTTTTGTTACATAAGCCATGGTTGTTGTATCTTATTCATATCCAGAATGATATACAGTCCTTAAACATCATTTTTAAATCATCAAATGATAATTATACTTGAATGGATACGATGGAGAATGAATCTCATCGCGTTCGTGGAGACGGTAGTCCGTACGTACGCACGAGCGACAATATCATTCTTTTGATATTAAAATAATATATAAATGGATGGTATATCATATATACAGAATCATTAACATGTTATATTTATTATTTACATGACTTACACATCATTATTATACCCATCCAAATAATATTATATTGAATAACAATTACACCACGACGTGGAGACGGTAAGCCGTACGTACGCACGTATGGTGACATGTTATTAAAAGGGTGGATAGAATACTGAATATGATTGTACCATATTTATAATAACATCACAGTATATGTGAGATACTAGAGTTATTATTTCAGAATGGTAAGAACAAAGGAAGAAGAAGTGGAAGAAGAAATGAACTTAGAAAAGGGTGGTGAAATCATTACCTCTTCTTCGGGTTCTTCCTTTTGATTTGATCAAAAGGGCTCCTTAGGTTGGCTTTCTGATCAAACTAAGGCCTCTAGGTTGTATTGAGGGATGTTGGGAGAGTATTTGGGCAGAGTTTGGCCGAACCAAAAGGCTTTGAAGGTGTGACGAAATGAGAAGGAGGAGTGCCCTTTTATAAGAGGGGTGAGGGGCACCTTTGGAAAAGTTAGAAATATTAATTTATAATAAATTCATATTCGGTTTACAAAGGCTCCAAAGTTGACTATTCAAAGGATGAGGTGTGGATAGGTCGAAAACAACTCATCCAATAGAATTTAGACAGGTTTGGGTACTTATATTAACCTTATCTTTAAGTATTAACTCTAAGTTAATTAGTTTCACTTTTACAATGTCTCTTTGTATTTTTATATAATATGATTAATAAACTTACTATATACATCCAAGCGACCCCCAAGTGGTCCATTAATGAGGAAACTATCATAATATAAGTCTCTTGGCCGAACCTTAGATTTTTAGGAATTTAATATCAATTAATAATATAATATTTGTTTTAAGAACTCTTTTATGTCAATTTTGACACTATTCAATAGTTGATTTTTGTGAAACTCCTAACAGATTGATTACTTCGAACAAAGTCAATTAAATCAATCCTAATATATCATATTATCATAGAAAATTAGTTTAATTCATTAAAAGTTTCATATTATAATTATTTGGGTGTTTATAAGATCAATTATTTTTATTTTTCACTATTTTAGTAATTACTGCATCATCATTGTGTCATAAATAAAATAAATTATATAATGTCTAAAAATTATAAATAAAATATCATTATGTAGGAAATCTTTTTAGCTTTCTAATTAATATTTATAATCGAAAATCCAACATGTATAACCCTATGTAAAAATTGTTCTTCTAAAAGATGTAAGCTTATGCCATTTTTATTTTTATTTTAACTTTATTAATATAAAGTGTCCCTACCACATACAAGTGGCTCCAAGGGGTCCCCAAATTGACCAAAGGATGCCCATGGTCGGGTATGTGTCCTCCAATAAGGTTAGGACACGTTTTAGGGTAATTGTTTATTATTATAATATTATTTTTTAACCCTTATTTACCGGATTTACCCTTTAACCATGGTAAATAAAATATTTACCACAGTAACTATTCAAAATGTCTAAAAATAAAAGTTACCTATTTACACAATTTGAACATCCTGATTCCAAATATGGAATCCATTTTCCTAAATTCAAAACACAGAAGTGGCAGAAATTAATTTAAAATTAATTCCCGCTGTCAAAACAAAAAGCGTGTTTTTAAGAGATAATAACTATCAAAAGATTGACACTTGTTTATGTTCGGTTTAATTGTAAAATTATGTTCAATGATAAAAATTAAATTGAATGGTAAAAATATATTCTAAATATACTTTAAAACCACTCAAATTCATAATTTATCACTATTAATTATTTTTATTAAAAAAGTTGTTTTTAATTAAAATTTAGAAATTTTCACTATTCATCAAAATATGAAAGTTATCCGAAATGTACCAAAATTTCACCCTAGGCTAATTTTGATATTCCGAATCCAAAAATGAAGTCCATTTTGAAATATAAAATATATATGATTTCAAAAAGTAGGTATTACTATTCACAACGGCTAGTTTAATTAGTTGTGGTGTGTGTTAGAACTCGAGGTTGCGTACAACACACGCTATCGCATTATTCGAAGGGAAACGTACCATAGAAGCTTGGGGTGTTACATTCTCCCCTCCTTCAAATAATTGCGTCCTCGCAATTTCTAGGGTATTACTGCATAAAAAGACTCGGGTGGTTCTTCATCATAAGTTTCTCGGGTTCCCACGTTGCCTCTTCCATCTTATGATTTCTCCACAAAACTTTTACCAGACGCGTCGTCCGGTTTCTCAGTACTTGTTCTCTTGTATCAAGAATCCTGACGGGCTCTTCGCAATAAGACAGATCGGGTTCCAGTTCTAATTCCTCATAGGTGAGTACATGCGTTGGGTCAGGCATGTATTTTCTCAACATAGATACGTGGAACACATCGTGAACTTTGGAGAGACTTGGCGGCATTGCCAATCGGTAAGCTACAGCCCCAATTCGTTCTAGAATTTCGAAAGGTCCGATGTACCTGGGACTCAATTTACCTTTCTTACCAAAACGTATGACTCCCTTCCACGGAGATACCTTTAGGAAAACATGATCACCGACTTGAAATTCCAAATCCTTCCTTCGATTATCGGCATAGCTCTTCTGCCTACTTTGAGCTGCTTTGATGTGATTTTGGATTACCTTCACCTTTTCCACCGTTTCCTCCACCAGTTCTGGGCCTACAAGTTTTCTTTCACCAACGTCATCCCAACAGGTTGGTGTACGACATCTCTTTCCGTATAACGCTTCATATGGTGCCATTTGTATACTCGAATGGAAGCTATTGTTATAGGAAAATTCTACCAGAGGTAAATATTGATCCCACATACCCTGAAAATCAAGTGAGCAAGATCTCAACATGTCTTCTAAGGTCTGAATAGTCCGTTCTGATTGTCCGTCTGTCTGAGGGTGGTAAGCAGTGCTCAAATGAAGTTCAGTATCCAGGGATTTCTGAAGACTTTTCCAGAATCTTGAAGTAAAACGGGGATCACGATCAGAAACAATCGATAGGGGTACACCATGAAGTCTCACAACTTCATTAATGTATAGTCTTGCTAGACGTTCCAGGGGTAGATCTTCTCTTATAGCAAGAAAATGTGCTGACTTGGTAAGACGATCAACAATAACCCATATTGCATCATTCCTTCTAGAAGTCTTTGGTAGCCCCATGACAAAGTCCATCGTAATATTGTCCCATTTCCACTCCGGTATGGGAAGAGGTTGCATGACTCCTCCAGGCTGTTGCCTTCCAGCTTTCACTTGTTGACAAACCATACATCTTGATACAAAATCAGCAATCTCCCTCTTCATGTTGTCCCACCAAAAATGTTCCTTCAAATCTCTATACATTTTGGTGCTCCCAGGGTGTATAGAGAAATTGGAACTATGAGCATCATCCAGCAATTCCCTTTTTAGATCAGGTATATTGGGAACACAAAGTCTCTTCCCGAATTTCAAAATTCCATCTTCATACACAAAGTCTCTCAATCTCCCATCATTCACAGCTTTAATCTTCTTCTGAAATTCTTCATCATCGGTCTGAGAACTCTTAATCCTTTCTAGTAAAGATGGTTGGGCAACCATTTGAAAAAGCATTGATGTTTCACCTTCCCTGGTTATTCCCATGTCCATCTTCACTAGATCCATGAAAATTGGATCCCTTTCAATTCTCATATTGTTCAAAACTCCATGGTCTTTTCTACTCAAAGCATCTGCCACCTTGTTTGCCTTCCCAGGGTTGTAGTGTATCGTACAATCATAATCCTTGAGTAATTCAAGCCATCTCCTTTGCCTCATGTTGAGTTCTTTTTGTGAGAAAATATACTTCAAACTCTTGTGATCAGTATAAATCTCACATTTTTCACCATAGAGGTAGTGCCTCCATATTTTCAAAGCAAAGATCACTGCTGCTAACTCGAGATCATGAGTAGGATAGTTTTGTTCATGAATTTTCAACTGTCGTGATGCATAGGCAATAACTCTATCATTCTGCATAAGGACACAGCCAAGTCCTTTCTTTGATGCATCACTATAAATAACGAACCCATCATTCCCCGATGGTAGAGTCAATATAGGAGCATTGACTAATCTTCTCTTCAGTTCTTCGAAACATTCTTCACACTCTTTTGTCCAAACAAATTTAACCCCTTTACGTGTGAGCTTCGTTAATGGGTTTGCCAATCGGGCAAAATTCTGGACGAAACGTCGATAATAACCTGCCAAACCAATAAAACTACGTACCTCAGTTATACTCGTAGGTGCTGGCCATTCTTGGATTGCCTTGGTCTTAGAAGGATCAACAGAGATTCCATCTTTAGAGACAATATGGCCAAGAAAAGAAATCTCCTGAAGCCAGAATTCACACTTGCTAAACTTTCCATATAATTCATGCCTCCTCAGAGTCTTCAAGATAATGCGCAAGTGATTTTCATGATCTTCGTAGGTTTTGGAGTATACCAAGATATCATCAATAAATACCACCACAAATTCATCGAGATACTCCTTGAAAACTCTATTCATCAGATCCATGAATACAGAGGGTGCATTAGTCAATCCAAACGGCATTACAGTAAACTCGTAATGCCCGTACCTGGTTCGAAATGCTGTCTTCGGAATGTCTTCCTTCTTTACACACAACTGATGGTATCCAGATCGAAGGTCAATCTTTGAAAAGTATTGAGCTCCATGCAGTTGGTCAAATAAATCATCAATACGAGGTAGGGGATACTTGTTCTTTATCGTTATAGCATTGATCTCCCTGTAGTCGATACATAACCTCATAGATCCATCTTTCTTTTTAACAAAAAGAACAGGGGCTCCCCATGGAGAAACACTAGGGCGAATAAATCCCTTATTACTCAATTCCTCTAGTTGTTTCTTTAGTTCGACTAACTCTACAGTGGCCATTTTATAAGGGGTCTTCGATATAGGCCTTGATCCAGGAATCAAATCAATGGAAAACTCAACTTCTCGTTCTGGAGGATGTCCAGGTAAATCTTCCGGAAATACATCTACAAATTCTTTCACAACAGGTACACCCTCTATTTGAACATTCCTTTCCTCACCGATAGTTACTTCATTCTCTTCCTCCCCAATAATTGAATTAAGTTGAGCTACTGGGGGTGGGTCTAAATAAGAATTAGGTGGTGACGATTCTGCTCTAAAAATAAGGTGTTCCTTATCATTATCATCGAGAATCGTAACCTCTTTCTTCTTAGAATAAATCTTCGCATCATTGTCCGAAAGCCAGTCCATACCGAGGATTATATCAAACTCAATCATAGGTATGACGATGAAATCAGCAGATAAAGAAAATTTATGTGCTCTAATGGGGACTGATTCACAAAACTTTGTTGCAACGATACTTCCCTTAGGAGTTTTAACTGACAACTCCCTTATTAAATCAAATTGGAAATATCTAATTTTCTTAGAAAACTGGGAAGATATGAAACAATGCGATGATCCAGAATCAAATAATGCATTTGCTAAACTTGAGGAAACCATTAAATTACCTGCCACCACGTCTTTCGGAGTTTCTACCTCAGCAGTAGTGATAGCATAAGCCTGGCCTTGATCCCTTGGCCTTTTCTGAGGTAAGTTCTCCTGACGCTTAGGACATGCATTTTCATAATGCCCCATCTCCCTGCAATTGTAGCACTGAACATTGGTAGCTTCCTTCTTCCCCTTGCAATCATGAGCTTGGTGGCCTTTTTCACCACACTTGTAACAGACTCCCATTCCCTTCAGGCAAGCACCGGGGTGTTTCTTCCCGCACTTACCACAAGATGGATATTCATCCTTTCCCTTCTTCCCCTTATTTCCATTCCCAGATTGATCAGCAGGTCTCTTCTTCTCTTGCTTTGCTTTAAAGTCATAAGACTTAGAGAATTCCTTTTCGGTCTTGATAGCACATGAGACAATGTCTTCGTACGATGAAAAGGATTGTGAGACTAATGCTCGACGGAGAAATGGTTTTAACCCATCAAAGAAACGATCAATCTTACTTCTTGGGTTGCGAATATAATCACCAGCGTACCTCGCTAACCTTGTAAAGTTAGCCTCATACTTTGTGACATTATCATCCTCCTTTTGTCTCAGACTCAGAAATTGCCTTTCCATATCTGCTCGATGGTCGCGAGGAAAGTATTTTTCTAAAAACAGATCTTTGAACTCCCTCCATTCCATGTTTGATACTTCATCATCTTCCTTCATGTTTTGAATCAATGACCACCATTGATCAGCATCTCCAGTGAGGCGGTAAACTGCCATGGTAACTTTTTCCCTTTCACTACTCCCCAAAGCCTGAAATATTTTCTCTAGGGAAAATATCCATTGCTCAGCTACTAAGGGATTTGTACTCCCATTGAACGTTGGTGGTTGTTGTCTCATGAATCGATCTAACATTGATCCTCCACGCTGCGGATCAGGGTGCTCCATACGGGTAAGGTTATTATTCATAACCTGAGTAAGTTGTCCCAGTACGGTGATTAGCTGATCAGCACCAGTTGCATCACCAGCCCCACTATAATTATCTTGAGCAGGAGGGCAATCCCTACATGGAGTGCGTGCATTGATACGGTTTCCATTTCTTCCACTAGGCGCCATTTCTAAACAATGGCATAAACTAGATCAGTTTATGAATCAAAATACATAATCCCATACTTATAAAACACTTAACATAAATTGAACTATCTATGGATATAATCCATAATCATAAATATGTTTTCTTTGAGGAAGTATATACTCATAAACCCTTCATAATGATTTGTAAAGAACGTGAGAGTTATCCTAAGCATATCCCCCGGGAGTGTCGTAACCAAGAGTGCAGCAAGGCCCGTTGTCGTGCACCAGTTCCCGTTCGAGTCTAGCTCAAAGCGGTGTTTTCGGGTTTTACCCCTAGGTACATCTGTGCCAGAGCCGCCTCTACCTGCTCGTATCCAGACAGGGATGTATTGCTCGCAAAACTCACAAAGTCTCTACAATACCAAAATTCTAGGAAGTTCTTCTATACTAATCCTCAAAGTTCATCTTAGGTCTACGTGCTCTAATCAGAGTTTATCTAAATCTAGCTTCCAAGGTTTGTACTAAACTTCCTCTGATACCAACTGTAACGCCCCGACCCCAGCTACCCAGAGTCGGTGCATTACTTACTTAACATTGGCATGATCACAAGAAAGATCAAATCTCGAAAGACCGATTGGTTTAGTAGCCTTGGAAACACTAGATATATTCATAAGTTTTACATTACATCATAAAATCAAAAACTACTACAACAACATAATGTTTCCACAGTCCACACTACAATCCCCTCATAATATCCCTGCAGGTCATTCATAACTTACATCTTCACTTCCTGGGAAAAATAAAACATAGAAAAGGGGTGAGCTCAAATGCCCAGTAAGGATAACAATATAGCGGAAACTTTCATCAATAAGAATAAACATTTAAGGCAATGTATAACTAAAAAAAAGCCTTTTAAACATGAACTTTCAACATGGTATGGCATAAATAAAATGAAATAATTCCATTTACTTATTCACATGGATATTCCACTAATCGAATAATCACATGCAAAAATAAATAACCACTTTCATAATGTTGGAATGCATAATGCCAGACTATCATAACCACATAGCCAAGGCCTCGTGCCAAGACTACAAATAAGATTTTTTCAAGGCCTTGTGCCAAGACACTAGTTTGTCTCATGAGACCTACCGATGCATCGAGGAGCTATAGCGGGCTCCACCCGTCACTTATTAAGTCCAATGCATTCCCATATGAAAAGGTTTAAACATAACATAAACATTCGTATTAAAACTAGCATACGAAATGTCAATACTTTCACAATAAACTATGAATGGTATAAAAATATCACATCCACAGTCAAACATATCACAAAACCTTCAATACAATATAGAAGTTTTGTATCATAATAAATCAACTTCAAATAATCTTAAAATTCATCAATGGATGTTGACATAGATGAAATCAAAATTCTTTTTAAAGAAATATCTTCTTTTATTTTGAAATCATTTAAGATCCATATAAAATAAAACATTTTCTTTGAAAATATTCTTATAAGCTTGTAAGGAAAGCTTTGAAGATTTTATAACGGCGTAAAATAACCGCACCCGCCGTATAAGTTAAAAAAAACATTCTTACCTCAATTTTGTCGAAAAGGTTAAAAAGGACCTTGTTTTGAAAACGACGGAAAGATTCCTTTATAAACCTCTTATAAAAAGTCAAACAAGGGTATAAATGACTTTAACCCATATTCTTGTAAATAGTAAAAATGTTTTGAAATACATTTCGATGAAACATGGATGTGGATGATAAAGAGATCCCAGTAGATTATTACGTATAATACAACCTCGGATAATGAAGAGATTGTGAAATAAACCTTACCTTGTACTTTTCCTTGGTTGGGGTAGGTTAACCTCCTGTATAATGGTGAAATAGTTGTTATTAAATTATACAAGAATCATATATATTAATATGATATCATATATGATCTTTTAACATCGATTTGTTAATAATATCTTAGAATTATCGTCGTTTCGGGAGTTAACTTACTCATTTTCTTTTATATGTTTTGTTACATAAGCCATGGTTGTTGTATCTTATTCATATCCAGAATGATATACAGTCCTTAAACATCATTTTTAAATCATCAAATGATAATTATACTTGAATGGATACGATGGAGAATGAATCTCATCGCGTTCGTGGAGACGGTAGTCCGTACGTACGCACGAGCGACAATATCATTCTTTTGATATTAAAATAATATATAAATGGATGGTATATCATATATACAGAATCATTAACATGTTATATTTATTATTTACATGAGTTACACATCATTATTATACCCATCCAAATAATATTATATTGAATAACAATTACACCACGACGTGGAGACGGTAAGCCGTACGTACGCACGTATGGTGACATGTTATTCAAAGGGTGGATAGAATACTGAATATGATTGTACCATATTTATAATAACATCACAGTATATGTGAGATACTGGAGTTATTATTTCAGAATGGTAAGAACAAAGGAAGAAGAAGTGGAAGAAGAAATGAACTTAGAAAAGGGTGGTGAAATCATTACCTCTTCTTCGGGTTCTTCCTTTTGATTTGATCAAAAGGGCTCCTTAGGTTGGCTTTCTGATCAAAATAAGGCCTCTAGGTTGTATTGAGGGATGTTGGGAGAGTATTTGGGCAGAGTTTGGCCGAACCAAAAGGCTTTGAAGGTGTGAAGAAATGAGAAGGAGGAGTGCCCTTTTATAAGAGGGGTGAGGGGCACCTTTGGAAAAGTTAGAAATATTAATTTATAATAAATTCATATTCGGTTTAAAAAGGCTCCAAAGTTGACTATTCAAAGGATTAGGTGTGGATAGGTCGAAAACAACTCATCCAATAGAATTTAGACAGGTTTGGGTACTTATATTAACCTTATCTTTAAGTATTAACTCTAAGTTAATTAGTTTCACTTTTACAATGTCTCTTTGTATTTTTATATAATATGATTAATAAACTTACTATATACATCCAAGCGACCCCCAAGTGGTCCATTAATGAGGAACCTATCATAATATAAGTCTCTTGGCCGAACCTTAGATTTTTAGGAATTTAATATCAATTAATAATATAATATTTGTTTTAAGAACTCTTTTATGTCAATTTTGACACTATTCAATAGTTGATTTTTGTGAAACTCCTAACAGATTGATTACTTCGAACAAAGTCAATTAAATCAATCCTAATATATCATATTATCATATAAAATTAGTTTAATTCATTAAAAGTTTCATATTATAATTATTTGGGTGTTTATAAGATCAATTATTTTTATTTTTCACTATTTTAGTAATTACTGCATCATCATTGTGTCATAAATAAAATAAATTATATAATGTCTAAAAATTATAAATAAATTATCATTATGTAGGAAATCTTTTTAACTTTCTAATGAATATTTATAATCGAAAATACAACATGTATAACCCTATGTAAAAATTGTTCTTCTAAAAGATGTAAGCTTATGCCATTTTTATTTTTATTTTAACTTTATTAATATAAAGTGTCCCTACCACACACAAGTGGCTCCATGGGGTCCCCAAATTGACCAAAGGATGCCCATGGTCGGGTATGTGTCCACCAATAATGTTAGGACACGTTTTAGGGTAATTTTTTATTATTATAATATTATTTTTTAACCCTTATTTACCGGATTTACCCTTTAACCATGGTAAATAAAATATTTACCACAGTAACTATTCAAAATGTCTAAAAATAAAAGTTACCTATTTACACAATTTGAACATCCTGATTCCAAATATGGAATCCATTTTCTTAAATTCAAAACACAGAAGTGGCAGAAATTAATTTAAAATTAATTCCCGCTGTCAAAACAAAAAGCGTGTTTTTAAGAGATAATAACTATCAAAAGATTGACACTTGTTTATGTTCGGTTTAATTGTAAAATTATGTTCAATGATAAACATTAAATTGAATGGTAAAAATATATTCTAAATATACTTTAAAACCACTCAAATTCATAATTTATCACTATTAATTATTTTGATTAAAAAAGTTGTTTTTAATTAAAATTTAGAAATTTTCACTATTCATCAAAATATGAAAGTTATCCGAAATGTACCAAAATTTCACCCTAGGCTAATTTTGATATTCCGAATCCAAAAATGAAGTCCATTTTGAAATATAAAATATATATGATTTCAAAAAGTAGGTATTACTATTCACAACGGCTAGTTTAATTAGTTGTGGTGTGTGTTAGAACTCGAGGTTGCGTACAACACACGCTATCACATTATTCGAAGGGAAACGTACCATAGAATCTTGGGGTGTTACAGTGATTCAGGATAGCCACTAGTCTTAGTGATCAGTTCATCCTAGAGATAACAAGATGTATTATAATGTGCGTCGACAGTTCTAGTGGTCAAGTATGAGTCATGATACAACTGACATCGTATTCAGGTGTTATATGTGTTTGCCAGTGAAATTAGAGCCCCAAATACCCTCTAGTTTGATTTAGACACTACCCATTCCCACCAATAATTTGGATGAGATAGTAATGGACTTCATTACCACCTTTCCCCATATGCCTTATAGAAGGAATTCTATTTGGGTAATGATCGATCATCTTTCCAAATCATCCCACTTCATTCCTATCAGAGATTCATCAAAGGTTAATGAGTTGGGCCAGTCGTATGTACAAGAGATTGTGAATATTGATGGTGTGCCATTGGATACTATTTTTGAAATAGACCCCTCATTTTATCTAGTGTTTCTGGTAAGGCCTTCAGAAGGTAATGAGATTTCAATTCAAGTCGAGTAAGGGATACCATCATCCAGTGGATTGTTCAACATAATGGGAAAATCAAAGCTTAGAAGACATTTTCCAGACATGATTTTTGGATTTTAGAGGCTCATGGGATATCCATTTGGTATTGGTTGAGTTTTCATATAACAATAGAAACTAATATTTGATTTAAATGGCTCATTTTGAGGTTCTTTATGGTCAGCCTTATCAGTCGCATTTGTGTTTGGACGAGGTAGGTGAGACCTCTCTATTGGGAACAAGCCTTGTGCAAGAGACATATGAGAAATTCAAGTTGATCAAGCATAATGTTTTGATATCTGAGAGTCACTACAAATCCTATGCTAATTAGAGACACTGAGACCTGTAGTTTTTTATGGGTGACCAGTTGTTCTTGATAGTGGCACCTCGTTTGTGTCATCATCGTTTGGGAAAATAAGGGAAGTGTACATTGAGATATGTCAGAACGTTATAGATTACCGAGTGTAATGATAAGGTGTAATTAAAGTTAGAATTTACTTATTAGTTTACATCAATTCATGAGGTGTTTCATGTTTCCCAGTTGAAAATGTATAACCTAGATCCATCTCATGTGTTGAATTGGGAAGAGTTAGAAATAGAGCATGATTTATCTATGTTCGAGAAACCAGTGTGAATTGTAGATTACCAAGAGAGATTGCTTCGTAAGGAGTATATTATACTAGTTTATGGAAACATGTTAATGATATGCATGAGAATAGGGAGTGTAAGTCATGGATTGACCACGAGTATCCATTTATATTCTCTGATCAAGCTTTGGGTTGAATTTATGAGGGTGAAAAGCTTTCATTGTTGAGAGAATTTGCACACTGGTGATTTTTTTCAAGGTATTTTTCTTTTTATTTTTAATTGTAAATTTTTTCCCTTCGGTTTCCATTATTTTCTGTGGAAAATGGGTGTTTTGGGCCTTATAGTATGGTTCCCACGATTGGTGCTCAATTTTCTTAATCATGCACCTAGCCCAGGAAACCATACGACCATTTTCATTTTTTTAGAAAGTGTCTTATCACATGGTTAGCACATGGGTTTTAAACCACGAGGGAAAAGATTTTGGAATATCCTAATTGGATTTTAATGGGATCAAAGATTCCACACAGTTTAGAAAACTGTGTGTAAAAACTATGCGGCCAATCCAGATCATTAAAAAGTGGGTTTTTATGTTTTTTTGTCTCCCCAATTTTAAAACCTAATATTCCAAAATTCTCTAAATTTGGGATTATTTTCCCTGTGTGCCTCCCCAATACATTTTTATCATTTGTATCTTTAATTTCGTGGTGATTTTGGTGTGGTTTCTCCTCAATTTTCCATATAAGTCCCTATCATCTTAGTTTCTTCCTCTTTTCAATGGTTTATTTCCATCTTCCTTGGATGGATTCTTGTCCAATGGGTTGGGTGTCTAATTTAAGGTTATATATATATATATATATATATTCATTTACTTTTGGGTTTTAATCTTGATGTTTAGGTTTCAATGCATTCTTTATACGGCTATATGGAGGCATAGTTGTGGTTTTCCATCGGATTCCATAAGTTTATTCACCTGAGGCAGGTGGTTCTATGCTTAAACATTATTTGAAGAATTTGATATGAATTGTTGAATGTTTATATGTGTATTATGATTTATTTTTTTGCGTGAAAATGTGTTTTTAAGGGTTTTGATATGTATATGGATTGAAAATGGGTTTTTTAAAGGAAATCTTATGTATTTTTTGTGTAAACCCATTATTGTGATTCTTGAAGGTGTTTTCTATATTATGAAATATGTTTAACAAATTTTTCATGTAGTGACAAACATGTTTTAGAATGGTTTGGTGTGAATATCTATTATAAAGTGGTTTTGGTTGCAAAATTATTGATTTATCAAGCATAGTTATATCATTTGTCATGTTTTTATGAATTTGGTGACCTATATTTGTTGTAGAATTTGAATTTTGAATAAGGGAAACTTGGGTATGTAGGTGGGTGGATGAGGACTATAACACTAGTAAACTCAGAAGTTCCTTGTACCAGATTCTTCTATACAGTTTGACGATGATAGAAATAACTAAAAAATGATGATGCTGGAGACAACTAGGCACATGGGGTGTCCCCTCCCAGTGGGTCGAGCACGAGAATGTTTTTGGCCGTTGTTGGAGTACCACTTTTCACTAAGACATGATGTATCTAGTGTCCCATTTTTAGCTAGTTCCTATAGATGTTACCAATTACTTAGTTCTTTTTTTTATATTTCTCTTACCATTGGCTTATAATGGACTTGGTTGGTTATTTCAAAATAAAATCATGTTTTCCCTTAAATTTCTTACTATAAAAAGGTTTCAATATTTCCTTTTATAAAACATTCATATTATCTTATCATATAATGTTTATATCATGGAATCTATTTGTTTGGTTGAATCCAACTAGGATTTGGATCAAACCCTACTTACACATTTGTGTGTAAGTATACTTGGTTATGTTTGACATAAATAAAGGAAAAATGTTTGGATATGGTGGGTGGGGTTTCTATTGGGCTACCCTTGCAGGTGTTGTGGTGGTATCTTGAGAGAAATAATCCTCTTGTTGCATGGTGGTTTTGGGATAGTGTCTTTTTTCCCATTTTGATGTAGCCCTATTGGTTTGGTTTAAATGTTATAAACATTGAATCTGCAAATTCTTATGCCATGTTTGGTTGTGATTATTTAGTTTTGGTTTATTTTTTATGGCTGGATGTTGTGATTATTTATCTGGGTGAAATCATTCCCATGTTTCATTAGTGATACCCATGAATTTTTTGCCAACCCATGGAGTTTAGGAACGCCCTTCGGGCCATTCCATGGGTAGGGTTGGGTGTCAAGTTTGATGAAACTCTGGCATAGTTTTTGGAAAAGTAGTGTTATAGAATATATATATATATATATTAAACATATATTTATTATAGTATAGGATTGAACATGTACAAAAGGAATTCAATACTTAGGGTAACATATTTTCATCTCAATTTTATTTTTATGGGACACATGAAATACTTACCACCTGTTTGTTTTGTGTGGTCTATATACATCCCATGAATGTAATCTATGATTATTATCATGTAATTATGGGGTATACATATCAATATAATGGTCTTTATTTCATGGGGATTACGATTAAAATGATACTAAAGTGGTAATGGTTTTTTTGTAACAAGGCATTTGTTTATCATGATTTTATACCCCCCTGAATGGCCAGAAGGACTTATTTTTATTTTATTACAGATAATACCACTTTTAAGGATACAAGGAGAACCCTTACATGACCTATATGCCCAAGGAACAAGGCCTGTCATGACCTAAAGGCTAATACATGACCCAAAGGCTTAGAGGAATATTGTTCTTATTACATGACACGTAAGCCCAACCCACTAGAACTACCCCTCCCCAAATTTTTCATCATTGATCTTCTAGCTCCCCACCTTGCATTGCTGATCAGATAGCATTTCCCCGTACAAATCCTTAAAGTGCCTGGTCCTGATGGTGGTTTCCATACTCTTTCATTCTTCTAATCTGGTTAGCTCTGATTCTGGTGATTGCTACTCTTTTTTTCTCTGATCATCTTCTAGGGCCTGCTCTGTGTGAACTGGGCTACTCCATGGTCTCTGTAGCCTGAAGGCCCTGAGTCCAAAGTCCTTTTGATGACCCAAAGGCCCTAAGACTCGTAGGCCCAAACTGGTGGCCCGAAGACCCAAATAGGGTGAATAGTTCCTGTAGCTAAAGTAATGAACAATACCTGCTATAGTAATGCTACAATGCCTGCTACAACACCTGATACAGTACCTAGAAATTCACCTCCACCCGGTTTTAAACCTAGGTCTCTTTGATACCAAGTTAGAGAACTTACCACTCGGGTACGGGCTTGTTGGATTTATCGAGATTATGTAAGATATAATCTTTAATGATGAAATTTTATGAATTATCTCTCAATAAAGTCTTTAATTTTCTTATATAATTTTTTTTCATTAAAATAATTATTTTAATTTAATTTTCATCTCTTTATAAACTCAAGATTCTAAAAGTATTTTTAGGGGAAACCATCTTTATTACACTCTTCATTTGAAATTATTTTCTTCCATGTACCAATTTTCTATTTTTTTAAATAATTTTCATAACATTCTAAAATGATTTTAGAAATTCATTTTTACCCATTTTTTAATTTTTTACAAAATGGTTTTAGAGTAACATTCTTGTCATTTTCGAAATGTGGTACTTTTTTAATTTTACCAAAAATATGAAAGGAATATTTTTAATGTGTATGAAATGAATGGAAATTTCCACTATTATGTCCACTAAAATGTTTTAAATATTCCTCTACATGTTTACATGTTTATATTCAAATGAAATTCTTTCATTAATATCTGAGAAACTTTTATATTTTAAATATGTGTTTTCAAAGTGGAATGATTATTTTCCTTAATAAATGTTCTAAGTAATCATTCAAAATAACTTTACATATAATATGACATACTTTAATGTTACATAAGTATTACTAGTGATATTATCCAATGATACCATATTTAATCTTTCTCTAGATGGCTTATATTTATGATGATAAGATGTTTATGAAATCCATTTCTTTCCCACGAGTTATACAATGATCAATTTTTTGTGAAACCCATTTCTTTTTAAAGGGTTATGTTATGATGAGTTTTTATGATCTTGTGGAACAAAATGTATCAATATTTTTAAGGGTGAGAACTATATATTTCATTAATCCATTGGGTAATGATTAATGCTTGATGAGCTATGGGGGGATCACATGAGATTATTCAAAGCCTGAAAGAGGGTACATGAAAGGTAATCCCAATACTAAAGGAGGGTACATGGGAGGTTATCCCTAGCCCGAAAGAGAGTACATAGTAGGCTATCCCAAACCTAAAATATGGTTTTTGAGATGTTATCCCAAGCCTAATGTACATACAAGGGTGGTTATCCCAAGCCTAACAAGTTATGAATGTCACGGTGGGTAGCTTTAACAGGAGATTTTATATAATAATGTGTATTCCAAAAATCTATGTATTATGAAAATTTTATGTTCTCATGGGTTATATTATTTTATTACATTATCATTCATTTTTTATTGACTTCAAAATTTTATTCCATGACTAAATTTTATGATATAAGATATGCAGGGTATCGTTCTCAAATGTTATTCTAATGTCCTCAAACCCCTATATTAATATTATGTTGATATACCCTATATGTACACTTATTGAGAATATAATATAATACTTTATTATTTTTACTTTCCTCAGGTTATGAAGAAATGATTCAAGTAGGTTATTATAGGAATTATACCATGTGGGAAGATATTTATGGGATATCTTTATGATCATTCATGAAATAAGATTATTTTGTATCTAGTCTCCAAAGACACTATACTATTATGGACCTCGAGTTTGTATTTGTGAAACATACTGAACATTCATCTAATAATATTTAATATATATGAATAATAATATAGGTTCACTATAGGAATAACTATTTCCCACCTCTTCTCAATGAAATGGGATATGAGAGTATTGTTTGGGTGTATGTGTGGACTACCACATCCACATAGCGATATGCCACATTTTTCCCTACCATCATTCATGGTGGTAATTATGATAGATTTATTTTTTATATATTATATTTATGTTATGATAATTATTTTGTAATTAATGATTAATATGTACCTTTATTTTTTCCATCCATAAAAAAATTGAAATGTCACTTGTGCGTACATACAAACTACCGTCTCCACATAGCGATGCGATTCATTTTTCATCGCCACTTTATATGAATGGTTATTAATATGTATATAATGAATTTAAATGAAAATTATAAAATGATTAATATTTTTGATATTAATGAACCATGATCAATGTTTATGTACAATAACAGGTAAACCAAAACAAACATGAGAAATGAAGTACTTAACACTGGAAATGATGATGATAATGAAATATTGTTAATGGATTGGTGATAAGATGTTATAAGTAAACCATGTATGGTATTATAGGTATATATTTGGTTCTATTATAGAATTATAATAAATATAATCTTATTATAATGTTGTTTATAGTATAATGACCCATTCCTTTTATACATATATATTACATATTAATAAAGGAAAATTCGATACATTTCACAAATACATGCTTGTGAATTGTAAATATTTTGAGTCTTTGTAGAGTAGATACAAAATATTATTTGTTAATGAAATATCCTCAAAAAATTCTATAAATATCATTTTAAATAGTACACTTCATAGAAATACCCTACTAAAAACCTTTCTTCATAACCTAGGGAAAGAAAACACAAGAAAGGGTGACCTGAGATGCTTAGTATGGGTGAACAAGGGAGATATAAACATAACATGAGCAAAGGGGTATGATAACATAATAATAAAATTTTAAAACCATAAAATTCATATAATATATCATACAAATGTATCATGAAATAAATCTTGGCAGTTCATAAGACATGAATCCTAAAGGAATCAATGATCATAATATATGAGAACATAACATTGGGAAAACATATATTTGGGGCATATATATAAGAATAGAAAATATAAATTCAAGGATAATAACCAAGATATTAAAAACATGTTATCCATGGGATAACCACACATGTACCTACTCTGGGATTGGTATGAACTCTTAGGTACCCTCTTTTAGGCTTGGGATAACCTCTCATGTACCCTCTTTTGGTATTGAGATAACCTTCAATGCACCCTCTAAGATCATAGAACATTAATATTTACCCAATGAATTGGAGGGAGATATAGGTCACATTCACAACATAATAATTATAATTGTGATCTACAAAATCATAAAACATACATCATATCATAACCCATAGAAATAAAATGTGCTTCATAAAAATTTCAACATAGTATAACCCATAGTATAGAAATGTGTTTCAAAATCATATCCACAATTCATCATAGTGTAACCTGTGGAAAAGGAATGGTTTTCAAAAAAATATATTAACCATAATAATAAATAATCAATATAAATATAAGTATGGTACTATTGGATCATATCCATTGTAAAACATAAACAACAATAAGGGTTGTTGTCATTGTTGAATAAAAGATTCAATAAAAAAATCATTAAAACATTCTTAAGGAAAATATCCTTTCAATTTTGATTTTTTAAAATGTAAAAATTCCTAAAATATTAAAAATAAAACATATTTTTAATATGACCTTGGAATCTTGTAATGTAATCTTTAAATCCATGAGTGGTCCTGATAGTAGAAATTACCATTCATGTTTTACATGTTAAAATGACGATTCCTTTCACATTTTAATCAAAAATCAAAAGAGTCTTAACTTGAAATTAATAAGAATATTATTTTGGAGCCTTTTTTTATCATTTAAAAAAATTGGTAAAAAATTATTTAAACAATCATTGTATAATTTTGAATTCTTCTTTAAATAATTTTTAGAAAACACAACCATGGAAGAAAAAATGTTTTCTGACTCAAGAGAGAAATAATGTTGGCATTATTTAAAAAAATTATTTTGGACCCTTGAGTACATAAAAGGGTGAAAATTAATGAAAAAAATTAATTTTAATTAAATTAAAAAATGATAAGAAAATTAATTATTTTCATGATAGGAATATCATAAAAACTCATCATCTGAATCATAATCATAAACTACCCTAATAAAGAAAGAGATTATAATGGCAAACCCTTACCACTTTGGTAAATTTTGAATCAAAATACCCATGAAATAAATATCCATATATGGAAATGTATATCCACTCATATTTCATAATAATAACCATAAAATAAATTCATGTGAATTATATACACCAAAAAAAGAAACAAGTGGTGAATATGGCTTGTGTCTCATAGAAATAATAATGAGATTAAAATCCATCACCACTTTGGTATATTTTGAATAAAAATTCCCATTAAATAATAACATAAAATGAAATTTTAATTATCATTAAAATTTAGATATTAATGATATAAAATATTAATGTTTAATCATATAAACCACACAAAATAATAGAGTGGTGAAAATGGAATATGTATCCCATAAATAAAAGAGAGACTAGAAATCCATGAGCTTAAGTCTCAACATCCTTTGTACAAATTGAAACCTCCTATGTAATTAATAAATGATTATTATAAATATATTATAGAACATTAATTATATATATATATATATCATAACCTATATTATTTACTTATGACATTTTATTACTAATTTATTAACAATTCATTGTTAAAATCACATTTCATGTAATAATTTCTTTGTTTTTCATATTTGTTATGGTTTGGTATTTTCAGACCTTTTACTTTGATCATGTTTCAATAATATCATGAATTATAAACATTATATATATAATATTTATCTATTATATATTTATATATAGTACGAAATTAATTCTAGAGATAGAAAATGAATTACATTGTTCATGGAGACGGTAGGTCATACGTACACATGAACAATGTTTTCATTTTCTCATTAGATGGAATAAAAGATAGGTAAATATTAATTATCCCTTAAAATAATATTTTTATATAATATATAACATATATATTTATTTTATGTATACTTATTACCATTCAATACAAAATAAAATGAAAGACGTGTCACATCTCTTCATGGAGGTGGTAGTCCACACGCAAGCACAAACAACATTATCGTTTCCCAATGGATTATAAGGTAAGAAGCTACATGTGATATTAAAAATAAATACGTATTATTATTTAATGAAAAGATATATCAATATTTAATCCATTATTATATCCATATGTGAGATTCAGTGATCGAAAATGAATTACATCAGTTTGCGATGCGGTAGTCCATCGTACACACAATTGATGGTTTCGTTTCACAATTGACGGAAGAAGAGATATATTTACGTCATTACATTAAAATAATAAAATATCAGTATATCGTATATATTAATCTTATTATATCAAATTTTTTGTATATTATTTTATGGATATAGAGGAATAAATAAACTTAAAATTCATGGATATGGACTGTACCTCTTATTTGGAGATCCCCTTTAGGTTTACACCTAAAGTAATCCTATGGGGGTTTTATGATAAAATATGCACTATAGGATTTGTTTAGGGATGTACGGAATGGAATATGTAAGGTATTTTTTGAGAAAAAGGGTTCTATAATTTTTAAGATGAGTAGATAGGGGGTGCCCTTTTATAAGTGGGGGAAAGGCACAGTTGGAGTTTTTGAAATGAAATAGGCGTAAACACATTTTAAAAATGTACCAAAGGATCAGAAATGGATAATAACTAAATATTAAATGATTTGAGTTCTAAATATTTCCATAAATGTTATTTTTAATGTTTTCTAGTTCATTTTACAAATTATCCTTTTAATTTAACCCCATGTAAACTTGTTTTAACCTTAACAACAATAATTAATTATTACTATTTTACTATATAATTTGACTAAAAATTATACTTAAATAAATATATAATATTAATTATACTAATTAAAAATATTGAATCCATTTTTCCAAACTATATTCACAAAATCATTAAAAATTAATTTAAAATTAAACACACAAATATGATGAAAAAACAGTTTTCAAAAGAGATAATTTTCATAAGTCTAAAAGGTTTTAATATAAAAATTCAATTTGAAATTGATTATAATGTCCTAAATTGGATTAAAATATATATAATTGAAATAATTTTACCTTTTGAAATATCATAAAATAAAATTTGTCTTGTAAATACCTAATGAATGTACTTTTTCACTAAAATCATTATTATTTTTTATTTTCATAAAAATATCAATAATTGAAAAAAAATCTCAAAAAATAACTCAAAAATAAATTTTTTATGTATATTTTAAAAATGAAGTTTATTTTTTTTAAATATATTTTCTTAATGTTGAAAAAATCACTCTTATTATTTTATCACAAAAATAAATAAAAACATAATTTTTTAATAATATGGTATTTTTGAAACATATTACTTTACTAAAAATTATGTACTATTTTTATCAGTAAGGTTATATATATAAAATTATTATTCTTATTTTTTTATTTTTTTATTCTTATTCATATATTCATGTCTTATTACGATGTTATAAAGGCCATGTTTAAATAATAATATTAATAGTATATTGTGGTACATTAAAACTCGGTGTTTCATGTAACACAAGATATCCAATAAATTTAATTATTCAAAAAAATATTTCCCAAAAACTATGGGTGTGACAATATACCCCACCTGAAATAAATTTATACAATGAAATTTATCACTCTTATAAAAACAAATTAGGACAATTTTGCTTCATTATATCCTTAGGTTCCCATATAGATTCAATAAAATAATGGTTTTGCGAAAAAAAATTGAACATGTGAGTGGTCTTATTTCATTGAAAATTAAATTAATGATTGAGAATATCCACTGGTTGTTCTTAATAGGTATTTTCATCATCCAATAGTATGACCTCAATGTTCAGTATAAGTGACTGATCAAGTATGTACATCACCATGAGATATACATTGAACATATTGTGGACTTTTGAGAGGTTTAATGGAATTGTCAATCGATAAGATAACTTCACAATACGATCAAAAATTTAAAATAGAATGATATAACTAGGGATTAGTTTTACCTTCATTACAAGTCTCATTACCTTATTCCAGAGAGAAATTCTTAGAAACACCTTATCACCGACTTTTAAATTACAGATCACACTAGCGATTGTCAGTACAAATTTTATACCAAATTTGTGCTTCCCTTATGTGTTGTAAAATGGATCTAAAATTCTCCACCATTTAATTATCTACATCAAGTCCCAATAAATTTTTCTCTACAGCTTTATCCTTATACATTAGATTTTTACACTTCTATTAATAGAGGGATTCATAAGGATCTATATGAATTCTCATGCGAAAACTATTGTTGCATGAAAACTCAACTAGAGGAAGGTGTTGATACCAACCACCTTTGAAATACATATAATAATATATCTACATACACTTAGGGGTTTAGATGTTTCACATAGACTGACCATATGTCTAAGAATGATACACAATATGGAAACTCAACTCTATATCAAGATACTGCTAAATCATTTTCCAGAACAATGAGGTAAACCTCCTATCATGATTAGATACAATAGAATATTGTTCTCCATGAAACATTACCACCTCCATAATGTATATCCTGAAAATATGATATAGAGATAATTATTCTATGATATTTATGAAGTATTCTAACTTTGTAAGGATATTGACCACAACCCATATATCATTATTCCATTCAATCATTTTGGGGTGGTCTAATGTCAAAATATATGGTGATGTTTTAGAATTTCCATTTTAGAATGGGTAATGATTATAATATCACCTTAGACTTTTATCTCTCTACCTTAACTTACTATCATATCATGAACTAAGATACAAACTCTGAAATACCTCTCTTATTTTTATCCCACTAGAAATACATTTTCAAATATCCACATGTCTTTGTAATTCCGTGTTGAATAGAGAATGAAGAAATATGAGAGTCCTCTAATAACACCTTCTAAAAATATGGTATGGGTAGAACACATACACCGTTTTTGGGCCTTATCATTCCATGCTATTCAAGGTTGAACTCAAGAACATTCCTCACCTGCTTATACATCTTCACAACACCATCTTCACCTATTTATTCTTCACATAGATATATGGTTGAACAATTTTTATAGAAATACAATATTTTCCCCCTCATTCATGATTTCCAGATCCATCATTAAGAAATTATAAAAATATTGGATCTTTTGTGGTCCTTATCATAGATAAGAAAACATGATTCTTCGACTCAAACACTAACCACCTTATTCACTTAACTAGGATTGTAATGTTTTGAGTTGTAAAAATCATTAATCATATCCAACTATTATACCTAGTTCATTATCAAATCTTTTTGTTTGTGAATATATACTTTGAACTCTTATGACCAATACATTTATCACACTATTATCCATAAATAAATTTTCCTAACATCTTTAATTCAACAAATTACTACACTTAAGTTCAAATCATGATTTAGGTAATTTTGATCACGAACATTCAATTTCCTGTTGCATAAGATATAACAATGTCATTCTACATGATAATGCTTAACAATCCCTTATTTTATGCATCACTACAGATTAAATACCCTTTTCTAGTATAGGGTAATGTAATAATATGAGTGTTTTGTAGTCTTCTCTTATGTTCCTTGAAAATTTCTGCACATTAATCTATCTAGAGGAACTTGGATCCCTTTCGAGTTAACATGGTGATTGGATTGGATAATTATAGGAAATGTTCCACAAAACTTAAATAATATCTTTCCAAAACAAGAAAACTTAAAATCATAGTCACCACGGTTGGTCTGACAAAATGTTAAATTGCCTCTATATTTTATGGATCTATCGATATACCCTCTCTTGAAATAATATGACCCAAAAATGAAATATTTTTATCCAAAATGCACACATACTAAATATTTCATACAACATATCCGTTATTAAATTATTTATCCAAATCTTCAAATGATTTTCAATATCTTCCTTTCTCTTTGAATATATCATAATTTCATCTATAATGACTACCAAAATCTAATCAAGGTAATATCTAAAAAATCTATTCCTTAAATCCATGAATACTATGGGGTAATTGAAAGGCCAAATGGAATTAATATATATTCATATTTTCCATACATTGTACAAAATGTTTTTTTGGGATATCCTCCTTCATAAACCCCAATTGATGATATCTAGAATAAATTTCAATCATGGAATGGTATTTTACTTGATTAAATTGATAAAACGACTTATAAATATGTGGTAAAGGATACTCTTTTTTGATTGTGATCATCTTCAGTTCACTATAATCAATACGTCGTCACATCGATCCAAATATCTTATTAAAAAATAGGACAAATGCACCCTATTGTGACAAACTTGGCTTAAAAAAAATACATTTTTATGATTCTCCTAGAGTTCATTCTTCATTTTTTTGACTCAATCATGGTAAATCTGTGTGGAATATATGAAATATATGTGTCACTAGGTATGAGTTATATTGAGAACTAAGCATCACAATTCATTGTAAGAGTATGCAACTCATCCATAAAGACAATAAAAAACTTTCAAATAATAGAAATATCATTGATTATGATTTTATTCCCAGTCATATGGGATAAGCACCCATTTTAAATTGGAATAAAGACCCATAAAAGAGTGAAATTTCCATTCTATGTTCATATTTACCATCCCACTAGTAGACAATCATATGATAGTTTGGAATTTCAAACATTTATTCCATTGAAAATTAATGGGTCATTAATATATATAAGGCAAATATAGGCCTTAGATAACATAAAATTTAACCAAATTGAGAATAATAATATTTATAGGAAACGTATTCCCTCAGACATCAACTAGGTAAGAATCATGTACTAGAGATGAAAATATCGTTCTAATTGGGGGTTTAACTAATAATTCAAAAAATAATCATTTGGAATATGAATTTACATTCTTACAGACTTCTCATGATATAATATAATTCATATTACTAATCTCAAATTAGATACTCCAATATTTTAGAATAATTTTCACCACCCCAACTACATCATTCTATCCTCATTCCATTATTAACCCCAAAATGGTTTTCAAGAAATTTTTATCATCCTTGATAAGAGTGATAAATCATTAAAAATAATTCATAGGATGTCTAAATCAAAAATAAATATTTTCAATCTATGGAACCATTGGTTTAAACATATTCATTTATGGTCATTATATATTTAAATCTTTCATGAAGGTATGTAAAAAGTTTTTGAATTTCCAATGAATATACCTGAGAGTGCTAAACTTGGTGTGCAATAAGGAACATTGGTGTGCACTAGGTGAAAATTGAGTCAAATACCAATGCACCCATTTTTGGAATTATTAACCATAGTTATACCTATTATATATCCATACCCACTTATAGTATCTAGATAGGGATGTAATTTCTTGGAACCCAGTATCTTTATCCTTCACCAACATTATAGGATATTTTCAAATAATTAGACTTATCCTTATTGTTCTCACTAAATATTTAAAATACTTACTTTCAAAGGTTAATTAAACATTTTAGTAATACAAAATAAAATTAACCATCCCTTTCACACCTAGATATGAATTCTTAATAGATGAATATTCAATAAATTTAAAAAATACATGCCGAGGACCATAAAGGTTTTGTATCTTTAGATAATTGTTACACAATATTCTTATTTCATGAAATATCTTCTACATCTCCCATAAATAGCTTCCAATATAGAAACATTTGTTGAAATTACCTGCATAAATCCATTCCTCATAATATGGTTAAATAAAACATAATAAAGGGTTACCATAGATTCCAAGTAAGGGTAAACATGGGGGATATCAACATAACATGAGTGTAAGGGTATGCGAACATGGTAATAACACTGGAAAAACATCCCCTTCATATTATATATATGAAAACAAGTCATGTAATAAATATAGGTAGTTCATAAGACATGAATCATAATTGAATCAAAAATCATGATCCATGAGAACATAACATTGGCATAAGACATATATTTGTGGAATTCACATTAGCGTACAAGATCTTATGTCAAGGATACCCACCAGGACAACCATAACCTATTAGGATTGAGATAACCACCCACGTACATTCTTTAGTATTGGGATTACCTCCCATGTACCCTCTTTTAGTATTGGGTTATCCTATCGTATACCTATTTTAGGCTTGGGAAATCCTCCCATGTAACCTCTGATCTCATAGAATATTAGTCACTATAAAATTCATTAAAGGGGGATATAGGTACCTCCAATCACATAATCTATATATTTGTATACCACAATATAATAAAATATTCTCATATCATAACCCATTGAAATAAAATTAGTTTAAAAAACATTTCATTATAGAATATCCCATATAAAAGAAATGCGTTTTACAATCATCTCCAACATTTATCATAGAATAACCTAGGGAAAAGGAATGGGTTTCATAAACATCTATTCATCATAATAATAAACCATCCAAAGAAAGATAAAAGTCGTAAAATTGGATCATATCCCTAGGAAAATATATTTAACACCAAGGGTTGTTGTCATTGATGAATATAAATTCCATAACAATATCTTTAAATTTTCATTGAGTAAAATATCCGCTCCATTTTGGAAACACTTCTTAATAATATAAAAAAATTTGAGTCGAAGGTTTCATATTCCACCTTTTCTTTCCCATTTTCTTTTTAAAAATAAAAAATGGGTAGAATTTTTGGTATAATCTTTTTAGAAGTATATTTTTTTAAAAAAGGGAAGGAATTTTCCCTATTAATATTTTATACATAATGGGATAATTTGTTTAGATAAATATATATAACTAAGTCATTTGTTTAAGAGGGTAATTGAAAGTATTACTTTCTTTAAGATCTGAAAAGAAGTCATAAACTTATAGGCAGTTAAGATATGATAAGAGAATATATGTTTATAAATATTTTCATTAATGTTCATAAAATAACAAGTTGTTTTAAGTATTTCAATGTTAAAAATATTTCATTTTTAAGTGTTGTGTTATTTGATTTAAAAAATGGGGGAGATTGTTGAGTTGAATTTTTTACTTTCTAATTTTTCTTTCCATAGTTTTGGAAATCAGAGACTCTTTCATAAAACACTATTTTACTAACTTTATAAATCCCAATTGTTTTAAAATGTTTTCGTAGATTTTTTTTAAAAAAATTATAAATGATTGTAATATAAAAAGAATATAAACTTTTAATATTCAATTTGATCCATCATATTAGCAATGAGTCTGGTACATTGGATTAACTAGTGCTCTATCCATAGATTATTCATATATTCTATCTATCAAACTAACTAAAGTCATAACTATATCAGACTGAAAATATTTTTGATAAATCAGAAAATAATTTGTTTAGTTCATTAGATTAAAAAACAATAGTATAGTTCATTAGACTACCAAAATATTATATTCAGAGTAATCAGAATTGTTTATATCTGACAGAATTATTTATAGAATTGTAATAGTGATATAAAATGATATTATATGGAGGGATTTAAGAGAGATTTTATGTGAATATCATTTGAGACCATTGTGACAAAATCTAAGAATCATGGAAATATGAACATTAGTGTAATGCCTATAAATAGGAGTTCACTTAAAAATCTGGGAGATGGGACATTTACAACTCAACACATCTGATGTTTTCGCCACCTAAAATTTTTGTTCTTACGATTTATAATGTATTAGAGAGTTGTGTTCTAAGGATTATTAGAAAGGAATTGTAAAATCATTAATACTTTAATTTCTTTTTTATTCAGTGCATATGGTCATTTTTAAATCGAAGGATTCTAGGTATAAGAAGATAGAAGAATCTAGTCCAGTAGATCCATGTATTCTTGGGATAGGAAGATAAAGATGATGTCGATCTTTGTATTGATGGATTTATTTTTTAACAAATAGATAGATAATATTGGCCTAAGGGATCGAGGTCTTCTAAAGTTTTATAAGACATAGGATTTCTAATATTCATTTTGAGGAATTTACTACTATGGAAAGACATACCATTATAGTTATGTTTAAAATTATGGATATCATATGTCAATATTTCTAAGTTCCTGAACTCTTAATGTGAAAGAGTAAAAATAATTTTATAATGCTTTATTGTCATCATTATCATCATCATCATAATATTTATTTATAAAAACGGAGAAGTAAAAAAACAATATTGGTTAACATGGATCCTTAAGGAAGGTGATAGTGGTGATGCCCAAGTGTATCAACTCTAACCAGATTTACCAACACAGGAGGTTGAAACATTTCACATTGATAGAAATTAACATCATCCCCATGGTAAAATAAAGAGTCAAGAAAGCTTGCTACCATATTTCCTTCATAGTGAGTTTGAGTAATCTCAATATGGTTGAATATAAGGCCCCTAAAACAAATTGATATATAAGAAATATATCACATTGCATTGAAGGTCTACTTTAAATAACTTCAGTGGATTAAAGAGTCAATTTCTAACTTAATTAGACTCATATTCAATTTTCTACATATAAGTGAGCCTGTGAGCATCTCCATGGTTTTGAATTTGTGGGAACAACCAACCCCAAAATAATATGAGAAATAGAAAATTACATTGACCCTGGAATCACGAACCACCATTCCTCATCAATGGAAACCCTCTAAACATGATCCATCAGTGTTAAGTTTAGGTTCTGAGTAGTGGGGGTTCCAATGAACCCAGTGTCCCTGAGAAGAACCAAAAATTGTGTGTATAGAAAATATACCTACCTAGAGAGGTAGAAGGGTGGGGGAATATTTCTAATTTTCATGACCCGAGTCATGTCCAATAATATTTTTTCATCACCAGAGTGTTACCCTAAGAAGGTCCATCATTAAAAAAGGATGTCGTTCCTTGATTTCCATAAACACTATCATCCCACAATAAAAATGAAATCTCAATCTTCTATCTCAGAATCATCCTAATATTCTCCTTGTAACTAGCTTCTTAGGAAAGGTATTCTTGTGTTATTAATCACATGGAATCCACTGTAGTCGCCAAAGCATTTCAAGATCATATGATCCCATTCACTTGCTAAAAAAACATTTGATATTTTCTTTACCCATACCAATTTTTGTAGAATGTTCATATAGATTCTAAGATTATACCAACCCTTATAATTTTCTCATAATTGTGTAGATATTGGTTGCTTATTCTCTATAAAATAAAATTTTACTTTACTGGGACCTCCATATACTAGAGAAAAAGATCCCAAGTATCCTATTGGATTGATGGAGTCAACATTCTACAATAATACCTCACTAAGAATATTCTTGAAGGGGATCTTGTAAACACACACTAGTCTAGATTGCTGATAACATCAACATGATATGAAGGATTCACATTATTATTTTTCAATAACCACATAAATGAAATCCAAGTGGGTATTCACCTTCCTAAATGTGATATCTATTTCTCAAAAATATGGGAATCCAAGAAATGAGCCAAACCATTTATGGTTCTAGAACATAATCTCCCCTCTCCCCACTATCCCCTAATTATGGCCCATGAGTGTTGAGTAGTGATTTTTAATTACTGGTCAAAAGGATCTTAATACTACCTCACTCTCCCCTTAATCATAGACCCCCATAATATGTCCCCAAATTATTCTTCCCTCAATAACATCCCATGAATGTTTTTCATTCATTCCATCCAAGGTGTATAGAATATTCTTTACATTAATACCTCATTCCTGTTGGGGTCGATCCACTCCTCTAAGATTCCCAATGATACATCCCATCAGTGTTACGATCCCATTTAAAAGAATCTAGGATCCTATCAATATTGTGGATGACTACTTTTGGTACTCTGATTGCCGATAAATCATGGATTATAATTTATGTGAGTATACTATTAACCAGTGTAATTATCCATCTAAATGAATGATAAGATTCCTTATTACTTGTTTCTATATGTTTACATTCATTTTTTCATTTACTATTAGAATATTTTTTTTCTAATCATTCTAATATATTGTTTTATTAGTGTGTATGTAAGACCGATAAAAATATTTATTTAAAATAATATATATGAATCTGATAAATAATGCTAAAATCAGATGGCTTCTGACTATATTCTTTTAACTAAAGTGGTTTTACATTTTTTACTTAGATGATGTTTTAAAACAATAATTCACCACCTCTTATATCCATCTTAACTATTTTAATAAAAAAATAATACTCAATTATTAAATAAAAAATATTATTTGAAAATATAATTGGAATATTTTAATATAATATTTAATTCATTGAGTTTTTGTGATTGGGTAAAATACTGGGAATTCTGTACACATTAAAAAAAATATTCCTTTCACATTTTTGGTAAAAAGTCAAAAAATACTTGTTCGGAACAGGATAAGAAGATTCATTTTAATCTATTTACTAGTAATTTGAGCATGGTTAAACATGTATTTAAAAAATCATTGGAAAACTTTAGAGGCTTTATTTTAAATATTTTTAGAGAAAATAGATGTGTAAGAAAAAAGATTTTTGATTGAAGAGAGAAATAATGTCAGTTTTCCTTGAAAACGTTCTTCTGGACCCTTGAGTATATAAAGAAGAAAAAATGAATGAAAAAAAAGTATTTTCATGAAATTATAAAATTATAATAAAAATCATGTGTTTCTATATATTTAGATTATAAGGTGTCATCACTAGTAGCAGAACCATAAACAACCCTAATAATGAATGAGATTATAACATAAAACACTTACTTCTTTGGTAACCTTGGAATCATAATCCCCATTAAAGAAATAAATGTATATGGAGATTTAAATACAAATAAAATTCAAAAGACGCATCATAAAATACATTCACAAGATGTTTATAAACCTCAGAAAAGAATTAAGTTGTGAATTTTTCTTATGTGTCACATAAATAAAAGTGAGATGAAAATTCCTTACCACTTTGGTAAATTTTAAATTGTAAGAAGCATTAAAGAATAACATAAAATGTAAATTTAAATATCATTAAAATAATTATATTTATAACATAAAATTTCAAAGGTTCATTATATACACCACACAAAAGAAACAAGTGGTTGATATGGAATATGTCTCCCAGAAATAAAAGAGAGACTAGAAACCCCATACATTATGTCTCAACTTCCATCATAGATGTTCCAACCTCATATATTAAAAATATATGTTCATTATAAATATATTTTAGAACCATAATTATATATATATATATATATCATTCCATATATAATATACTTAGTACCTTTAATTACCAATTT
This sequence comes from Viscum album, assembly GCA_963277665.1. Lineage (NCBI taxonomy): Eukaryota > Viridiplantae > Streptophyta > Magnoliopsida > Santalales > Viscaceae > Viscum > Viscum album. The sequence continues at coordinate 861,641,404 of OY728128.1, forward strand.
ATTAACAATTCCTTGTTTTAATCACATTTCAGTTGATAACTACTTCATTTTTCATGTATATTTTGGTTTGGTGTTTTTATTCATTTTACTTTGATCATGATTCCATAATCTATATATTATTAATAATTATATAAGTATTATATATATTCATCATATATGTATTTATAGTAATCCATTAAATATAGAGATAGATAATAAATTACACCATTCATAGAGACAGTAGGTCATACGTACACATGAATGTTGTTTCCATATTCTTAACAGATAGAAGGAAATAAATGTAAATATTAATTAAAATTCACATAATGAATTTTATTTTATATATATATCATATATATTCATTTAATCTATTTTTAATACCATGTAATTAAAAATAAAATTAATAAGGTAACACATCTCTTCGTGGGTGTGATAGTCCACACGTACGCATGAGTGACATTGTCATTTCCTAATAGATTAGAAGGTAAGAAGGCATATGTGATATTATAAAAAATGAGATATAATAAAGTCAAAAATATCATATATAAACATTAAATTCATCATTTTCTTTATCCATGAGAGGGGTTAATGGAAAATATATTACACCGATTTTCGAGACGGTGGTCCACTATAAAAACGATTAATGTTTTTATTCCCCACTTGCTGTAATAAGAGACTGATGTAGGTCATAAAATTAACACAATAATATCTCAATATATAGGAGATGTTAATTTTATAATATAATTATAGTTGAAGAATATTTTAATGAGTTATAGGAATAAATAAAATAAAAACACATGGTTAATGATTATACCACTTCTTTTGAGAACCCCTTTAGATTTAAACCAAAAGGATTATTAAGAGGGGTTCATAATATAAATAAACAATATATTATTTGTTTATGGAATTAATAAATGTATTTGGGGTTTTATTTTCTGAACCAAAGGGTTTTATATGTTTTTATAGAATATTAGAGGGGGTTCCCTTTTGTAAGTGGGTGAAATGACACACATTGTATTATTGAAATAAAAAAGGTTTAACCATATTTTAAACATTGTAAATTTCTCCAAAATGGATAATTATTTATCTTTAGTTGATATAGGGAAGAAATATTTCTATAAAAGTTTATTTGGAAATATTTATAGGTTATTTTACCACTTTACATTTTAGTTTAACACCTGATAAACCAGTTTAGTCTTTAATCATTGTAATTATTTTCAACTATTTTACTATTCATTTTGACCAAAAAATAGGTTGAACATGTTATATAATATTAATTATAAAAATAAAAAATATTCAATCCTTTTTTAAAAATTTCCTTTATAGAAGTGGAATAATTTAATTTAATATTATCCCCACTAATGCGATGAAAAATCAGTGTTCCGAAGATTACATTTTCATTAGTATATAAAGTTATAATATCAAAATTCTATAGTAAATTGAAAAAATGACATAAATTTTATTTATAAATATTTATTTTAGCTAATTTTACTTTTATATCCATACTGAAATAAAATTTATCTTGTGGATTCTTTAAAAAAAGATTGTGTTTAATTAAAAGAAGTATTTTTAATTATTCCTCAAAAAATTAAATATTTGCAGAAAACTATCAAAAATTAAACAGTAGATATATTTTAGTTGTATATTTAAAAAATGATTTTTATTTTTTCAAATAAATTTCTAAAAGTGACAAAATTACTTTTATTGTTTAACAAAAACTAATAAATTTTTTTTAGAGAAAATGCTATTTTCAAAACATATAAAGTCATTAATAAAAATTAATGACTATTTTATCAATATGTTTTCCTTATATATAAATTTTATATTTAAATTTAAAAATATGGTTGTTCTTATTCATACATCCATGTTTAAAACTAGGTTATAATGGACATGTCTAAATAATAATATTAATAGTATAACGTGGTTCATTAAAATCCAGTGATGCGTGAAACATAAGGTATTAAAGAAATTAAATTATTCTAAAAAAGTTATAAAAACATATGGGTTTAGATAGATAAATTAAAAATAAAGATGAAAATTAGGTGATGGTATTATGTTATAATCTCATTTTTATCAAGATTATTTGTGATTAAATTTTCCAATAATGAAATTGTGCGATCCATCTCTCCTAAATATTATTTATTTTATAATCCCATGGTTATTTGGATACATTTAATTATTTACTTTAATTTTCCTCTCTCTATGTACTCAAGAGACTGACGAAATGTTTTTAAGGAAAACTGACATTATTTTCCTCATCGGTTGGGAATATTTTCTCTTGTCCCTATATTTTCTTTAAAAAAATTTAGGAATGTTTTAACTATTATCTAGATACTATTTAAATCCATTTTTTACTATATTTTACTTTATATAAAATGGTTTAAAAAGAACCTTCTTATGTTTTTCCAAACATGGAAATTTTAACTCTTTATTGGAAACTAGAAATGATTTTTTTAACATCCACTACATGAATGACTTTCCCCACAATTATGAATACACTTTTATTTAAATATTAAACTATAGGTTTCCTTTTTTATTTTCTAAGAAATTTTTTCCATAATAATTTTGAAACTTTTATATTCTAAATAAATATTTTCTAATTAGAATGATATTTTCCCTAAGAAATGGTAGTGTTATTTAAAAGAATTTTTTTTCTATAAAAACATCCTTAAATTTATCATATATTCAATCCAATGTTACCAATTTTTTTTTACATATATGGTTTATTATTTTTATTATGAAAATTTTATGAAACCTATATTCATTCAACAGATAATGAAATGATGAAATGATTATTTCTCTATGATCTTTTGGCACACATATGTATGATTTTCATTATGTAACGGATGGTTATGTTCTAAAACAACGAAGGGTAGTTCCATTACAAACAAAACATTTGTAGGATTCTTACCACACTCAAATGTATTCAGTAAAGATGAATATCTCATTAGATAATAAAGATTAGAATAGTGATTGAACCATTTTAGTATGAGACATTGTCTAATAACGTACTCTTTGGAGTAAACCTTGACTAAGGGAATTATTGAACATGGAGTGAAAAAAACAACAATTATAGTCATGGATGTGATACTTATATATAGAAATGATTTTCTATGATTATGTTAATTCCATAAGCTTATATCTAATTTTTATGATTTATTTTCATAGATCATGATTAACTATTGATTATTTTTTTCTCTTATGTCTTATGTTTTCAAATTTATTAAACATTATGCCATGTTTTTTGATTAAGATATATGAATTGGTGTGTATGATATGATAATGTCTATCTCATGATATCATACCCTTATGGTTATCTTATACTCACTTATGATCATTTATTAATATCTCTAATGTTTACCCATACTGATTATCTAATCCCTACCTTTATTAGGTTTCCCATCCCCAGGATATGGAGAATGATTTTAAGAATGTTTTTTATATAAAGGGTGTTAGTTGTGAAGAAAAAAATGAGAAATGATTTAGATTCTTTATTTACAAGTTGTTTACATATTCATGTTCCCAAATACATTAAAACTCTACAGTCCTCAAGTGTATATTATTTTGAAATGTATTGATTATTGATATAAATTGATACAATATTTTTATATATGAAAAAGTATTGGTCACTATAGCTGGTATGAAAGGATGGTTTAGTAACATTTAAAAACTCTGATGGGGATACTTTGATGAGAACCTATAGGATGAGACTAAGAATATGAGAACATACTATGTTATTGTAAACGAATGAGTGTGGTTTCACTAAGAAAATATATCAATTTATGGATACTAAAAGTAGATATGGTTTTATCCAAGATTCATATAGGGTTGATAAACACAAATAGTGTTGGTTGAGTATATATGGGCTATAATTCTAGTTCACTATGAATGGGACCTTACTACACACTTGTTTTGAAAATCCTAGGGATATGATTAGGATAATTCACACATTATTTAAGATCCATTATAAATGATTTGAATAAATAATCAACATGGATGACCAGGGTTAAAACTAAAGTTTCCTCGATTAAAAATAAGGTGACATGATTTAGACATCTTATAAATGATTTTCATGATTATATTTTTTATTCATATGAATATTTTTTCTCATACAATTCTTTTTGGTTTCAGTCAATGGATAGAACCAAAATGAACCATATTAATACATAATGAGATAGAAAATGTATTGATTATCCCTACAACATCCCATCCCTATTGATTTAATTGAGTAGTGATGGGGTATCACTTTTCTTATGAGGCATTTCTAAGACACCAATATCTGGAAATAAATTCCAAGGGATTAGGAACACATTGGGGGATGATTTCCCTAATAATGATAAAGATACATGTCGACATTGAACAATAAACATCCAATACTACAATATGATGGCTGAGTAAAAACAATATAACCCAATGTATAGAAAATAAAATGAAACAATATCAGAGTGACAATAAAAAAAGACAAGATCTTATAAGGAATTTAATACAACAAGACCCAAAGACACCCATGTGGTATCCCCACAAGTAAATATCAAACTATTTCCAAGATCAAACTCCACCCACCCATCCCTAGGTAACAAGGTACATCACTAGAGAAGTATAACACATTTCCCTTTCCTGTTTCTCAAGAGATGAAATCAAAAAATTCACCCAAGTTACCAATAAGTGGTTGAGTGTAAACTTATTAGAATCTTTCCAAACACTTCCCAACACATGCCACTAAGGAACGAACTAGTTAGAACATATTATATAGAGTATTTTAAGACAGATAAACATTTTATAAAAATTCATAAAGGAAATTCTTATGATATAAACATTATAAAATATTGGATACAATTATTTAATGGTTTCCATAATCATAATCATGTTCAGACACACAAACCCAAAACATACTCAAGCTTGGAGTTTCACTTTGAAAGTGGTACCTCATGACCATTATATATCCCACATTTATGGTGGTACTACACTACCATAATATTTCCATAATAATACATTCTAACACAAATATTCTAAATTCCACACAAAAAAAAATTGTTTAATTGAACTCTTACATTTAAAATATTTCATCAAACACCTTCCATGCATCAAAACCATTTTAGAATTTCGAACCAATATTTTAAAACTATAATAAAATGGGTTATACAAAACTATAAAATTTTCCATATTTAAAAATTATAAATCTGAGATATTTTATTCCAATAACCACACTACATTTTCATAATTAATATAAGAAAAACATTTTATGGAAACCATGACTTAAATTTTTAGGTCAAGTGGTGGTGACAGAGATTCCTCCAAACTCTCAATGGAAAGTAAAAATGGAGAACATTGTTAAGATCTTCTAAAAAGTACCATGTATATTCTTCCCTTCACTAGATCTAACTATATCTCATGAATATACAGAACATGGAACATATATCCTTTTATCGAGGACTATATTTAACAATCTGGGTGAGGGAAAATAAGAGAGCCTAAATATAGAGAGAATGTAATGGTTTACCATTGATTCTGGATCTATAACACATGATGACTAGACTAAATTTTCCTCCATATTTAAGGTAATGATCTTCATAGACTAGGGAGGAATATGAGTTTGAGTCCCTAGGATTATAGGCAAAAATGAAGGTTTCAAGGTATTAATATGGGATTTATTATAATTTTAGGATAATTAAATGCACATTGTATGGTTTGGCCATACAATTTATCAAACTGTGTGCCAACTGTGTGCATGCCACTGGACAAGTCAAGTAGCCACACAGTTTTCATTGATCAATTTGTAAAACCAGGCCTTAACTGTGTGGTGTAGTGCCTCATGAACATGCCAACTCATTTGGATCACATGGTTAGAAAAAATTTCTACCAACCATACTTTTCCATCTGTTTTCCATTGTTAAATTTCCCCAGGTCACTTTTATGGTTTTTACAAAACATGTACAAACTATGTGCCTGAGAAATAACTCCCAAAACATGTTTCATAGTATCCTAGATGTGGTGATTTTTATCAATTAATCATTCTAAAATATTTTACCCTTTAAAACATTCCAAAGAACACTTCAAAACCAAATGGAACCGCATGAAGATTAACCTAAGTATTACATAAGCTCAAAATAAAAAAAAGGGTAAAATACCAGAAACCATGGGGTGAAAAATTCACCCCACTATTGGTCTTTCAATCCTTGTAAAGTATAAAATTAGAGATTATTTGGAAGAGTTCAATCCATTTCTCTAATATTTTCTTTCAAACTCCCATATATGTTCTTTAATCTGATCATGCTACCATAAAACCATTACCAAATTTATGTTTTTACCATGTATGAGATTCTCATGCCTATCCAAAATTAGTATTATCACATGAATCAATATAGAATTCTATTCAAGATCAATATGGTCCCAACAAATAACATGGCCAGGACTATGCTAGCACTTCTTTAGTTGAGATACATGGAACACATTACACATAAAACTAAAACTTGGTAGTAAATTTTACCAATAATCCATATCTCCAAAATCATTCAAGTATCTTAAAATGGTTAATGTATAGATGATAAAATTTCTTTTTTTATGAAAATGATGATTTCCAAGCCTTAGATAGATTCTAAAGAAAACATGATCATCTACCTCAAAAAACATTCATCAATGATGATTCTAATATGATTATTGACAACTTTGATTCTTCTATATATACATTTATTATCAACCAAATATTTTTTATTATTTATTGCCCAAGGGTATGTACGATAAGTTAAGTATCACCTTTTTAACACAATAAATTAGATAATAACAATGAAAACCATAAAATTATTCAAATGGATCCATATATTTCAATTTATGATAATTTTTATTGTATGGGAAATCAAATAACATAATATTATTTTCCCTTGAGCCAAAAAAATCCATCACATAGGTACTAATAATATATTATAATATTTGGATTATCCTATCATATTTTTTATCATTTTGTGGATGATATGATTTCTCATGGTCAACAGGGTTCCAAGGGATTAATAAAATGGATTCCAAAAATTTAATATAAAACTATGATCTTGTTCAGACATGATCTATACTAGTATATCTTGCAACTTTATAACATTTCAAATATTGATTTTGGATATGTCTTCCACCATTTTGGTTAAATATATCTGGATAAAGCAAGTCGACATTGTGAGTTAATCAACAATCACCCATATAACATAATGTTTCTTAATCACTCTTTGTATTATTTGTTTAAAATACATGGTTATTTATTCCTATTTCCAAATGGTAATAATAAATGAATGAAAAATACCAGATGGTTGTTGATGTTCTACTTTGACCTGCTGACTGGTGACGCTTCTTGAGAAAAACTACACCACTTTTCTCTTCCTTCCAACATACAAAAATTGTGTTTTCATTAAATTATACATTTTCTAGATTCCCAGATGAACATCCCATATTTAATAGTTGTAATCATTAAGAATTTGTTCCTGATAAATTGGATGAACTAAAATATGATCTCTAAAACACACAATAGATATCCCATCAATCTCTTAACCCTCAATGGTCTCCACACTATTTATTTTTCACTACATTAATAGAAATTATGGATTGGATTTGTGAAAATTTCTTACATATACAACCAAATCAGGAACAAAACAGAGATGAAAGAAAAACACATCATCACAATGCTCAACACAATCCAGATGCATATCCCCTATAACGAACATTAACTGCCATTGACTTGAATCCTATTTAGCCAACTGGTTATATGAATACTTGATTAATGAAAAAGACACATAATCATCCTTACTAGGTGTATACAACAACTCAAATTTAAATATCTAAATATATTACATCAATCTTTGTTTCCATAAGAATAAGTATCTTTATGAGAAAATAGGTTTCAATATTCTATGACCCATAAACAACATAAATTTGTAACCAAATAGAAAATGATTCTATGACTTTAAAGCATGGAATATAGTATCTAACTCCAAATCAGGTTCTAGGTAGTTTTTTTCATGAACTATGAATTATCATTATACATATGAGACAAAATTATCTCCTAATAAAAGAACACAACCCAACCTATATCTCAATGCACCATGTTACCTCTTCCAAAATCTTGAAATTATATAATAAGTGCAGATGTGCGGTGAACCTTAAGTTCTTGAATATATTTTTGAAAATAATCACCTCATTAGAAAGGAACACCTTTACTTGTGAAATCTTTCATCAATGAAGAATGTTTTGGAAATTCACAAACAAAATGTTGAAAATATCCTCTAAAGCTAGAAAAACTGGGCATCTCAAAAACATTATATGTTAGTTTTCAAGAGATAACATCTTTTATCTTTTACAGATCAATAGAAACTCTTTTTTTAGATATTACATAAAAAATGAATTGTACCTCATGTATCTATAAATCAAATTTTTATGTATTATTACAAAGGGTATGTTCTCATAGGATACCCAACATTATATCCAAGTGATCCTTATGATCGATATTAGTCCTAGATTACACCCGAATGTCATCCACAAACAACACCACATAGAAATATATATACCTGCAATATTTATGATTCATCAATTCCATAATGATATTTGGTGTATTCCTAATATTAAAGGGACTAAAAAAAATTCATAATGTCTTTTCAATAATATTAAGCCTTTTGGTTTGCTTTTTTTAAAAAAATATCTACTCTTAAGGGCCATCTTTTGGATATCATCCTTGTAAACTCCTAGTTGTTGATACATTAAACATAAGTTAGTTTTAGAGAACCATTTTTCCCTTTAATTTGATCAAAAAATCATCAGTTATTAGAAGAGGATACTGATTATTTACCATAACTTCGTTAATCTTATGAAAATACACCCACATCTGTATAGTTCTATAATCCTTATTCACAATAATAACTGTTTATACCCAAGGAGATGTGATCATATGAATAAACCATTTTCTTTATAACTATTCTATCTTTAAAATAAATTACCTCAATTATATTAGTCAAATAATATAATATTGAAGTGAAATATGACTATTACCATGTATGATATCAATATAAAACTTTACTTCTATATTAGGTGGAAACCCCAAGAACTTTTTAGGAAAAATATCAGGAAACTGGTCAATGGTGGTTAGATATCCTTATTTTAGATCTCATTTATATTTTCTAATGTAACTTATTCCAATATTTAATAGATAGTTCCATCCACTTCTACCAAATTTCCTGATTTTCTTACATTCATTGCCCTATCTCCTTTAATGATATGCTTGAATCCATCAGAAGAAATGAAACTCTATAACTGGAAAAATAGTCTATATTTGATTTGAATGATGTCAACCAATACATTCAAAAAATCAAATATTATACATTCATATTGAGAACAGATAAATCCAAAACCAATTCAGCACCATCAATAGTTATCGTACTAGATGAAAACTTAAAATATTTACACTCTCAGTGGCCAAGGGGAGTTTCCAGTTTTAAAATAGAAGGCATCATCTCAACATGAAGACCTATAAGATCAAAAACATGAGAATAAAAATATTGGGATTCATCCATATAAAATAAGTCTTTTGTAAGGGTATAATTCATAAAAATCAAACATCACATCATATAAGTTCTAGATTTTTTATCTTTGACCATCTAAAAATAACCATAAAATTTCTTATTAATTCCTCCTTATTCATTGATTCCCTATTATTATTTCCTTTTATAAAGAGTCATGATGTTCCTAGAATCACCTTCAGTTGATTGATTCTGAGGAAGGGGAATATTCTAATGACATCTCCCTGTTAAAGCGTAGGATGTTTGAGAAACATGACATGCATACTTAACACTAGACATTGGAGCACCATGACAATAACATTGAAGATTTCCATTTTGGGTTATAGTTATAAAATTCTATTGGGAGTTCAGTACAATAATTCCTTATATGATGAAGTGGACCTCCCTAAAAAATATAGGGTTGACTATTATGTCATAGAGAAAAATTAACTAACCCCATAGTTTGGTTTTGAGATACTCCACCACATTTTAAATAGGTTTTACTCTTATAATTATTTCCATAATTTGAGGTCTCACGCATTTCCATATATAAAATCACACTTCCTCTAATTGGATTTCATGAAATATCCCTTTCTGCCACAATTACCCAATTTACTATTTCAATATATTTTGTAATACAATGAACAAAAATTATCTATCAAATTTATAGTCATATCATAGACTCAGAAAATTTTGCCTTAAAATATGCACTAACATTAACATATAGGGTGAAAAAGACTAAGTTTATGAATTTATCCACATACTCCATCATAGATTGAGTCTCTTTCTTTAGGTTAAAATAATTAATTGTTTTTAGAATCCTGAATGTGTAAGGGTAGAATTGTTTTTTAATTATTCAATATCCTCCCATATAATACCCTATTAATATTTAGGTTGTATAGATAAATCCCAAAATTTACACAGAAGATCTTCTTTCATATAAGTCACTAATTTAAGTTTTATCATGGATGGTGTTCCCATGAATTCATACACTATGTTCACCTGATTCAACCACACATTTTATTTCAGGCTAGGAATCACCATGAAATATAAGAGGATTTAGTTTCTAAAATTGATATGAGTGGTCCACTTATTTAATATCATATTTTATACTACCAATATTAAAATATTGAAAATATTGAACTATGAGATGGGCCATCTCTCGGTTCACCTGTGGTATAGGTGAAAACACAATTTTAGTAGCTTCTTCCTGTTGGTTTTTTTCAATGTCTATCAGGTTATATTTCTATAATTAGAACAAAATATCATTTAGAACTCACTCAATAACAACAGAAAGACTAAAAAATTTAAAGTATATATACGGAAAAAATATTACTAATTTTATTTTCAAAATAGAATCATTATTACCATGTTAATTATTTCACATAATTCATCAAATACCAAATGAACAATGTAATCCTATTGGGAATCCTCCATACTAATGTATGCTATAATCATTATCTAAAATCATGATAATGAAGTGGAAAAATACATGAATTAGAAAAATTTGTACCCAAACGACCATGGTAACTTGATGTTCATCATAAAAAGGTTATCTAATTTTTTTATGTTGTATATTTCATGTTCTGGCGATCCTATCCCCCTTTTACCATCCCATGAATATAAAAATTCAAACCAAGACTAATACCATTTGTAACATCCCAAACCTCATTATTATCTTGATAAGTTATGGGGTTCCATGGGCCATAATTGACATTACCAAGAAACTAAAGTCTTTTTATAAATGCTAAGGTATTAGGAACACATTGGGGGTGATTTTCCGTTTAAGGAAAAAGTAACCTATCCACATTGAATAATAAACATCCTATCCTCCTATATTATACATGAGTAAAAATAAAATAACACAAAACAAAGAAAATAAAATGAAAATAATTTTCGACTGAAAAAGAAAACAAAGACAATAGTAGAAAAGGAATTGAATACAATAATACCCAAAGACACATATATGGTATCCCCACAAGTAAATCCCAAACTTATTCTAACTCTACCCATCATTCCTACTATGTCCAGTTGCGTCAATAGAGAAGTATGATAACTAAACCTTTATTATGTCCCTAGATACGACATCTATAAATGCACTCATGTTCCCAAGAATGGGTGAGTATGAACTCTGTAAGATTTCCCAAAACACATCCCAACACATGCCACTAAGACATAAACCAATTAACAAATTTTATATAAAGTAGTTGAAAACATATAAAAAATTTATAAAAATATATAAAGGGAATAATTTTGATATAAACCACAAACAAGCATAGATACACTATAAATTTTTGGAAGAATATCTATATATCCACACAGTTACAAACACAACATGAACTCAAGTTAGGTGTTTACCTTTATAAATGGTATTTCACCACCATTATCCTTCCCACTGTAATGGTCAAAATTCATGACCATAATCCAACCACAATGAAATATAAAACCCAAATATACAAAATTACTTGAAAAAATAATTCATATAAAAAATTATATCAATTTAATCATTTTAAAAAAATACCTTACATGCATCAAACCCATATCCTAATTTTAATACCATAATTTGAAAACTATAATCAAATAGGATCTTCAAAATCCATACAATTTTCCATATTTTGAGTGAATAAATCCATGATATTTTATTCCATTAATAACACATAATTTAAATAACAAAAACATGAAAATAAGTTGAATAAACCCAATCCATTAAGTAATATTTCAAGTGGAAATGAGAGAGAAGACACTTCCTCTCAACATATAGTGAAAATGATGAACAATACTAAGATATTTTAGAAACGTCCTTGGATATAATTCCCTTAAAAAGATACAACATGATATCATAAATAACTATAAAAAGTAATATTTATTTATCTATGGTACACTGGATCTAATGATACATGGGAGGGGAAATGAGTTGATCTAAATAAATATAGAGATATTGATGAATTACCATCAATTATGGATCTACAATGCACTTTGAATTAAGTAAATTTTCCTCTAGATAAAAATGATTAAACTTATAATCCCAAGGAGGAAGTCGATTTTGATACCCAAGGAGAATAGATGAAAAACAAGGTATTTAGTGTCTTAGTCTGAGTTAAATTCAATTTTTTTGATAGAAAAATGCACATCGCATAGTTAGGCCACATGATTTATCAAAAAGTATGCCAAAACTACGAATTCCATTAGATAAGACAAGTATCCACATAGATTGGGCTGTATGATTTTGAAAATATTTCTCAACCATGAAGTGAAATTTTCTTAATCCAGAAACCCACACAATTAGACAAATTGTCTGCAAAGTGTGTTCTTACCCTATTTCCTTTGCATGGATTTGCTTGGTAACTCATACAGTTTGTAAAATCCATTTGAAAACCATGTACATGTATAGTATCTATAAAAACATGTAACACATTTTCATGGAGGTGTTTCATAGTTTCTATTAACCATGTTTAAAGTATTAACCCTTCAAAACACTCGCAAAACACTATAAAACCTCCCAAAACATCTCCCAAGTATTGTATAAGATCAAAATATAAAATAAAAGGGTAATGTACACAAAACCAGGGTTGATACTAACCCCATAAAATTATAGATTCTGTGGGATATGGAATGAAAAATCATATTTTTATTCTTACTCAAATATCTCAGGGCATAAATCATATTGAACTTCTAAATTAGAACAGGAAAGAACAACGTACAGTTGAATCCTTCATGATAAAATTTCCAAATTCATTTAGTGGTAATATTAATCTAATAATTTATGAGTAGTGGATCAATACTACTGAAAATATATTTTCCATTCCCCAATCCTTGGAACATTAAAATTCTGACTTACCTATTTATCATTTAGAAGGGGAAGTGGATTAATAGTTGAATCTAATCAAGAAAACAAGGAATCGTAAAAAATTGACTCCTTGGGTGTAGAATGAGTTAAAAGTTTATTTTTAAATAAGTACTTTCCTATTATACTACATAAGAAGATATAAAATGAATTCATTTGGATTGAGCAGAAGGATGATGAATCCATTGGTAACTATGAGGCAAATTTATTAAGACTTGCGAGGTGAGATTTTTGTATTATTATTGAATCTAAAATTAATATTTATCAAATATTTAGTGTCTTGATAACAATGTTATAAAAGTAATTATACAAAAGAGACTTTAGTAGCTATGAATAAATCATTAAATATGCTATAAAGTTGGAAATGGAAGTTGAAGTTAGCCATCAATATCATGTTTTTATAAGAAAAGAAAGAAATAATTCGATGTAAATTATAATAAAAAACCATGGAGGGAAGAATATAATTTTTCCATTATGCCAAAAGTGTAGAAAAAATAAAGGATTTAATTTTCTTATGGGGTATAATAAATGTTTTAAGTGTCGAAATTAATTCCATCTGGAATTCAAATACTGATGTAATGTGAATATGATTGCTGATGATGAAAATTCATAAAAGTCAATATAGAATAAACCACCATACTCCCATTATATAAATTATGATCTCTAGTGCTCAAAATTGAGTGATAATAATGATGGACGATGTCAACAACCACTTTATCCCTAAGATAATGGGAACTCACATGTGATCATTATTGTCGATATGGGGACTAATAATGATATGGTGAATGATACATTTACCATCCACTATAGAACTTCTAATGTATTATTTTATTCTCAATATAACCACTCTTTTATATATTAAATTTTTTTTAAGCATGACACATTACAACCTCGACAACTAGATATTTTAATAGACGTAATAAAATCATAATAGTATGATGATTTCATCAAAATTCTACGAATCTTACTAAATATATGTTTTTGAGAATATAATTCAACAAAATTTCACACATATATTTTTTTCCCTTTTCTCTGGTTCATTTTTGGATCTCAGTTTTTCCCTTAAGTTTCTGGTCTATAGGGTTTGAATATTGAGGTATTTCATTTGTTTATTTTTTTTTAGTGTTTATACATGGGTTTTCCCCATTGCATTTTGGGGAAAATTGATGATTCAAGGCTTAATAGTAGGTGGATTATGGTTGGAAGATTGTTAGATAAACCATGCACCCTTTCCTAGTAAACCAGGTGGCCAAGTGACAATTTGGGATAATGGCTAACACAAGATTAGAACATAATTTGTAAACTATATGCGACGACATTTTGTCATGTTCCACTTGGATAGTGACAGACACACAGTAATATCATGGTTTGGAAAACAATGCAAGAAAATTATGTGACTTGTCTAGGTCATTAAATATTTTGAATTTCCCCTTGCGTCCTCTAAGGATTTAGCCCCAATTCCTCCTTTCTCAACCCATTCAACCTCTCCAGCGCTATGAGCCTCACTCTCTCCTCATTATCTCCTTTGGTCTCCCTTCCTTTTTTGGTTTTGGTGTAGATTCTTCAAGGAATTGTAATGTAAGTGGTTTCTACCTTATTTTATCACTCTTTTTAAGGTTTCTCTTTCTCCCTTATTGAGTTCCTATTTTAAAATAGGGTACGACCTAAGGAGGGTTTATTATTGTGTTTTTAAGAATGGTCTTGGTGATTGTTGGTGAATTTTTCCTTTATAGGGTGTTGTGGTGGTGTGGTTGTGGTTTCACCCAAATTTCTAGATTTTTCAAAGTGTGAGGTAGGTGGTTCCATGATTTTACAATATTGATTGATTTTAACTTGTTTGGTTGATCAATTATATGAATTATACGGATTATTTCTGTTGTGAAAATGATGTTTTTAAAAATGTTTGACATGTATATCCGATTGAAATGGATTTTATAATGAAAAATGGTTATTATTTTCTAATGATTCATTATAGTGTTTCTTGAATGTGTTTTTATTGTTATCTGAAATGAGTGAAGTGGGTTTTCAAAAAAACTTATGGAAATAATGTGTTTAAAAGTTAGTTTTCAAATGAAAATCAATTATTTTGGAATTTTGACTTTTTTGAGAACTTTTAAATGTGTGCTATGAATTATGTAAATGATGTGAGGAATTTTTTGGAAAGAAATTAGTTTTTGTGTGGAATTAAAAGGGTCTTGTATTATTGATATGGTTAGATTAATTGTGTGTTTTCTTGTGCTTTTTTGAAAAGGGTTTAATGAAATTTGCAAGTGGTGGAAAATGTGTCTTAAATTTTTTGGTGTGTATAAAATGGAAATTGGTTTATTTAGAGAAATAGTGGTTTCCATGTGATGATTAGTGAAAGCGTTGATTTCATATATTTTATTAGAATGTGTATGAAAAAGAGGTAACTATTTTGAAATGTGAATGTGAAATTAAGAAAAAAGGGAATCCAAGGTACCTAGATGGGATAACTAGAACTAGTATACTAGTGATTCGAAAGTGGAATGACCAGATTATTCAAGTGGACTAAGGCTAGTTAAATTGGAAGTGAAAAAACCTATATTCACTTATCATGATTGACGTTTACAAAACTAAAAAACACATGATATGATCAAAGAACTCTTGGCCCATGAGATTTTCCCTTCTAGTGGATCTCTCATGATAAATATATGGGTTATGGTTTCTATACCACTGTTTCAAGGTTTCTAGTGATCCACTTATACTAGCTACCCCTTAGAGATTTACCCATCATGCTCTATTGTGAAATGATTTTTAGGTGATGTGGTTCCATCCATCAGTATACAGTGAAACCTGGGAGTGATTCATTTTGAGGAATGATTTTTAAGAAATGGTTTTCTATAAAAAAAAATTTTCCTTGAGAATGGTTCTCCTTAAAAATGTTTCTTAATAATTTTTTAAAAATTTTACATTCATATTCATTTTAAATAGAATTATAATGTTATATTGTGGAAAATTTTATTTTGGGTGGCATTTTTATGGGCTTCGGCTCACACCCTACAAACACCTTTGGGTGTATGTAGACTTTGTTATGTATGACCCAGGTAAAGGAAATATGTGTCATAGAGATGTTAGTGGTTTGGGTTTCTAGTGTTCCACTTATTATAGGTGTTGGTTTGTGGTGGTTTGAGGGTTGTACCCCTCATGTTTCACGGTGGTTTTTGGAATGTTTTTTATTTCCCTTCCATTTTATTATTCTTGTTTTTTGTTTAATGTAATAAAAATTTAATCATAAAATTATTGTTCGACATTTTGTTGTGGTTATTTATTACTGTGATATTTATTTCTATTGGTTTCTAATGTTTATATAAATGGGTGAAATAATTCCCCATGTATATTATTGATACCCAAGCCCTAGTTTCCAGCCCATGAGGTTTGGGAATACCCTTCAGGCCATGACATAGACCGGGTCGGGTGTTGGTTTGGATGGAATTCCAGCTTGGTTAGCGACAAAAAATATTTTAATTCTTAATCTAGTTTAATTCGATATTATTTTGGGGAATGATTATCATTATTTATGTAAATATCATATTATTATATGAATATGTAAATTTATATTTGAAATTATGAACTGACATATGATTATCTGTAACTCTAGGAATAAATATGAACTTCCAATTGAAATTACACCCATTTAATGGGTCTTAATTATTATTCAAGGTGGGTTTTTATCTCATATGGTTGGGGGAGAAACTCAACCACAATGATATTTATATTATATGGGAGTTTTTTAGTGTATTTACAAAATATTTTCCTTGTATTCCACCAAATCGTGAGGTTGAGTTTCCAAAAGAACTCATTCTCAATGATACACATATTTCCAAGACACTTTATGGAATTAATCTAATTAAGTTATAGAAATTAAAGAAGTAACTCTAAGGTATTGTTGATAAGGGATTTATTAATCCATGTGTGTGACCATGGGGCACACATGAACTTTTTTTTCAAAATATAGATGGATCAATGAAACTCGACATTGATTATCAGTAACATGACAAGATTATGGTAAAGAATAATTATTATTATTCTCTGTATTGATAATTATTTTGATCAATTATGTGAATCTAAATATTTTTACAATATTGATCTTTGATTTGGATACTTTCAGTTGAGAGTCAATAGTGAAGACATACCCAAGACAACCTTTTTATTGAGGTATGTACACCATGAATTTTTAGTTATTTCATGTGGTCTTACAAATTCCCCCGCCCAATTCATAGAATTAATGAATAAATTATTTATATATTACCTTAATAATTTTTTTTTCATTATAGATGATATTATTATATATTAAAAGGGGAAGTAATCACATGAATATCACTTGAGGATAATACTAAATACCCTAATGAAATATATTTTTTATGAAAAAATTATTAATTATGACTTTTGTATATAGAAAGTTTCATTTTTTGGACAATATGTTCTCAAGTGATGGTATATCGGTAGATCCATCAATGGAAGAAGATACTAAGCAATGGTATGTACAATCCATTATGACTAAAATCCATAGTTTTCTTCAATTGGATGGATATAACTATAAAAAGGTTGTTATCAGAACGGGTTGTTTTTTTTCATTTAGAGGGGGTTATAACCGCATCTAAATTCTTTATTCGTGGATATGGTGACTTGTCACTAACATGACCATAATAAATTATTAGGGGTGTTTTTTAGCAACCACTAGTACATCAACATGTGCATTAGATGCAGTTCAATTTGAAAGGGTTTTAGCCCCTTCTAATGTTTCTATAAATCTGTAAGAAGGATACATTTTAGAACGGGTTTAAACCCCTTATAAATAATATATCTATTTTGGTTTGTTTAACACCGTCTGTAATCTAGATGAAGGGAAAAATTTAGTGGCGGTTTTCAAAACCTTCCATAATCACCAAAACTTTTAGGTGTGGTTAGAATCACCCCTAAAGTTCCACATTTTTTTTAAAATGTTCCTAGTGCAATTTTGTTCACCTATACTTCTCCTCTGGTTTGCCCTAGGCTTTCCCTACCCTCCAGTACCTTTCCTACCACTCTGGTTCCCCCATTCCCCAACACACAATTCCTTCCCCCCTCCAGTTCACCCAGCTCTTCGGCTCCGCCCTTCACTCCCGTTCTACCCCGCTCGCTGGATGTCCCTTCACTCCTATTCCCTATCCCAGGTTGTGCATGCATAGCACCTCCCAAGGCGGGCCCAACCTCTCCCATTCCTCTCACCCCTATCCCATGATACTCGAACCATATAAAATTAATCCCCACATAGATTCAAACTAAGCACCTACAAGTAACGACCACCTGCACGCCAGAATGCGCCACCACTAAGATGATTCAATTTTTTGAATATACATATAGATGAATATATTTTTATATATTTTATTATATATTTTAATAAATATTATTTATATAATTTATTTTAATACATTTAAATATATAGAAAATATATAAATTTATATAAACACTATATTTATATCTATATATACATATGTTTATATATTTATAAATATATTCGTATGAATTATTTATATACATAAATGCATATTTATATATTATATATATGTTTATTCATATAATATATATAAATAATAATATCTACATATTTAAATATATATTTATAAATATATTTATATATGTACGTGTTAGTTTATGAATTTTATAATATTTATAGAAAATATATAATTCTAAAATTTATTTAATTGTTTATATTTATATACTTATATGTGTGTGTGTGATTAAGATAATATTATTTATTATTTTTATTTTTATTACACCTGTTATTTAAACTATAAAATTTTTGGTTTTTTAAATATTATAAATTCATTTTTTGATTTATATCACACATATATTATATAAATACATTTATATTATATATTTATGTAAATTATTTATACACTTAAATAAATATTTATATATTATATACATGTTTATTTAAAGAATATATATATATATATACAATTATTTATTATTATATTTATGTAAGGCCTTCAAAAATATATTTATTTAATGTATTTCAAAACATATATTTATTATTATTTACATTAATATATATGTTTATTTGTATAGACAATATAATATTATATATAATTATTACATAATTATTATTATATGATATACAACTTATAAGAATATTTATAATAGATAATTGATATTATATGAAATACGATTTATAAAAATATTTTAAAAACGTTATATGAAATACAATTTTATATTATATATATTTAATATGTGTATTATATATTATCAATATTTTAGGAAATACAATTTATATAATTTTATACTTAATATTATATGAAAGAAAATTTATACAATTATTTACATAATGTATTTCCACATATATATATATTTATTATTATATTCATTAATATATATTTATTTCAATAAATATAATTGTGTAATATTATGTAAATTAATATATATATTTATTTTTATAAATAATTTTTCAAATAATATAAATTATATATAATATGAAATCATAAAGATATTGTTTAAAAATATATTTTTTATAATTATAATATAAATTATACAAACTACATGATTCAGTTTTTATATGATATATTTTTTTAAATAAATTTTATTTTTGTATATCTTAATATAATATTTTTATGCTTTTATATTATAAATAATTAATATTTTATGAAATACAGTTTATAAAACTAATTATATATTAATGTATACAATATTATATAATTATATTTATGTAGACATAAAAATTCCATTATATATAATCATATAAATATTTTATATAATACGTTCATATAATTTATTTAAAAACATCTATATATTGTGTTTGAAATATATATATATATATATTATGATAGTTGATTTTAAAAAAATAGTGGAGGTTCTC
Source organism: Viscum album (assembly GCA_963277665.1). Taxonomy (NCBI): domain Eukaryota; kingdom Viridiplantae; phylum Streptophyta; class Magnoliopsida; order Santalales; family Viscaceae; genus Viscum; species Viscum album. The sequence continues at coordinate 861,661,610 of OY728128.1, forward strand.
AACACCATTATTCTGTTAAATTATAGGGGGTTTGGAACTCCCTCTAATTTAAAAACATTAAAGAGGTGTCGAACCCCAACTAAATCAAAGACATTGGGGGGGGGGGGTGGACCCCCTCTAATTTAAGACATTAGAGGGGGTTGAACTCCCTCTAATTTTAGACATTGGGGGGGGGGGATTTCACCCCTATAATTAATGATCTTATAGGGGGCTTTAAACACCCTCTAAAATCCAACCAAATATTTAAAAAAATGTGAAACAATTTAGAGGGGGTTCAAAACCACCTCTAGATTCGATGATCATTGAGGGTTGTACATACCCCCATATTTTTTTATGTAAAATGAATTTATAGAGGGTTGTTTAGAACCCTCTATAATTATATACAATATGAATTTAAGGGGGGTTGTGCATAACCCCCTATAATGTATTGTTTTTCGTAATGATTGTATAAATTCTTTGAAGTATTTCAAATGTATATATAATCCACTCAACAAGATAACTTAGAAGGAATTAAATTTCAATTCGGATCGATGCATGTAAAGAATATTTCATGGAACTGAATAAAAGGTTAGCCGGTGAACATATTCCCACACTACCCTATAATTGTGAAGGGTATTTGATTTATATTAGTGTGTCAAAGAATGGGTTTAGTTTTTTTCTTATATAGAATGATATAGTGAATGATTTGATGGTTCAAGTGTTAATTTAATTAACACATGAATTTGAGTTAACAGTAGTAATTTTTTCACTATGTATTTGGAGGAATTATCTTTATGAGGAAATGTGTGACATATAACTAATCATAAAAGTTTAAAGTATATATTCTCCCAAAACCGTTAAATATGTTCCAAAGAATATGTTTGGAGTTGATTAAGGATTATAACTGATCAATACACTGTCACTATAGTAAAGTGTACAAGGTGGCTGATAATTTGAGTCGAAAGGATTATAAATGATTATATTTAATAAAGATCACAAAATATCCAATATTTTTGTATTTTCAAAGGATAAACCATGATATCAACAAGTAAAGAGAGAAATATTATATTTCTTAAATTATTTTTCAATATATCTCCTTGTAAATATTAAAGGGGAACAAAAGGAGTGTTTTGAGCTATAAAAGAATGTTATAAATATTCCTAAGTGTAACCTTTATTTTTATGGAATGATGTAGTTTAGGAATAGATTATTCATCCATTCAACACAAGACTAGGAGATGGAAGTATTGTAAGAAGCTGATATCTCATAATTCCCTATTGATAATGGATGTATGAATATGTATAATTCCCATAAAGAGTATTTTTGTCAGACAATATGAATAAGGATATTTTAGAGTATGTTACTTAGTTCTTGGTATGTCAACAAGTAAAGGATGAGAGATAAAAGTATAAGGGGGATTTTACAACCATTACCCATACAAAAAATGAAATGGGAAAACATCACCTTCAATTTCATTATCAGACTTAGAAAAACATCTAAATTCTATATTACTATTTGAGATGTAGTTGATCACCTTAAGAATCCAACAAACTTCATTGATATCATAAATGATTTATCTCTTTATCATATTTCTAGTATATACATTATGGAAGTGGTGAGGTCATGTGGGTACCACATTTTATTTTATATGGCCATGATCTAATTTTTTCCTCAATGTTATGGAGAAACGTTCTAAAATGTCAAAAAATAGAGTTTTGTTTTAGTGATGACTATCATCCTTAGAAAGTTGATCAGTTTTAGGGGACTATTCAAACCCTATATGATATATTGAGATCAATTTTATTTTATTTCAAAGGAGGTTATAATCAACACCTTATTTTAGTTGAGTTTTCTTACAAAAATATCTTTCACTGAAGAATTTAGAAGGATCCTTATAAAGAACTATTTAAAAATAATTGTAAAAATCCAACATACAATTTTGATAAAGAAAAATATTGGCGTTTGAGATAGATAATTAAATTAAAAAGGTATTTAGATCCATTCAATATCACATTAAGACATCTCAGAGTTGACATAATATTTATACTGATAGTTGTTAGTAAGATATAAAATTTGATGTTTGTGAGATGTTTTTTTCTACAAAATTTTCAACAGAATAAGGTTAAAATATTTGGAAAGAAGGGAAATGTGAGACATAGTTATATTGTTCCCTTTTATATTCCTGATAGAGTAAGGAGTTTATCTCTTATCACATCCACCAAAACTCTCTTATGTTCATGATGTGTTCCATGAATCTCTTATAAGGAAGTAAATATTTGGTCATTCATGTAAAATAAATACAGAAGTTATACTACTAGATAAATAACTTTACTATGAAAAAAACTATAGAAATATTTTATCATGGATATATGGTTCTTGGAAATAAGACAAATCTACTAGTTAAATTTATTTTGTGGAATTAGAAATTTTTGGAAGCTGTGTAGGAACCCTAGGATATGATAAACCCGATATATACAAATTTTTATATACTGCAATGATATAATTTCATGGAAACAATTCATATTAATAGGGGTAGAATATAACACCCCAATATTTTATATGTTTTTTTCATTGAAATTAAGATTCATGTATTTGATAGATTGTGATACATGAAACCCCGAGTCTATATAAATGGAGATATAATTAACCATCATAAGTTGGGCATTAAATTGGTTTGTTGATATAGTAATAACCACTTTATGAAAAAATTTATAATTTTTTTATAATTCTATTTTTTTATTAATTTATAATAATGATGTTCTCAATTTTCTGTAAAGTCATTTAATGCTTCAAAAATGTGTTTTCTTAAAAAATTGCTTTTATCACATTTTTTTCGTATAAAATTTATAATTAATTTCTACCATTTTCTGAAAATTTACTTTATTAAATGAATATTAGTTTTTAAATCATCATGTAAATTTTTTTATGGTGAGTTTTTTATTCTTCTAAAGAGATTTATTTTTAAGTGAATTGTGAAATTCTAATTTTTTTAAAAAATGGAATTTATTTTTAAGTAAATCTACCATTATTTATTTAATTTTATCTTAAGTTAAACTAATTATAATTTAATTATAAATAATATAATTAATTTCATAATATTCACCATTATACTTGATTTTGGTATAGGTTAATTTTTAGGATTAAAAACACAATTTTCTAAAAAATTGTATTCAAACTTGAAATGTGTTTTTATCTTAATAAATTATTATAATATATATATTAAAGTTTTTAATGAAATTAATATATTATTTATTCAATATAATTTTTTAAATTTAATTTTATTGTTTTTACAATGCATGGATTAAAAGTTAATTAAGTATTATGGTTATAAATTCATTTATCAGAAAAAGGTTTTTGATAGTGTTTGTACACTTAATTAAAATTAAATTATTTCAACTATATAATTTCATTCCTGTAAAATGGACTAAATATTCAGAATAAAAATAAATTTCATAATTTGATAGTTTCGAAATAGTTTTTTGTCGAAGTGAATATAAAAAAAGAAAATTTTGTTACCACGGTTAATGTTAAAACTAGTTTATGGGGGGGGGGGGGGGGGTTAAACCATGATATAAGTGTAGGATTTCCAACCAATGATAATAAATTACTATTGGATAAATATATATCCACGTTATATTATCCTAACTTCGAATCCCTATCCATTTGTATTCAATTTACCTTGAATTTGACCTTAAATCATTAACATCTTTTAAGAAATTATATGTGTCTCTCTTTTCACTTATAAAAGGGAACCTCTTATCCTTCTATATTAACTAAATTTGACCCTCATATTTCGAAAAATATATAATAAAAAACCCTTATATAATCGTTCCATTCATACTGTATATTTTATTTCTCTTAAGACCAATCCTTTAAGGCTTATAGAGTTAGCCAAAGGAGGTCTCTCAATGATGAGGTAATCTTAAAAATGCTCTTCCATTTTTGTTTCTTCTTATACCTCCTATAAACATGCAGTTTCAGTCATAAAATAATGTCTCAGGTATCATAAATATAATGATATTTTATTATGATTACGCAACAACCATTTACCATCCCTTCTCTATCCAATGGGATATTAAAGTATCGCTCATACGTATGTGTGGACTAGTTCCTCCACGTAGCGGTGCCACTCATTTTCCACAACCATCATTCATGGTTAATAACTATGATAGATTTAATGCATATATGTAAAATTTATTTCATAAAAAACATTATTTAATATTTAATTAATATTTACCTTTCTTTGGTTAAATCCATCATAAATGGAAACATCACACAAGCGTATGTATGGACAACCATCTCCACATAGTGATGTAAATAATTTTTCATCACCTATTTATAAGAATTGTTATAAATATGTATATAATATATATATATAAATAATGTATATCATGATTAAAATTATTAAGATTAAGTAATCATTATCAAAGTTCAAGGACTACATCTGTTGTACTAAATTTTACATGAAAAACAAAGTTGTGAACACCAAAAATGATGATGATAATGAATGATTGTTAATGGTTGGGTGATAGAATGTTATTAGTAAAATATGTATCATATTATAAGTATTATTATGGTTATATTCTTTAATTATAATAAATTTAAATTTATTTTACTGGATGTTAGAGTTCTTACGAAGAAAGGCATAACTGAGGTAACAATTTTATGTTACAATATCATTTTTACTAAGATTAATTATGATAGAATTTTCCAGTAATGGAGTTTTGTGATATATCTCTCAAAAAACATATATATTTTATTATAAAATATTTATTTTTGGATATTTAATGTTTTCTTTCCAATTCTTTCACTTTAATAACTCAAGATACTAAAATAATTTTTTTAATGAAGATAGACCTTATTTTTCCCTTCAATTGTCAAAATTTTCTTCCACGACCATATTTTATTAAAATGATTTCAATAATATTTTTTCTTTTAAAAAAATATTATTTAAAGTATTTTTTGGACTATATTTTAATTGTATAACATATTTTAAGAGTTAAATTTATTTACATTTTCGAAACATGGAACTTTTGACTTCATACTAAAAATATGAAAGGAATTTTTTTTTAACATAAACTGCATGAAATTTTTCCCCACCATCATTAGTACTCTTTTATAAAAATATTACCTTGTAATTTTCATTTTAAAATTTAAAATAAAATAATTTCTATAAAATATTGGAAACTTTTATATCCTAATATGTTTTTCAAATAAATGTTTTAGTGACATTTTAAAGGTATTTTCATCTATAACATCATCCTTTGAGGTTTCTAATGATTTACTAGGTATAAAATCCAATGTTAACATATTTATTTTTATCTCTATTTTTAATTATTTTTATTAGGAAATTTTATGAAACCCATATCCTTTCCATGAGTTATGATATGATGAATGCTTTATTATCTCATAGAACACATAATCAGGGGTTTCATTATATGATGGGTGGTTATAGTATAAACTAAAAAAATGTTCTTAAATTATAAACTAAGGTTATGTGTGTTTATTATAGACCTCCAATGCATTGGGTAATGATGGATATCTCTTGATATAATAATGACTTGAATGGGGAGTGAACTGATGTTAGTAAGGGACTTTATCCAATACGATAGTATTGGGAGTGAACCTTGACTAAAGAAAGGATGGAATGGGGAATGAAACCAATCCACTATGATAGTCATAACATATATCCTTAACAAAAAAAATTATTTTCTATTCTTATATGCATGTTTAAATATTATTTCTTGTGATTATGATATGTATTCATTTGTCATTATGATTATTTATGATTTTAGACCCCTATGCATTATGTTTTTCCATTGATAAAACTTATTACTTATTTCATGAGTATAATATATGAATTTATGGGTATTATTTTAAAATTTATATATCATGTTATCATACCCTTATGATTATCTTATGTCCCCTTATGATCATTTATCGACATCACTTTTTTTACGCATACTAAGAATTTGAGCTCATCCTTTCTTATATTTACCTCTATAATGTCATGAAAAAATGTTTTAATTATGTTATATCTAATAAGGGTGATATTTGTAAAGAAAAAAATGGGAAATTATACAGATATTTTATGTACCCATTTCTTACATTTACATGTTTCCTAAGAAAATAAAACATTTTAGTCCTCAAGAAAGTATTATTATGGAATGTATTGATTATTAAATTAAAATGATGTAATACTTATGTATAAAAAGTATGGGATGTTATACTAAAATAAAATCCATACCCAGACTAACATCAAACTATAATTAGGGTAAAACAACATGATTTTTTTGGAAAAAACTTATATATATAATGATAAAAAGGTTTTCATAAATATATCTTGGTTTAATACCTCAAACATGATGTATTACCAAACATTTTATCTTCATTTTTGAGATATTATTCCAATTTTCCTAGAAAACGTCCCAAAAATAAAAATAATGTGTAGATCCTAAATAAAATAGTACATTGTAAGACATTGAGTAAACTAGTAATGCACCTATCACCACATCATTTGATGGTCCAAACATTGTCAAGGTAATAGTAAATGATTTTTCCACACCCTTATGATTATAATATTTATGATCACCATCCTTTACACTTTTCTTAGGACAAATATATTAATAATGTACCATATAATTAAAATAAAAACACATTAGTGTAATATTTTCCTCATTTATCTAACAATTACCATTTCTATTTTATTTTTAGCGATGAGCTAGATGTCCATACTATCCACACCTATAAAACTTTCTAGATCTCACAATAAATCCACCAAAATTATTTTTACCTCCCTTATCATATGATAGAAGTTAAATTATCTTAAATTTAGATTTCTTCAATGGATTCCTCCCTATTAATTTTCACATAGGCTTCTTCTTATCCTTATTGTAAAAAACCTCAAAAAAATTTATATTAATATTCTCATCACATCTAATATTGTTTTTACAACATAAAAACTAATGAGTAACTAAATCCTTCAAAAAAATTGGTTTCAATCCTAAGTAAAACTTATCAATTTTTCTACCATATTCTAGAATATTTTTCTGTATACCCATCCAATATTATAAAATTTTCTTCATAGGATATAACTAATTCCCACTCATTTTTCTTCAATTCCAAGAATTTCCTTTTCATTATAAGTTAAAATAATATAGAAAAATATTTCTCAATGAAAAGATCCTTAAATATTTCTCACTCCATAGAATAGATATCATATTTCTCCTTAGTATTATTAACCAATAATCACCACTAATTAGATTATCATTAAAAATAATAAATAAAAAGAGTTAACTTATGAATTTTTGAATATCCCAAATCAATAAATAGTTTTTATGAAGAATTGATACATATATTAGCTACAATTTGATATAAGGTTCCACAAAATTCTAAAGGGTGTCATTTTATGAAATGATTCACTATTGAAATCTTCCTATGTGAATAATTTTGTTTCTATTTTACATGGGTACCACCATTGGTATCCCACATTTATTATGTTAACACATACACTAACTTATCTATTCCAATTCAAACTTGTCCATGTTACTAATTTGGAAGGATATTATCCTCTTTATTACTTATTACCTCATTAAACATGTTTCAAATATTTAAAACCAACATATAATTAATATATATTATATGAATCTATATAGAGACCTTCAATTTTTTTCTCATAATAATATAATCCCAAGATTTCCATCCCGTTATCTAAAACTTACTTTAATCACAATAATAACATCCCGAAACAAAAACAAAACAAAACAATGAATTTTATATCAATGATTTTAGATTATTACATTCCCATGAACTTATAGGTTTATATTTCTATATAATTCGTAGATCCACTGAATAACAAATATTAAATTTCTATAAAGAAAATATTATACGAAAAAAAATGTTTGAATATTTATAGTCCTATTTCATTCATGAAACATTATCTTTATTAAAGATGTGTCACAATTTTCATCCACGTGATTTTTTCCTATAATAAACTTTTTGAAACATAGTATTAAAAAAACAAAGATCGATAAGGAATATAATAATAAAGGAAATCAATTAATCCATTTGAAAAACTTAAATCCACAATGAATGTTTCCTTTTTAACAGAAACCTTTTAGCTGAAATAAATATTTTCATACTAATGACATAAAATTAATTTCCCACAGTTTTTTCAAGTAAATATTTTAACAAGAATAACCATAACCATTATGTTTTAATAATACAGCATAATAACTAATTAAAACATTTCCTTTGAAAAAAATAGTTCAGGTTTAAAATATAAAATCATTACCCTTATTTGTAAGATAATTTTAAAACATCATGAAATCACTAAAATTATATTAAAACTTATAGAAATTATAGGAAGAACAAATTTTAATCTTGGTAAATTTTTCATAAAAACACCCTTACAATCATCCTTACAATCATCCTTTTAAAGGTATAACCTTTAGGATTAATTCCAATATATCTTCTATGAAGAAAGAAATAATTACTTAATTCATTAGAGAGCTTTATATGAGCCAATAATAAATATTTACAATTTATAAGAACTATATAATGATAGAAAACCAATAAACTCTCACCTCCATAAAAAATCACTTACAAGTTTTCATTTGAGCCCATAAGAAAAATGAATATTGAGTTACCTTATAAAATGAGAAATGATATCATTTTCCTATGAAAAATTTAATGATTACCAAAAGATGGGGATATTATATTCTATGAAAACTATAGAAACTTTGAAAGGAATCTTGAAAAAAATAAAGTACATGATGGAAGGAAAATAAGTCCATACTATATATGTTAATAATCATTCTTTTCACACATTTTTAAAGAAGATCAAAAGTGACTTATATGAAAAAGAACGAAATCATTCCTATTAAAACATTTGTAAAGGAATTAAATATATTTTAAATGAATGTAAAAATTTATTTTAAGTATAAATAAAAAAAATTCATCAAATATGTAATGTAAAATGGACACATAAGATAATGATTTTAAAACATTTAAAAAAAGTATGAAAGAAGAAACCCCTAACATCCAGTTATGACTCACCAAATACATCTTTTACAATCATCAATAATAAAATTATATTTTTTTTTTAATGTTTAAAAATAATTTTTATTTCTACTCATTTATAATTATTTAATTTATTTAATTTATTTCCATACTTTTTTAGTGACTATATTTTATAATTTTATATCGAACATTTTGAGGTCGTTCAGTTCGTAATACAAAAAATATCATTAATGCAATTACCACAGTCAATGGGGTAATAGTTCCATCATATATATAATATTAAACATGTAATAATTATAATTCTTATATATTAAAATTCCTTTTATAACTATCTATATACGGTTTTAATGAAAAATTAAATACATCATTCCATGGAGGTGGTATTCTCTACGTAAACATGAGTGTCTATTCCATTTTCCAACAAATGGGAGTGACCGAGAATATAAAATAGTTTATATTTATATAATCCTAGTTATTTCATAAATATATTATATATTCATTAAATCCAACTTGATAACCATCCATTTGAGTCATCGGTTAAAAAGGAGATATGTCATCCATGGAGGTGGTTGCCTGTACGTACACAAAAACTACATTTTCATTTTGGTTGCATGTATTGGAGATGGAAAAAGGTTATAATATAAATATAATAACATTTTAGTATATTAAATATACTTATTCTATTATATTTATATTTTATAAAATATTTTAATGATGTAGAATAATGAATAATCTTGGAAGAACATGGTCAATATTTTTTACTACATCCTTGGAAATCATCTTTTTTACTTACAACTTAAACCTAATTAGTTTAGAATTTTGGTGAGACTAGGATATATAGGACTGGGGTAGGATATTTTGGGAGTTATCTTCCAATACATTAGTCAATATAAGGTTCTAGAAGTGTGTAAAAAGGTTAGGAGAGGAGGTTCCCTTTTATAAGTGACTAGAGTTGAACTATTGTATATATTTATAAGTTTTAAATATAATAAATATATTTCCCATTATCGGTGGTTCAAATTTAAAAAAATTTAAAATATAGGGTTACATAAAGTAAAAATATACTCATAAAACTATATTTAGAAAAGTTTTAGAGATATTTGAATACTTTTATCTCAGTTTAACCCACTCTTTAACCATTTTAATGCTTACCGTGGTGAGTAATTTTTACTACAGTAACATAATTATTATGGATTAAAAATTAATCTTATTACGTAATATCAATATTATGTTTTAAAATATTCAATATTTCTTCAAATATTCAAATTCTATAAGTTTTAAACATTAATTTTAATATATGTATGCAAAATTAAAAGAAAAAACTGTTTTGAAAAATGAAAATTTTAAGCATAAAAATGATTTTACACAAAAATAATGTATAGAATTGATCAACATAAAATTTATTAATTTATCAATAAATAAATTATTCTTATAGAACATTAAAACCATTTAAAAATTAAAAGTTATATTGTGAATACTAATGAAAATTAAATATTACAATATTTGAGAATATGATATTTTTCACCTCTAACTTGAAAAGCAACTATTTTTGAAAAATCCCATATGATCACCCTATGATAATTATTAAATGATTGTATAAAAAATGATATCAATTTTATTAAATTAAAATTCTAAAATTTATAATAATAGATCATCAGTAAACTATATAATACATGGTGAGGAATTTATTTAGAATAAAAATATTCCTTTTTCTATTGAAAAACTACATATAAATATTATAGTATATATGAATCCAAAAAACATAATCATGAATATTAATGAGAAATTAAATTAATTTATAATTAACATTATCTAGGTTCTCACATTTATGGTTCTTAGTAATCTATAGTTCATAACTGATGTTGGTTATTGACATGACCATGGTGGTTATGTTGTAACAATGTGTCAGAGGTTATGGGTCGGCAAAAGGTACCGTCCAAGACTCAGGTATACATTACATGAATATTCTTGGTCCAAGGAATCAAATCCATGACATGGAGTTCAATATCTGGATATTTTTATTTAAATTTGTTATAGTATAACGCCTTTAGAAATGTGTAACTTAAATGGCTAATGGGTACTACCCATGTTAACAAGGTAAACCATTATTTATGGGAGTCTATTTGTTAAGAAATATATAGTTATAAATAATTTTCATGGAGTAGTTTTGAAATGGGTGACCTCCCGGGTAGTTTATTGTTTTGTGTGTTATTGATTATAAATCACTAGAAAAGAACATGCGGTATCTTGTGGGAGTGTTCATTAGTTTAATAGGCTAACCTAGTGGGTAATATCGTATGGTGTTGTAGGAAAGAAAGAAAGTAATTACATGTGATCCATGGGGTCAAATTTCCATGTTCAATTACTTGTAATATCAGGTTGTTAAATATATGAAATATATTTATGTGACCCACTAAGTATAAGATGGTGTGCATCGATGTCAGAATCATTTCATGGATTTAATAAGAAATTTTCTAATATTTCTTACTAAAGTGGGTGAGATAGAATGACATTTTGAGTCTATTTTGAGGATGTGTATTCAATGTTATGTTAGATCTATTTAGTTGATGTACTTTAAGGTATTAAGATAATATGAAAACGTTATTTACAGAAGTTTATTTATGATGTAAAGATCACTCGATGGTTTCTTTCTGGCTATTGAGACAATAAAATTACTAACTCGAGGTTTATGCCTCATGGTTTGTAAAAGAAAATAAAGAGGTCATATTATAAATTTTTATCATGGATCCAAGATATAAGTTTGAATATATTTAGGTACCATATGTTATGGGATTTTATTAATTATTTTTAACACAGTGATATATATGAAGTATTAATTTATTCAGGTTCAATGGGATTCTCCTTCTTAGATGGGTACATAGTTACTATTTTGTGAATAAAAATTAATATTGGGTGAAAAAAATTATTTCCATTCATGAGTAACCTCAACATGATTTTGATTTTATAATTTAATATGGTTTCATATTTGAAAATTTTATTTTTATGTTTGTGTTGATTTTTTTAAAATAAAAGTAATTTTTAGTACATCCCTAATAATTAATTTAAAAAATTTAGGGATGGATTATTATTTCCCAAATCATAAAAAAGTCCTCATAAAAGTTCATGGACTATTGTTAGTTTTTTTAAAGTGAATACATTTTTTGGATGAGATAAATTGCACATTTTTTAGAGGTTGAGTTGTTTTCTTAAGTTTCAAATGTTGTTCATTTATAAGGAATGGATATAGTTTTATGATATTTTAAGTAATGAGATTGAGTGATTGATGTATTCTTTGATTTATTATATCACATTGAGACTTTTTATTGTGGTATTTTTGTTTTAGAGGTATCTTCCATAGTTATAGGGCATGGATTCTTTCTCTTTAAATATTTTTATTGATTCTTGGGGATGAGAATCATTTGAAGGATATCTAATATAAAGGCTTTGGTTTCTTGATGCTATTTTTTTTCAAGTGTTGGAGGAGGAATATGGATATTTAGATGTGTTTTAGGGAAAAATAGGTAATTTTGTTGTGTTTTTATTGGAAAATAGTCATAGAGGTGAGCCTAATATGTGTTTTTTTATTTTGTGTTAATAATGGTTGGTCTATTAGTGTGATCAATTTTCCATTTTCTATACAGATGAATCTAGGGTTGATTTATTCCATTTTGAAATAGTGTTTTGTCATTGTATTTTAGTTTTGTCATGGTGGACCACTTTTTGGTAGTTATTGTTTGTAATTAGATTTTGGAATATCTATGTCTACCATAAGGATAATGGAAATTCTCATTTTAGATGTCATTATAGATTATGGTGTGTTCTAAAGAACTCTATATCTTAGTCTCATTATGAGTGCTATGGATGAAATGGTTATATCTAGTTATTGTTTAACTATTCTTACATGAGGTTTAAAGTGTGATATTTAAGGATCATGACATGGTCAATTCACTTACACCGTGGTGGTGATCAAAGTCTTATTCAAGAGGAATGAAACACACCAAAAATATGGAAATGAGGGAATTTTTATGATTATAGTTCTTGGATAATGTTTTATCACACTACACCATATCGTGGTGAATTATCATTAAACTATGGTAAATCCCATCAAAATATTTATTATAAATTCTACCCCTCCATTTGATTTTTTTTCTCAACTTTGTAGGACCTAAGGTTTCTCTTGGGTATCCCATGATGAATCATGGAAGATCTGAGTGGTTCTATTAATTTGAAATAAAATTCGTATTTTACCCTGGATTAGATTGAGGTATCTTGGTTAAGTATCATGGAAAATTAGATTAAAATTCCATTTATAGCAGTTTTGGTCTTTGGTATGAGGTAAGGGATTCATAGACTCTTCTCTAACCACCTAAAAATAATTTTATTGATAGTCTTGTTGTTATTGTCTTCCAAATATTACCAAATCACTTCATTCCTTAGTTTTATTAACAATTAATGAATAATTTCTTAATATGGATTTCTTGTGATTTTTTTATATCTTTTCTTGTTGATGATAGATTCGGTTAACATAGTTTTATTTGGGATGTAAAAATGTGGTGTATAAATTTTTGAGGAATGATTTGTGGCATTCCTTGGGGGAATATAGAGAGTGGTTACTTTCCCCTTTTTATTTTAGTAGGGATGAAATGAGAAAGGGATTAACTAATATATATTATAGAGAGAGTGGTAATAAAAATGTTATTTTATGGGGGGCGATGTCCAATAATGTAGATAGAGTTTTACCATTGATGGTTTATACTGTGAGTTGGTTCAACATATGGGGATATTATTGTTGTGACCTTTTTTATTAATTTTTTTCTTTTTTTTTGATTTTTAGGATTGGTATTTATTTAATGAAAAACAATGGATTTCCTGAGGTTTACAAAATATGAGACTTACAATTATATATCACAGACTAAAGAGGTTAGGAAGAGGAGTCATCTTGATATATGTTGGGTTAATTATTTTTTTCTTGTGATGTTGTGATTAATCTTATTTGATGATGGTCGATGGGTGGTTACTGAAAATGGGGGGGATTAGTTTCAACAAATGGTTGAAAGGTTGTGAATAGGTGTAGGAGTTTATTAGTTTTGATAAATAAATAATTATGTATTTAATGAGGCGGGGTTTTCCTTGTTGTTGTGTTTCTAAAAGTTCAATGATGTGGTTTGATATTGAATTTTATTGTTAACATATTTAAATTTTGTTTTGATATTTTTTTGATTATATAATTGGTGGATAAATTGTGATAATTTCTTTTAGCATCTAATATGGTATCTATTAGTTAGTATAGTGGCATGTTGACATTTTATTTAGAGGTGGATACATGGTAAAAAAGTCTATGGATGTGTTTTCATGTAGTTATGGTTTGGTAATATGATTATGTAGTGATGAGGAAGTTGTGTGATAATCATATTAAATTGTTTGTATAATAGTTTGTATAATATGAAGGTATTATAAAAAAGATAAATTTGTTATATGTGATGTGGTGAATGATTTGTGAAAGGGTGATATGGTGAATTTGTTGATGTGGGTTATTTTGGGTTTTTGTTCTTTTATTTCTTATTAGTTAGTACGGGGGACTCTAACAGTGTTTCACTAACCGGTTTTGAGTTACAGTGTCTTTTAATTGATTGTAAAACATAGTTTTGATTTTCTAAAACCTTTTCCCATTTAATTTTAATCTTTGGTTTTGTGATGATATATTTTCATTCATTGTTATTTGATCTTGGTTGTTGATATTTCAAAACTATTGATTTTAGATATTGACAAGGTTTATTATTGATTAGTTTCACTTTAATTTATGTTCTATCATTTATGTTAGGGTGCTATTATTTATTTCAATTTATGTTGTTAGGGTGATGGAATTAGTTTCATTGATGATATAGTGCTTTACGGTTAGTTTCTATACTATATTTTTGATGACATTTTCTTGGGGTATAGTGAATATATAGGGGGTGTGAAACATGGATGAATTTAAGGTTTTGAAAATGTTATTATTATTATTTTATACTTGTTTTCCTTCGGTTGAATTCAAATATATAAACTTTTCATGTTATCTTACAATGATTTAGTCTTATTCAGAATGTGATCTTACAGAGTACTAAAAAAATTGCACCCCCAATAGTTGTTTATTGAGTATGTTTTACATGTAGGTGTAGTGGAGATTGAGGGAAATTATTTGGGTAGATCAAGTGGAGTCCTATATGGTTGTTCCTGATTGAATTTTTTTGGTCATATATTTTTACATATAATTGTAATAGGGATGTGGTTATTTTCTACTCAATGAGATCATTGGAGTAGATTAGTAGATTTAATTTTATTTTTCTAGGTTTATTAAAGTTAATGACTCCCATAATAAGAGTTTACAACATTTGTTCTAGTCTCTAACCCAAGGCCTATTTGATATGGGACATGTGTGTCACTCTTGGTTTCTATCCAACAAATGATGGGTCGTGAAAAAATTTGGTTGTGACAAAAAATTACATTAAAGTAAAAAAATATAATCATGTGAAATAATATAATATGAACTATATAATAATATTCCAAACAATATATAATTTATTAAAAAATAAACTACATCAATAATTCAAAATCATATTCATATTCATTTTGTTTTTATATATGATTTTAAGTATAATTTAGAATTAAAAAATTAGTTTCATTTAGTAAAATTATCATTGATAAAAATTAAAATTTATAAAAGTTAAATATATTAAAAAAATATTAATACTTTAACTAAAATATAATAAATTAAGAGAATTTATCATGTAATATTATTTCCAAAATTTGAGGTGAAATTTTTATTTTTATTAATTCAAATTAATATTAAATAAAACACAAAACATATTATATAGTTCCCTTTTAAATTCATGAATGGGATATCCCAAATTCAGATTAAAAAATTCCTTCTGAATTTTAAAATGTTATGAATAATATTTTTAATCCTTATAAATAATTTTTAATAGAATACATAGATTATTCTTTAATATCGAATTAATCAATTGATATTCATTTCAATCACTTAATTTTTTTTAAAAGTAATCAAGAAAAAATGGTCTTTTGGCTTCAAAACAAAAAAATGAATTATTTAAATCCAAAAATATGTTTTCAAGCATGATATCTATCAAAAAATTAGAACAAAAATTTAATGAAGAATAGAAATTTGAAATAAATTTATAGATGAAACCATGAAAAAAAGCAGTTAAAAGGATATTTTGGATTACTGAATTATACAGGTGATTTTATTCTAAGTATTCGAATCATAATAAATCCAATATTCAAATAACCAAGGAAATATCCTTCAGCAAGGGTAAAATAACATAAAAAAATTAAACAAAAAAATAAAATCTCATGTCAAATATTTTATTTTAATTAGTATTTATTGTGAAAAAACCTTCTCAATTATAGAAAAAACGCCTCGAAGTTATTATCTTGTTGTATTCTAAAAAAAGTAAAAGAATAATTAGTTCGATTCTATTAAAGAGCATAAAATGTGCAATAAAATAATTATTTAACAATAAAAAACTTAATTTTATCAATTGTTTTATGTGTTAAAAATTTTTATATTAATTTATATAATGAATATTTTTTATTAAGAATATATTTTAAAATTTCAAAAAAAAATAATGATTTCAAAAATAAAATATATAGATAGATTTTTATATGCTTATTCTAATTTTATTCATATTTCATTTTAAAATTGAATTTATAAAATAATTTTTCTATTATCTTCCAAATATTTTAACATCATATATTTTTCAATGTTTCAATAAAAAATTTGATATTTGTTATCAATATAAGAAAAATATTTTCTCATGATTGAAGCACACCAATCCTATTCAAACATTTTTTCACATCCCATGGAACTGATTAAAAATATTATTGAAAAAATAAGCTCAAATTATTGCTATACCTTTTCTAATATTCAATCTATGTGTGACAAGATTTATAGTTTTTCAAATTCATCATATTTTTATTGAAATTTTCATGGATAATGGGATGAATAAAAAAATTATCATCTCATTTTTTATATCATTACAGATGAGTAAAATAATACTAAGGGATTTATCAATTTTTTATTATGTCTCATATATATCAATAATTTTATATATTTAAAAAATATATCAAAGAGGGAGAATTTCTATCAACATATATGAAATATAGTTTTACAATATTGAATCTAAGGAAATATTTCTTATTTATTAAATAATTCTCCTTATCGAGTATTCAAATATTATTTCATAAGATAATATTTTAAAAATGAGGTTCCCAATAATATTTCAGATGTTACTTATTATGAATCAATTATTCATGAATGTTTGGAAAACTTCTCAATAGTCTCTATTTATTTATAGTGGATGATGAAATACTTGAGATTATTCAATCCAGAATCTGAATAAATAGCATAGATTTCATAATATGTACGATATATAAATATGATTCTAAACTTTATTCCAATAAAGAACCCAAATATGATGAGTGATATAAAAAATATTGTGGTGATTTTGTAAAAATGATATAAAAATAATACATTAAAATCCTCATAGCCTTTAGAAAATTCAATTTTAATTTTTAAAGAATGTTAATTTAATAATATCCTCCATTTATAATCACTCATAACTCAAGTAATTCAAATATTTAAAATGTTTTCCATAATAAATTTCTATTCTTAGATATTATGTGTTACTTAGACCCTCCATTTCCCCTAAAGTAGATTTTCTAATTCTTGGGTCACTCTAAATTGGTTTCAAATCCATATATTTTTAAAAAATCAAAAAGTATGAAGTTAAAAATATCAAATAGACCTTATTAATTATTATTTTTTCAATGGAAGGAATTGGTTAGCCATAAAAGTTCATTAGTCTATTTAATATATGTAGTACAAATAGTGGTCCAAAGTGTGTCAAATATTTAATTGAAATTAATTATAATAGTCATTATAGTTTATTTTTTAAATAAAAATTTTGTAAATACATTTTTATGAAAGGTTAATTCATGGAATAAGACTCTAGGAGTATAGGATCAAAAAATTATTTGCGTGTCAATATGTGTTAGAGAAGATACATTAAAACCCAAAAAATATAAAGTTTTATTGGATAAAAATATAGAGAAATATAGAGAATTTTGAAATTTAAATTTGGAATTTATTAAAAATTAAGATCAATAGAGAAGAGGAAATAATTTGATATAAGGATTGTTAATTAATTAACAACTCTTCATTTTGAAAACTCGATATGATTAATTGAATTATTAACTAAAAATAATGTTCAATAATTTTTGTTAAAATATGATTGAGTTTATATACATTTATTTCAAGTTATAATATTTATTTCAATAAGTGAAGGTTTAAATAAACCAATAAACCAAATTTTTATCATTAGAGTTTCAAAAAAATAAAAGATATAGTGATTCCTTACTTGGGATACTCCGAGGGAATATTTTTTGAGGTACTATATTATTTTAAGGTTATTAAAATTTATGAACTTATACTAGTGATGAATCTTTATCGAAAATTTTAAATTTATATGTTCAAGAAAAAATTAAAAATATATGTAAGGGTTCTAGAAAAATATAGATAATATACAATGTCTGTTATACATTTAAAACTTAAACTATATTTTCAGATGAAAAAAATAAATTCCAAAAGGGGAAAGATAATTTCTCAATAAAATATATATATATCAATATTAATTTCTCAACAAAAAAACATGAATTACTTGATATATTAGGTAGATATTGAAATAATTTTGAGCACTTTTTTTTAAAATTCCACACTATAGGCACTCAAAAATTTTCTTCTATAAGTTATAATCATGATACCAATAGAAAATATCATATAAAGTTTCAAAAAAAAATTAGTAAAATCATGAAAAAATAATATAAATGTAGACTCTTAAAATATCCATGAAATAAAAATTATTTTTTCTGTTTATAAAAACATAGGTAAAAATGTTAAATATTAAAATAATTTAATTTTTTTAAACAAATTATTTATTATTTTTATGAAGAAAATCATAAAATTTATATTAGCCAACTACTTCTCAAAGTTTAGATAATAATAAAAGGAATTATAATTAAATTTTAATATTTATAATAAATTTTAAATTGACATGAAGAGTTTATGAGAACAAAATAAGAACGATGAACGCATAAATGGTAGGGAATTATTTTTTAAAAAACATAAAGAAAATAATGTACTGAAATTATGTAAAATTAGTTGAATAAATAAATAAAGAAAAAAATATTATATTTTATGATTACAAATAAATAATACACGAAACAAAAGAACAATATAAATGTTATTTCCATTGGTCAGAGTGGAAAAATCAAGGAGGGGTGAATTGAGTTTCCAATTAAAATGTCTTTTAAAAATTATTTAAAAAATAAATCTACCAATTTATTAAATCAGCATAGTTAAATAAAAGAATAAAAGTATATAATTTAAACTTTTAAACATCATTATAAGAGTTTGATCACAACTCAGTTAAATCAAATTTAAAACTCTTTAAACTTTTGGAAAATTTTTTCTTGTATCAAACATAATACAAAAAAATTTATTAAATTTAACTATCAATTCAGTGTTTCTAATTGATTTTTGGAAAACTAAAACTGATTTTTTTAAAAGAATAGTATAAAAAATAATAAAACTCACTACAAAATAAAAAAATAGTTTTATCCTCAAGTTAATACCTAGTCCTCTTCCCTTGGAAAGCACCCACAGCCAAAAAGTTTATTAAGAAATAAATTGATCCACAACCTGCATTGAGTTTTATATATAATCATACATAGACTGTCTAGTATAAATAGACTCTTCTATAGTTCAATATAGGATAATAAATTATATACAACTGAATGGAGGAAATATAGGCTACACAGACTCTTCCACCATTCTTCATTGGATAGAAAATGTAGAGACAATTAGAGATAATATCAACATGCGCTACAATATAGTTCATGAGTTTTTTATCAAACAATAAAATAATTATTTCAAGCACAACTCAATCTATAAGATAAATAGTGTAATATAATAGAATGAATTCAATATATCAGGGAATGTAGTTTTTTAATTTCTGAAGGTGTATATTCTCTTCGTGATGTTTTAACTTGATTTAGAAATGGTTTTTGAAGGCGGGAAGGCGTTATATAATGTTTTATTGGATTTAATATTAGAAAAGTGATATATATCTTTAAAATAGAGAATATGTGTTCTTTTTTTGGTTAAAGAAAAATTCTAGTGTCTATGTTACTTAGCCACTCTTTTTACTTATCTTTATACTTCTATAAAATAAGAATATTTCTTCTAAAAAAGATATTGAACAATATTCAATGGAGATCCATGTAATTTGGAATGAAATATGGTCTCATTAAATTCTTATGTATGGAATTTAATTATACAACAAAAACTAGTTGAAATAACAAATTTAATAATATAATAAAAACATTTACATATAGTTGTTTTATATTTTCCATATCATCATTCACAATCACTTCAATACTTTGTGAAAAATCAAATCATATTCCTTAGTAGAACGTATGTTAAATCAATTGAACATTGGAGAAATCGTCTTATACCTATGATCGATTTTCTTATAATTATATTTAACAATATGATATTTATTATTGATATATTTCATTGAGAAATTTTTACTACTTACCACTATAGATTTATCCAGTCATCTGGTCGATTATTTGCAATTTCAAGAGTTCATATTTCACATATGATCACTTCCTTCAATGTGAAATAAATTTAAATTCAATGTATGATCCAATCCATCACATTTTTAAATTTCTGACATACACGTAATCACTTCCATATGGATTTGTGGTCACAAGGTTGCTTGTGAAGCTGATCGGACTTGCATTTTTGTTGATTTAATTATCCTTATGGTCAATTCATCCCTTCCAGAAATAAAATGGAAAAGTCACTTGAGATATAGATTTTTGTTACTCTAGAATATATCTTGTGGTTACTTGAGTCCTTTTCCATATATAAACCATGGTGATCCAATCATCATGTGGTCAATGCATTAATCATACAATTGATTTGGTAGTTTAGGAATTTTTCACTCCTCAAAATTATATTTGATTGATTATCATGTTAATATTCATGGTCGATTCAAGACTCTAGATAATTTACAATATTTTTTAAAAAATTATTTATTTTTCATAAAACATTATATAGTTTAGAAATAACATAAACCTGATTTGTGATTATTAAAATAAGTAATTTTTTGGACTAAAAAAATTCTCCCCCCTTTTGGTGGTCACAGATCGTACAATAAATATCCATGAAAAAGGAATCATGATGAAGCATTAAATATTATAATACTCCATAATATCAAATTAGATACAATTAGTTCATTATATTTTTTTAATAAGCCATAGTTTGTTAATATCCTATATTTTACTCCATCTTTTTGTCTTATAAAAAATTATTCACAAATGATGATAGAAAAAAAATTAAAATGATTGAAAATAATGATAAATAAGAGAAATAATTTAGAAGAAACATTTATTTCATTAATGTCAAAAAGATTACATTGAGACCTATCTGAATCAAGTCAAAATTAGAATCATAATATTTAGGATTTCAAATGGTCAAAGGAATAAGGGGGTATATTTCTTTTCAAACAGTTTGAGGTGAAGGAGGCATAGTTCAATTAATGACATAAAATCAAAGAATGGTGATAGAATCTTAAACTAGCCTAATCTATCCAAGGGCCTATGAAATAGTGATACAAAATGGTCCGATCAGAGGTCGAGAATTTAAGGTAAAAGTTAGGGTTGTGTAAGTTACAAAAAATTATGTTGAAACTAATTTTCAAACACTGGTAGGAGATATAGAGATGATGGATATAGGAAAAGTAGGAGGTTCCAAAACTAGGGTATTTTTAATATATATATGAGGTTTAATATTAATTTAATATCAACCATAACCCTTGTGTTGGGTATGTATTATCTTAATAACACTCTATAAATATTACTGATTTTGATGCTCACAAATACCCCGGTTTGTATTTATGATGATTTTATTTTTATTGTATTTCAAGAAATTTATATTCTTATCTAGAAAGAGTATTCAACTATTTATTTATGAGAAGTATTCGTTAAAGATTTCTGAACAGTCTTTAGTGTATTCTAGAAACAATGTTCACTATTTGCTGTTTAATTAATAACTATTTATTCAATACGTCGAATAATGTAATGTATGGAACATAACTTACATTTATGTTAATGGATCAGCACATATGGTTAATAAAAATTACATTTCACGAAACATATGGTTAAGGAACATTATGTTTGGATTGTAATCATAAGTTTTTTAGAAATAAAAAGTATTGTTAAATAACCCTACGTATTTACGAAAATTTAGAAACATATGGATCATCAACCTTACTTTTCTAATCAAGCTTACATTGTCAATCGTACAGTTCCGGCCTTACATTTCGAAAAAGTGAACGTATGAATAATCAATGTTACATTCATAGATCTAGGATTAAATGGATTAATGTATAGATCATCAACCCTACATTATGATGTTCAAACCTACATTTTTTATTTTTTCATTTTGTGAAGGAACCTTACGTTTAACCTTTCATCATCAAAAATTTAAATTTACATCTTTATCAGATAATATTGCAATAGTCTTTGGGGATTTTAAGGGAGATTTAAATATTGATTGACATTTATTCAAAGCTCATTTTAAAAGATTTACATTTCCATGTAATGTAGATATGTTCCCTCCTATTTTTAAGGGAGGTTATGACTACTCTGAGATGTATTATTTGAATTTGAATTTACTCGATTTATCAGGCGTCTTTTGCAGTTCTGAAATCATTATGAGAGATATATTGATATATATATATATATATATATATATATATATATATCTTTCTCTGTCAGATATTTATATATACAACAATCTACATATTTCTTGGCTGTATTGATAATTCTTATTCTTCAATATTTCTTTTGTAAATTATTTTTCTACTAAAGTGATCAGGAAACTCAGAAATGAAGAATACATTTTAGATATACACATGCTCAAATCTGGAAACATGATGCTCTTTTTTTGTTGTTCTTAAAATCAAACATCCCTTACGCAACCTGATCTCTTCAGATATATTTCAAGTTTATTATTATTTTGAAGGTAAGATCCATATTTTATCAGTTTCGTGTTACTGAAACTGCGAGCTACATCTATTTACCATCAATCTAAATCTTCTCTATTCTGAGTTCTTACTGATTGTATTCAGTCGAGGTAGAGTGTCAACTTCTCATAGTAATCTGTGGTTTTATCAGTTCCTTCTAAAAGAACCAAAAATCTCTTTTTTGTAATCATTTGTTTTTAAGGGTGAAAACTGCCTGCACTTAGTTGTGGATCGATCTTATGATACAAGGAACATATTAGTGAAGTTCCCCAAGACCACTGAGAGGGTAATTAGTGGAGTGTATTAGAGGATCTTCATGCCCCGAACCACAATAAATCACTATGAATTTTTCTCTGTTCATCTCCGCTACATATAGATTCTCATATAGAAATGTCTAGAGCTCTATCTACTATTGATGTGAATCAACAGAATTGTTAAATATTTTCAAGATCAAAATTCACCCCTATTATGTTTTCACTATAGTCTTTTTGACCTACCATTTGGTATCAGAGGTTGATATTTTCAGAAGAACTATAACAAGTTAAAAGCATAATATCTATATTAGTGATGAAAATGGAGAATCTCAAGGAAGGAATGTCAATAGTTTGTGATCTATAATTCAATTGTAAGAATTATGGATGCTGGAAGTATGAGATGATAATATACTTAAAAATTCCCAGATATAGAGTATAATCAAAGAATACTACTCCTTATAAAATTCCATAAAAACCTAAAACATGGTCTACTACTATAGAGGTTGAGTATTATATGAATTCAAAAGAAATTCATGATATTATTTGTGGCCTTGGATCAGATGAATTCAATCATGTATCGCAATGCCCAACAACCTATGAAATGTTGTAGATAATTGCATTATCCAATAAAAGGTATCGAAAATGTTAGAAAAATGAGATATGCAACAACAAAATTAATGTTTGATACTTTCAAAATGTAGGATGCAGAGAGAATCAAAAAGAGGAATGGAAGTAGGATTGAAATTGTTAATAATATAACATCTTTAGGTGATCCTATCGGACAACCTGATCAAGCCTTTAAATTTATATGTGTTCTACCTTCAAAGTGGAATGTAATTTCTACTGCAATCCACCTATAAAAACCTATCAAGAATCTTAAAATTATAGAATTTATTGGAACTTTAATGATTTATGAGGCTGAAATGAAAGATGAAGTTGAAGATCACAAAGTCCTAGTAAAAATTGATAACACTACTCTAAAAGTTACATCCCAAAAGAAGAACAGATAAATGAAACAAGAAAGAAGAAATTCAGACTCATCTATTTCAGAATTTGAGCTAGCTCAATTAGATAAAAAATTCAGTAAATTCTATAGGAATAAGAGAGGATTCAGAAATCCCTTCAAAAAAATGGGAAAGAATCAAGAGAAGCTAGATGCTATAAATGAAAAAAATTGATTCATATAAGACCTAATAGTCCTCAAATGAATGTAGAAAATAGAAAGATAGAAAAGAAATATTAGAAGAATTTTGATTATGAGAAAAAGGAAAAAAAGAGCTATGAAGGCTTGTTGGAGTGTTTCTAAAGACTCTAGCAGCTCATCTATCTATGATTCAGAGAAGGAAAAATCAAATATTAAAGCTAATATATTCATTATGGATGAAGAATAGAAGGTACAATCCTACTATTCATATGATTTTGATTCTAGTTACTCAAATGATTAAATGACTCCCTACTATACTATGATAGAAGAAAGATAAGAATCCCTATTAAAGAAACTCAAAACATTAAAAAATATTCATAATGCTATTTTAAAATAATGGTATACTTTATTGAAAAATCAAAAAATATTAGTTGAGAAATATAGTTTATCTACTAAAAACCTTACTTACAATGAAAATAAAATTAATAAACTACAAGATGAAGTAGAAACCTATAAGAGTGATTCTTTTATATTTATAAAAGGAGAAAATATACTAAATGAAATTCTTGGTAAAATTAAAATTAAAAGTGGAAAATTTGGTATAGGATGTAAGGGTGAAAAACAAATACTATACAAAATCTATTTTTTTAGAGATACTAACATCAAAAGCATGTCTACTATTAAATGTTTTTATTGTGGTATTAATGGACATTATGCGAATTACTTCTATTTAAAAAAACCTCAACTATGCGGTATTAAGAATGTTCATTATTCAAAATATTTATCTATTTTTAATTATTACAGTGTTGATCCAAAATAAATACATTTGGATTGTTAAGTCTTTGATAGCTAACATTGCTGGATCCAAAACGATATTGGTACCAAAACAAATTTTTGTTTAATTTTATCTTTTAGGTAACATTCCACAAAAGATAAAAATATATATGTCATATAGAGAGTGGTTGTTCAGGAAATATGAGTTGAAATTCATAAAATTTCTATACTCTAACTAAAATAGATGGAGGCTTATTCACCTTTAGTGAAAATGCAAAAGGAAAAATAATAGGACTCAGAACAGTTGGAGATCTAGATACTGTCTCAATTAATAATGTACTCTATGTACAAGGATTGAATCATAATATGATAAGTATCTCTCAATTCTGTAATTATGGATACTATTTTTAATTTTCTAATAATAACTATACAGTTTTTAAATATAATTTACTAAAATTTAGAGTACCCATAAAAGATAATGTCTATACATTGTGTATAAATTCTCTTTATAAACAGAGAGTGAAATATTTAACTACTAAGATGAATGAGTCAAGGATTTGGCACTGGGGGCATGTGTGGGTGTATGTCCTGATCATCCTTCATGTTGTGTTTTGTTTTCCTTTTTTTATTAAGAAGGGATATTCCCTAACCTTTTGGTTCTAATAAAAAATTAGTCTCAGATTTAAGTAGTATAAAATTTTATAGTGATATATTATGTGATGCATGTCTGATTAGCAAGAAACACAATTCTTCCTTCAAATCTATTAACAAAATTACTACTTCAATGCCCCTAGAAGTTATTCATATGGATTTTTTTGGACCATATAGAATAGCATGTTTGGCTGGTTAATTATAAATATCTATTTTAATTTATGATTATTCTAGATTTACATGGGTATATTTTCTAAAACTCAAAAATGAATCTTTTTGTTTTTTTGAAATTTTTTATAAAAGTGTTGAAAATGAAATTTTTTTTTGGATAATTTCATTAAAAAGTGATCATGGTGAAGAGTTTGAGAATCAAGAATTCAATTATTTTTTCTCAAACATGGGTGTTAAACACACCTTCTCTTTACCCAGAACACCTCAAAAAAATTGAATTTATGATAGAAGAAACAAAAAAATTCAAGAAATGGATAGAACAATGCAAAATGAATAAATAATTCCAACATACTTTTGGGAAGAAGATGTAAGAACGACATTCTATATTATAAATAGTGTTTTAATTCGACCTATTTTCAAAAAGACTCATTGTGAACTTTGGAATAATAGAAATCCTAAGATAATGCACTTTAAGGTTTTTGGATGCAAGGTATATATCTTGAACACAAAGGATAATCTTGGAAAGTTTGATCCAAAACCTAATGAAGGAATATTCTTAGGATATTATACAACTTCTATAGATTATATAGTATTTAATAAGAAGTCATGTATTTATTAAGAACCAGTTCATGTGAAGTTTGATGAAAATGATCCTTTTAATAAAGAGAAAGATCAAACAGATGAAGCTGCAGATTCTTCTAACAACATGAGACTTAATAACATGAAAAATTATTTTGAAAATATAAATGAAATTCAGTTTAGTTCTAAAGAACATGATATTGATGAAACTAAGAGATCACTTCCCAGACAGTCTATAATCCTAAATAATGACCCTTTAGAGACTGTCATATGAGATTTAGACATAGGAATAAAAACTAAAATAAGTGTAGGAAACCTAGTTGAATTTTATGCTATTATATCTTAGCTAGAGCCTAAGTCATTTGAAGAAGCCTTAGAACATGAAAGTTTGATGTTATAAATGCAAGAAGAGCTAAATCACATTAAAAGAAAAAAAGTATGGAAATTAGTATAAATACCATCAAATTATCTCATTATAGGAACTAAATGTGTCTTTAGGAATAAATAAGATTATCAAGGTATTATAACTAGAAACAAAGATAGAATAGTTGGTAAAGGGTATAATCAATAACAAGGTATAAATTATAATGAAACCTTTTCTCCCATAACTAAACTAGAAGAAAATAGAATTATTTTTGCCTATACATCTCATGTAAATTTTAAATTATATCAGATGGATGTAAAAACATCCTTTTTAAATGGATATTTAATGGAGGAAGTTTATGTTGAGTAACCTCATGGATTTGAAAATTCTCAAAAACCAGATTTGTTTTAAACATCCTAAAGCTCTCTATAGCCTTAAACAAGCACCAAGAGCTTGATATGAGAGATTAAATTCATTTATTTGGAAAAATATTTTTACTGTTGGTTTGGAAGACCCAACCCTATTTAAGAATACAATTTTTTCTAATATATTATTACTTAAAACCTATGTTGATGATGTTATTTTTACATCAATAAATAAAAACCATTATAATAATTTTTCATTACTTATGCAAAAAGAATTTGAAATGAGCATGATGAGAGAATTAAATTTCTTTTGTGGTCAAAAAATTTATCAAAAAGATTATGGAAATGTATTAAATCAAAGTAAATGCCTTACTTATTTATTAAAAAACTTTGGTCTTCAGAAAAAAAAGAAATATTTGACTCCCATGTGTACTAATATTAAACTTGACTTAGATGAAGCTGGAAAACTAGTGGACCACAAGTTATATAGAGGTATGATTGGAATTTTACTATATATTACTGCTAGGAGACCTGATATTATGTTTTAAGAATGTCTTTGTGATATATTTAAATCAAATCCAAAATAATCCTATCTTGCTGCTGTAAATAGGGTTTCTAAATATTTAAAAGAAACAATTGTTCAATCTCTTCTTTATCCAAAAACGTTTTATTTTAATTTATTATCATATTCAGATGCAGATTTTGGATGTTGTAGATTAGATATAAGAAGAACATTAGGAACCTGTCACTTTTTATGAAAATCATTAGTGTCTTGGTCAAGTAAGAAGCAACACTCGGTTGCACTATCAACAACCGAAGTAGAGTATATATCTACAGACAGTTTTTGTGCACAAGTGTTATGTATGAAAAACACTCTAATGGACTTTGGAATTAATATTAAAAATAAAAATATTATATGTGATAATATAAGTTCTAAAAACATTTCAAAAAATCTAATAAGTCATTACAGAACTAATCATATTGATATTAGATATCATTTTCTAAGAGATCATGTTCTTAAAAAAGATATATCTTTATAATTTGTTAACAAAAAATATCAATTATCTGATATTTTTACAAAACCACTTATCACACCTTGTTTTGATTTTAGTAAGGGAGAGTTAGTTTTATTTAATTTTTATTTAATTTATTTTGTTTACGTTTATTTTATTTTAATTTATTTTACTCTTTTTATATATGTAAATCTAATCTAATTTTCTTATTTTTATCTTATGGAATTTCAATTAATCAATTTTATTTTAAATTTATTTATGGTGCATAATTATTAATTTTTTTCATAATAACTATACAACATGAGAAAAAAGGACTTGTGCCATTTTTTAGAAACCGTTTATCGTCCAAACCCCTCATCTTTCAATCCTTTTGTCTACCCAAAACAAAAAAACCACATTTCTCCTAACCCTCAATCATCGTCCTTCCTAAACCTAGAAATAGAAAACCCTAGATTTTCCGATCTTCAAAATGATAAAAACCAAGAGAATCGAAGAAGTAGAAGCAA
The DNA here is from genome assembly GCA_963277665.1 of Viscum album. NCBI lineage: Eukaryota > Viridiplantae > Streptophyta > Magnoliopsida > Santalales > Viscaceae > Viscum > Viscum album. Next base: position 861,690,581 of record OY728128.1, read on the forward strand.
GTGAAACAAAATGTTAGAGAGTTTCAGGCAAAAAAATTATTCAAGGAATGTTGATTGATCTCGAATGGTTATATCAGACGAACTAACTCATAAAACAAGTTCTATCTTTTAAAAGTCTCGATAGAAGTTTCATATAAATCAACTTATAATTTCTATATGAGGTATAAATAAATTCATTTTATAATAATTTCAAGTTTATTTTTAGATATTTAGAGGACATTATTTTTGCTAGTATCAAAGATATGTATTTCTCTATTTCCTCTACTGAGGTTGCACAAATTTTGAACTATACACATGAAGAAGCTTTCCATTTCGATCATAAATCAATTGGTGATAAGGTAAATTATTCCAAATACATCATGTCTTTTCAACAAAATTATATGCACATTAGAAAGATTTTTTAAGGTCTTTGAACCTGACCATAAGATTTTGTTGAAGTTTATTCAGACTGGAATAGTGCCAATGATGGATGAGATGGAGAAAATTATTACCCAGACATATATATTTTATTTATTTTTCTATGTGATATGAAATTAAATTTTCTACGGTATTTAATTCAATATATTCATTACTTCTATCCACCATATTCAAGATTGAAATTATATTCATATGGATCGATAATTTCTAGGATTTTATTTAAGAAGGACAAGATTATACTAGTTGATGAAAGTGTGAAATGTCATTACAGTAATGTTTTGAATTCTGGAACGTTAAGAAAACTTGGATTTTTCTGGAGCCCTGTAAAAGGAAAATTTTGGCATGATTTTGATGAGGAAGAAGAAATCTTTAGTGATTATCCTTAGGGGGAGAAAGCAACTATTCTAAAGGAAGGTGTAACTGAATCTCGAACAGATGCAATTTCACAACCGACTTCGATGAGGATTAGATTTAACACAGAAGAAGATGAGTAATAACATAGTAAAGAGGGACTTGTTATGAAACCAAGAAAATGAAATTCTCTTCATGTTGAAGAAAAAATGTCAGCTTCTAGGGAAGCAACGTGCTGAGTTCATTTAGAAGAAACTATTATTGAAGAGGAAATTCAAGTGGAGAGTCATGCTAGAGAGGATGGTATTGTACCTATGGTAAGTGAACATGTACAAGATAAAAGTCTGGTAGAAATAGTTCAAGAACAGAATAATCCGTCTGAAAATGTGCAATAATATATTTTTAGAGAAGAAGTTACTGAACAAGGAGATATTCAAGAAGGGCATATTTTATAGGATTCAGTTACAAAGATTAAATCCATAATTTTAGATCAGACTATGGGATAATCATCTCATATTTCTGGTGATTAGACTATTATTTTAGATAATCAATCATTTTCTTGTGAAGAATCAGTAATGAAAATAGTGGAAGATCCTTTTCCTACTGATGGTATGAATCAAGATATGAATGCAGATGAGGGGACATCTACTTCATCATCTCATCATGTTGAAAAAATTGTTACATTCAACAAGTCTCATGATGATAATGTCACTCTGCGACAGGAACATGAAATTGAAAAGAAAATGATTTTGGATCTTAATGAAAATACAGTTTCGATAAGGTATTTTACTGCCTTCATGAGGGACATAGAAAATGAGATTGGGAAAATCATATCTAAAGCTTTTACGAAGACTGATTTTTTAGATTTAAAGTTGTATCTAGGAAGTTAGTTTGAATTAGTAAAAGTTTCGATAAACCAGGCCAGTACATCTACTCCTACCTCAACTACAAGTCTAAATTTGATTTGAGGATTTCAGGCTATTACACATGTTATGGAAGATATGAATAATCGGCTTCCAGATCATCTATGAAACAATTATCCTTTAATAGTATTATTATACGATCATAAATTTCATGTTGATTAGTTAAATCAAGGAGATCCTAACATTATATTGATGTTAAGTCAGTTTTCAGAGATATTGGAGTAGTTCAAGAAGCAAGAGGAAAGTCTTCATGTGTTTCTAAAGGTCAATATAGTGGAGAATCTTTATGTCAATAATGATTCTAGGATGCTGATAATTTACCTTGGAGATAGTTTGATAAAGAAGCTAATATTACAAATGGCTGAGCTAAAGGGGATGTTTCAATCCATTCAAAATTCATACCCAACCAATCCTCAGACTTCTTTCTTTTTCAAACCGTGAACCATGAAAATGATAGTTTTTTTTCTCAGTCACAAACTTTATTGTAATAATGTATTTATTGATCAATAAATTTCTTTACCGTCTATATGTTACATTTTATTATTTTATTTTGTTTTATATGTTTGTCTGTTATCCAAAATACAATTCTCTTTATTCATTATAATTACTTAAAACAATCACTTAACATTCTATTTGATATTAAATGTGATTTAATCTTTTTTTATACATTCTACATGATATCACAAAAATGGGGGATAAAATTCAATAAACACAAACATTTCTTATATTTTAGAAATGTAGATAAACTTAAATATTTCTTTGAAATTTTCCTTTAGAGGAGAACTTAAAATATTTTTTATTTATGGAAAATAATTTTGTCCAATCGAAATTATTATCTTTTAATGTTTAAAAAATTTTAAATTACATTTATAAGATTATAGTTTTAATTTATGGGTTTTGTGTTCAAAAAAAAGGATGAGATTATTGGGCATGTATTGTCTCAACAATACTCTATAAATATTATTGATTTTGATGATCACAAATACCCGTGTTTGTTTTACTATTGAGTTTATTTTGAGTGTATTTCAGGAAATTTATATTCATATATTGAAATAATATTCAACTATTTATTTGTGAGAAATATTTGTTAAATTGTTTGGAATGCTCTTATGAATATTCTGGAAACACAGTTCACTATTTTTTGTTTACTATAATTACTATTTATTCAATACATCAAAGAAAGTAACCTATAAAACATACCTTAAGTTTATGTTAAATTTTCATCGTATATGGTTAATCAAAATTAAATTTGAAGAAACGTATGGTTAAGGAACATTATATTTGGATAATAACCTTACGTTTACTAGAATAAAAAAGTATGGTTAAAAAACCCTACGTATGTATGAAACATTACAAACGTGTGGATCTTCAAAATTACTTTTGTAATCAAACTTTAGTTATCCACCTTACATTTGGGAAAGGTGAACATATGAATAATCAATGTTACATTCATAGATCTATGATGACATGGATAATACTATGGATCATCAACCCTACGTTATGAAGTTGAACACTACATTTTTTATTTTTTCATTTTGTGAATGAACCTTATGTTTAACCTTTCATCATTAGAAATTTGAATTCACATCTTTATCGGAGCATTTTGTAATAGTCTTTATGGAATGTTAGGGATATTTAAATCTCAATTTCAACTCATTCAAAGCTCATTATAAATGATTTAATGATCCGTTTACAACGCATATTTTCTCTCATATTATTAAGGGAAGTTACAACTACTCGGAGTTGTATTCTTTGAATTTGAATTTACTCAATTTATCAGGCATCTTTTGCAGATCTAAAATCTTTCTGTGAGATATATTGTTATATATATATATATTAGTGTCAGATATTTTTATATACAACGATCTGAAGAATTCTTCACTGTTTTTATAATTCTTATTCTTTAAGATTTATTGTGAAAATTATTTTTCTGCTACAACGATCAAACATCTCAGAAAAGAAGACTATGTTTTAGAGATATATATTTTTAAATCTAGAAACATGATGCTCTGTTTTTGTTACTATTTTTAAAATCAAATATCTCTTGTGAAAACTAATCTCCATAGATATATTTCAGGTTTATTATTCTTTTGAATACAAGATCCATATTTTATCAGTTTCATGCTACTCAAACTGCAAGCTACATCTATTTATCATCAATCTACATCTTATCTCTTTTGAGTTTTGATTGCTCATATTTAGTAATGGTGGTGTTTCAGCTTCTTTCACTAATATGTGGTTTTATTAGTTCCATGTAAAAGAACTATAAGTCCACGTTTTCTAAGCCTTTGTCTATAAGGGTGACAACTATTTCACTAAGTTGTAGATATGTATTATGATACGAGGACCTTACTAGTGAAGTTAACCAACCCCACAGAGATGGTAATTGGTGAAGTGGACTATGTAATCTTTAGTCCCCGAACCACTATAAATTTCTGTGATTTGTTCTCTATTCATATCTGCTACATATATATTATCACACATAAACATCAGAAGCTTTATCTACTGTTGATGTGAATTGACGAAATTTTAAAATATTTTAAAGAACATAATTCACACCCATCTTGTGCAATCACTATAGTCTTTTTGACCTAACAACTTGATCCACGTTTTATAATATGATGGAACACATCCTATTTTGATGTAAATTGATTTGGTATAGAATTCATGAATAATAACTTCACTATAATTTCTATGAAAGCTGCAATTTGAGGAGGCATATTTAGATATCATTCCAATAAGATAAACTAGGTTTTGAGATATTCTTTAGTGTAAATCCTTCTCAGATAGTACTTAATGAAACCCTTGATGACTCCCTTCTCTTTGGAAGTCTTGATTAATTTAGCTTTAATTAGATTATACTATTTTCTCCATGTACAGTAATGCCTTATTTCCCTAGATTTTATATTTCCTTCACATTATCAATGATATTATGAATTTATTCCTAGATGAGAATTAAAATAATACATTCATCAATAGAGACTGATTGAGGAGATGCTGAGGCATATATAGAGGCTCTAAAAGGATTGGTAATAACCAATTGATTTTTTCTATTTATTATAGCTATCATATATATCAAATATGATTATAGGGATCTAATATGGAATCTAAGAAAATCAAATAATATTTCATAAACTATAAATATCAAGATTTATACGATCTATATTGAGTAATAACTTAGTTTAGATGTGTGTAAGTACACTCTTAATAGTATAGGAAATATTTTATTCTTTTTAATGGTTATTTTACCAAATAAAACTTAAAAAAACTTCTATTAAAACTTCAAGAAGATCATTTTTAAACTATATATTGTCTAAAAAACTGGCCACTAATGGTGGATATGAAGATGTTATAGCTTATGAAAGATAAACACGAACATATTTTGGAGGTGGATGAGCACTCTAAGAAGAGGATGATGAGTTAGAGTCACTAAACTCAAAATATGAAGTCCTTCTCAAAGTCTCTCATTTTGGATAGAAAATACCTTGTGGTATCTATACGTATTCAATGTAGGTATGTAATTCCTTCTTAGATTATTCCTTAACAACCACTTCAATTCTATGAGAATATTCAAAATGAGGTTCTTCTTGAGAATATTTTGTGGGTATAGCTTTGAGGGAGGGAGGAGTATCCAATATTTTTAAAATACCCTCAAACTACCATGTCTAACTAGACCTTCTAGAATAATATGTGGGGGAAAAATTTATCACAACAAATTATTTCCCTTTTGAAACAATAGAAATGGAAATATTTCATGAATTATCAATATTAATATCCGTACAATTATTATCACTGCCATCATTAGTAGTAGATAAATCCATATCAAAAAATGTATTATAAAAGGTGATCCTCCATTGACGGGTGTGTAATTTAAGATAGGAGATCCTCTTTCTCAAAATGGTAGGAACTCCTCTATTTGATCCACATTCAAATCACACTTGGAGTAATTTAGAGAAGGTTTAAATAGAATAGATCTTTTAATTATATCCCCATTTAGTTTTAAAACTCTTATTTATATTATTTCAATAAACAAATGGATTTTCGGGTCCTTTTAAACTTCAATATAAATTTTAGAAATCTTTGTAAATTCATGATTAGGAGACCCATAGGTGAAAAATTCTTAAGCTCTTCTTGCTTCCTAATCTACATCAACTGTTGCTTGATTTGGACCTTCATCAAAAGGGTATATAGTATCAACAATCTCATATAGTTCTAAGAGAGGATCAATAATATCCCCTAGTCTAGAAATTCTTTAGATTGGATTGAATCTCTTATATAGTATTTCATCATCAGTTATCCAAATCCTCTTCCAGGTATTATTGTTGATATTAATTATTTTATATGTGATTTTATTTAAACAAACAACACCAGAAAAGACATATCTATTTACTACTTGAAGAATTAATATTTTCTACTCAAGAATAAGAGAAACAAACTTTTGGTATGGATGTGTATTGAATCATGAAGAAGTATTTATAAAATCTTACATATACCTCAAAATGAATCTAAGAAGACCTACTTGAAATCTATGAACCATTAGGTATTAAGAGAAATGATCTTAATAACTTACTGAGATAAAGTCTCTCTTCCCTAGGAATATGGTTAAAATAACCTAAATTCTCATCCAATCTTGTTTTCACATGTCCTCTGATTAGTTTGTTCATCACCATGATCTTCTACCATATTCCCAATATCAAATTTTGGATGATTTATAGGATAAGAACAATGATAGGCCTCATACTCTCTTAGATGTGGAACGAGTAAACAATCATCCCAGAAGATTGAGGGGAACTCACACTCTTGACCATGAATATTTGTCATATTCACATCCTCATGATCTTTATCTTGAAAGACCATGTTCATATAGAACTATTTCATCACTCATGGATAAAAAGGGGATATTTTTATCCAATAACCATCACATCCATCACTGATGAAGAATAGATCTCCATACTAAGGAACTAGTAGACTTCAACCACTTGGTATCCATATCATTTTTATGGACAAATTCGTGAGATAAAAAATGCCTCATCAAAATCGTTCTAGATTTTCTTGAACCTGATTTTATCTTTTGGAGGATTTTGGATTATCTTCCTCAAAATATATTTTCATTTTGACTACACATGACTAATGTTATTAAATCAAGAATCTAGGTATTCATTGAATAATGATTTGAAAAATGGTTCTAAAGAGGTTTTGGATTGAATTATATGGGAGTGTGATGATTCTGATTCTAATTTTATATTTTTTAATCATTTATGGATTTTTTAGAAAAACAACATGTTGAAAAATAAAATGATAATATTTAACATATTTAAAAACACATACAATATACATTTTTAAACAAAATAAGTAAAAAAATATTCATTATAATGTGAACAAATATATATGTATATATATTTACAAGTATGTTAATAAGAATATTAAAATTATACTATAAATTTTTTTACACAAAATCAATCATACCTAATTCATGACTAATATAATTTAATCTCTCATAAAGAATAGGATTTTTAAAAATGTCAGTAAGCTGATATTTGTTTCCAATGAATTTAAGAGTCATATCTCATTTTTAAAAATTACCTCTCAAAAAGTAATGATTTATATCACGGTGTTTTCCCTATAATTAGTTAAAAGTTTCTATAAATTTTAATAAAACTTATGTTATCATTATTTATAGGGAAATATATGAATTTATATCCATAATATAGTAATTTGTGGTTCAAATACAGATTATATGCATAGAAACATTCTATAGCTTTGTACTCAGATTTAATAGGGGAAAATACAATAGAATTATATTTCATACTACACCATGAAACTAGAGACTTCCCCAAGTGGTGAAATCTTATAGAGGTGTTTTTTATTTATAAATTATAGCCACCAAATTAAGAATATGAATAATAGATTAGATAAAAATATTTTCCTATAGAATAAAAAAATCCTAAATTGGTATTATTTTTTAGGTTTATAGAAATTAAATTTGATTCCAAAGGATTTTATTGAATTTTGGAACACATAAAAATACAAAAAATAATACCCAACTTTTTATCTATTATGTAAAGTTAACTCATAATCATATCTATATATGTAGTTTGATCAACTAGTATAAAAATTTCACCAAGATCCAGTTTAAAGGTGGTACTCATTAGGGCATCACTTCCTTTTTTGTTATCCAACATGATTTTTTTAAAAATATTCTTTTAATGTCATTGGTTTAAATTAATTTCTTATTTATTATAAATAACTTGAAAATCAATAAATAATTTTAATTCACCAATCAATCTCATTTCAAATTATTTTTGTATATGTTTTGAAAATTCAGTAAACAAATAATTTTTTGAAGAACAAAAAACAATATCATGAACATAAATTTTTTTACTAAAGTTTCTTTTGAAGTTATAATAATAAATAAAGTAGTATCAACAACACCTTTTTAAAAAAACTTAAAATAAGAAAAGTGTTTATATTATCAAACCAAGCATTATGATCTAGTTTTAAACCCTAAAAAATATCTTGTTAATTTAAAATCATGAATAATAAAATGTGGATTTTTAAATCTAGGGGTTTGTTCAAGAAAAAATTCTAAATAATATAATCATTTAGGAAGTCACTCTTGACGTCCATTTTATATGATTTAAAATTTAATTGGTCTATATAAGACAATATCATCCTTATAGATTCATGTCTTGCTATAGTTGTAAGGGTTTCTTTGTAGTCAATACCTTCATTTTGATGGTACCCTATATTAATCAACCCAGATTTATTTCTAATGAAAACTATAGACTCATAAATATTATTCTTAATCACCCATTTTGTTCCAATGGTTAGAAAGTCCTAATGTGTTGCCAATAGTTCAAATAATTTTTCTTAAAAATGATTTAAATATTATTTCATATCCATTACCCCAAATTCTTTATCTATTTCTTTAGAGATTCTTTTAGGTTCATGCTTTGAAAATAAGGAATGATGTTTAACATTTTTTTTAATATGTTCTATAGACTAAGTACCTCTACCTAAATCTCCAACTATAGATTCTAAGGGATTTCATTTATGAGTTCTAATGGATATAGAAAAGAAGTACATGGTACATTAATTCTTCTTTAGGTTAAGGTATATAAAATTCCTTATTATTGGGTGATTTTTATAGAACATGTTTCACAAAACAATCACTAGGATTGGTTTGGGTATTTATATTTAATATTTAAAGATAATCCTTAGGGTTTTATAAACAATTCACTATAACATTATTCAACTTTAGTGGAAGTTTTTTAAACTGCCTCTAAACTTGTTTTTTTACCAGCACGACCCTTATCCCCCCAACCCCCCGACCCCCCTGATCCCCATGACCCCCCTAAAAACCTAGGCACAAACCCAGTGACCCTCAGTGAACTCGTTGACCCCCGTGACCCCCGATGAACCGCAGGACCCCGACAACCCCATGACCCCATCGCGACCCCTATGACCCCCAGAAGCCCTAGGATACCTTGACCCCTGCTACCCTCGTGACCCCGGTGACCCCGGAGACCCCCACAACCCTAGAGTCCCTGGTGACTCCCCTGAATACCTCGATGCGTCTAACCAGATCTCACCGCACCTCGCCTCCCATCTCTACTGACCAGTGCCTTCACTGCCCCTCTGTGCAGGTCTATATAACTTTATAGTGTGGTTGTGGTTTGATTTTGGGTTGGTTTGGTTGAATATTAGAGAAATTCCAATGAACAACATTAAATTGTTGTATCCATTACTATAAAGTAGTGAAAAAATTGGAAGGAGCTCCAACCAACACTATATTTTGTGCTAAATCTTGAAAAGAAGATTGCACGTGAATAGGGGTGCGTCAAATATACCGCGTTATTGTGGGTTTACATCAAAATAGCGCTAGAAATGGCACCTGGTTGGAGAAGAATCACTACGCAATTTTAGCGTTTTCATGCCAAAATGGCTTGGGATGGAGATGGTATTCATTATTTATTTTCAATATTGATGGTTGGGGTATGAGCTTTCATTTATAGGTTCCCTTTGTAGTGCAGTTGTGGTTTTCCACATGATTCTAGAAGTTTCCAAGCATGTGGTATGTGATTACATAATTTAAAATTATTAAATGAATTTAGTATGTTTTATATGCTTGTAAAATGTGTTTTATGAATTGTTTTAATGTATCGTAATATGTTTTCAAAGGGTTTAGAGGTGCGTATGTTTTTAAAGATGATTTTGAAAATGAAATTGGTTAGGTTTCATGCGTGACTTCTTTTTTATGATTTCTAAATGTGTTCCATGATTTGTGTAAATATGAGTAATTATAGTTGGATTCCTGAGTATTGAATAAATAATATTGTGTTATATCATGATATTAGGTAATTATTTCTTCTCTACTATGTTATGAGAATAAAGTGTTAATTCATACTTCACTATATCAGTGGAAACATGTAGTGATATTTGATCTGCTATGTTTTGATTTACTGTGATTATTTATATATAACAATTTTATGTTACACTCTTTAATTACTATATTATGATAAATGGATCATCTTTATTATATTATGTTTCAGTAATCTTACTTTATGGTATATTTTTGGTCATTTGAGATTACTTGTCCTTTTATCATGACATGCGATAAAATCTCATGAATCCGCGTAATTTGTAATAAGTTATTTATTCCAAGCTCATGCTTACCATATGCATATAATCTAACCATTAATGGTATATTGATAAGTTTTTATTATTGAATATTTAATTGGAATTACATAAAACAATAGATTTAATAGTTTATCCAACCTCTTATATTTAAAACAAAATTAAATGGAAATTGAAAAGCTATATCGACAACAATAATTTTTAGTGTTATTCCAGGATCTATTTTGGGAAATTTAATATACATGATTTCATTTATATTTGGAATTTCATGTTTACTTTGAGTGGTAAAAACAAATATCTTTCTCATAAGACTTGGATTTATCTCCGCTAGCCCTTCATCCATTCACCTGATGATTCTTGACATCTTCTACAAATTGGTTTTCCATGTATTTTATAAAGTAGTGAGTCATGTTTAAGTTAGGAGTTCATTTAAATTTCATATTCCTAACTTCTATTCAATTATTATATGATTTATCAAGCCCTTACATCTGTTTGTTATAGATACTTGGATGATATTGAGACAATACTTAATCAAGTCGGACGTATTGACGACACATCGACTAAATCTCAAATACATAGGAAATACAAAATATTTCCTACTATTGGCCGATCAGTATGGATGACCTAAAATATTAAATTGACAGAAATGAAATTATTATAGGCACATAGATATATGATGATGAATAGTGAAATTGAAAATCCATTTATTAAAGAGTTAAAGATACAATCAAAGAGACAAATGAGAGGTCGAACATGGAATGAGAACGATATAACAAAATATGTTAATAAAGAGCTTGTACAATGGTTTTCATGATGTATAAGTTCTTAAATATTGAAATAAATATGGATATTAGTTTGACACATACATTTTGTAAATATAATAGTGTTTTCTTTTTTTTATATCATGAATACTGATACTTGAGTAGATTTTTTAGAAGATTTGATATTTATTGCTCGAGGTCCTCTAAAACAAGTTAGAAAGTTCGACGTTTAAAATGTGAATGGATTTAGATATCATATAGTCGGTCGAGGAGAGGGTTTGAAAACATAGAATAGTTGTATATTTACATTTACTAATGTTAACTACTATGAAAAGATGACTGATATTATTGAATTAAACTACCACATGAATATTTCAGTTGTTTTATTCAAATGAAATTGGGTCGATATTATCAGTGGTGTTAAAAGATATTACTTGCAATTTACTTCTGTGAACTTCTCTCGTTTGATGGATGTTTGTGATTGTGAACTACAAGATCCTTATATCTTATCATTACAAGAGAAAATGATATATTATGTGAATGATGTTCTGGATGAAGGGTGGAGTATAGTTTCTCACTTAAAAAAAAGAGATTTCTATGATATGGGTGATGAAGTAGAAGATTTGACCTATGACATTGAATCTCATCAACAACAGGAAGCAGGAATATTTGTCCATAATGATATTGAAAATATTAGTCTAGAAAGGATGGGTTAAGTGGATGAATTAATGGAGTAGGAAACTGACATGACTGAAGGGGAAAATGATTGTATACAAAGTTATGAATTCTTTTAGCAACCAATTATTTCATTTGTCCTATCATTCATTATCATCTTCATGTATATTTTGTTTATTATTACTATGCATCTGTTATCATTTTTATTTTTTTCTGCATAATTTTTTTTTGAATTTTTTGTTCTGAACTAAATTTTATTTGATTAAATGAACATAATTTCAAGGAGGAACCATCATATTATTTCACTGAACCCTTCAGAAGCATCAGAAGTGAGGGAGCAGTGTGCCACTTCTAGTTCTTCCTGGGGATAATAGAGGGTCATATTCATAGGTACAAATTTCAATATTAATAAATTTGTCTCCAATTTTTAAGCTAACTATTTTCTCATTAAATATGGAAATAATGAAACTATATAAAAAATATATAAAAAGTTCAGATGTATAAAATCTGATCGAAGAGAAGATCATTGTCCCATTTGATTCATATGGGGTCCCAACGGATGACCCCATAGGATTACTTGGAATGATTCTTGGCTAGCTGGCCACGAAGCTGGTTTCTCTTCCAATTTCATATGATGATTAGAGGCATATGCATTCAAAATGGAAAAATAAAGTTTTTGATTCACAAATAATTTTAATTTTAATACATTATGGTTTAATTTAATGTCATTATGTTATTAACTTTTAATATTTTCAAAATGAATTTCTGTGTACAAATTGTTTTCCACTTTATAGTTGCTGATGTGCTAGCATGAATGTGGACATTGAAAAATCCAGGAAAGAAATTGAAAGATGTTAAATGGAGACTGTGGAGAGATGTCAATGATACTTAATTGAATGCCCAACAGATGTATGACAAGATACCTGATGGGGTACCCAAAGATCAATGGAACGTTTTTGTTGATATACATCGTGATGAGAAGAATATGGTATTTAAATATATAATATTATATTATTCTAATTTCACATCTATACATGTATTTTAATAGTAAATAACATTGAATACATTACTATTAAATTATATTTTATTTATTTCAAGATCTTTCGAGGAAGAATGAATCATGTCGGGCTAAGAAAGTCATCTCTCACACTACGGGGTCATATAGGTTTTCTAGAAGTTGACCAGCTTTGGTAATCATTTCATTAGTTTAAATATTTATAAGAAAACAATATTTGTTTAATATATTAAATAGTTTGTTTATCTTTGTTTAATGCAGTCACAACATTTCAGAAACCCAGCACGCCGAACTGAAGTGTGGTTGAATGTTCAAAAAAATATAATGGAAGTTTTTTTAATGAGACTACCAAAGAAGTTGGGGTATGAACTCATTTTTCATTGTAATAACTTATTATCAGTTGTCACTATACTAATATATATTGATTCTAATATGACTGATATTTTATTTATAGGTAAAAATAAAAGAACTATGGGATTCCAATCCTACGTAGTCCTACTCTGTCTCCCAAGATGACCCAGTTGCTAATGTTCTTAGGATGGAGCATTCGGTCGAGTGCACAGGATGGGTTTCAGACCCATAACATCTAAGGTATTTTAAAGGCCACTAGGTATTGAAACTACATATACTTCTAGTTGTACTCCGTCCATACCCTAAGATACTCCAAGAGTGATTGTTTCTATACAAAATATAGTTCAAGAACAGGGGACTCAAATATCTTATTTGTAGAAATTGGTGATTGATTTGTATTAGAAGAAAACCAGATCTACTCCAGATTGTATTGCATCAAATGGTGGTGAGGAGGTAAATCACAAAAAATTCAAAATCATCTAGTTTTAAAACATATATTTGGTTTAAGTTTAAATAGAAACATACAATAATATTTAATTTTCAATATAATGTTCTTACAGGTGGTACCAAGAAGAAGAGATGGAGGTGGAGAGGGTGATGAGCTGTTTTCATCACTGGAAAATGATAAGTTGTATTGTTAATACTTTTTAAAAATATTGTAACAGTTAGTTTGTATATGTATCATTTTTTTCATAGAGTTTTCACTTAACATTTTCATGACTTAAAATTTTCTTTATTTCTCATGTTTACTTTTATGTATTATAAACCAAATCATCCAAAGACACTAAGAATTTACGATCCTAATGTTGTATTAATGAATATTTATATTCATGAATCATATATGGATCAAAAATAGATATTTATTAGAGACTTCAATACTTTCATGAGACCAGATAAAAATATTGGACCACTCTTTTCTCAAACTGTTGTAGATGATTTCTCTTACTACTTAGATCAGTGTAACCTAACTGAAGTTACTATTGATATAACAAAATATACATGGATAAGGTTCACTATAAATGGAATATAGTCAAGCAAACTTGATAGATGTTTCATTTAGATCAATTATTGAAGTTACCACACTGAAATATCTAGGTTTACTCTTCCAAAGTTCATCTCAGATCACAACCCTATTATTGTTGATTTTCAAGAGTGTACCAAGAGGTCAGCACTATTTCCCTTAAAATTTAAAAATTCATGGATTATGATTTTTGGTGATGGGGAAGTGGTCATCAATGGCTGGAATAACACCTTTCATTGTGTCCCTCTACCTCCATATCAAACACATCACAAATTTCTCTCTTCTTTATTCCCGATTCCTGAACAAGTGAAAAATGATTCAGGAAGCAATTCTAAAAGAAGAGTTATATTATTGATGTTTAAGATCTGAATATTTACATAATAGATATTGGGAGGGGTGTTCATGGCCATAAGAAACTTAACTTGGCTAGTAAGGTGGATTTCAATTACCTATGAATTGATCATATTCACATGCTCCATTACATACCACATCGCCTCATCATGGTGAATGTGAAAGCCTAACTCGGCATGGACAAGCCCAATGATATCAATATAATCTATATTGAGTTATTTCTATATCCCACATAGATTAGAAAACTTTATATGGATGACCCTGTTATCCTAGGATTCAGTGAAAATGGCATCTCAATGGATATCCACGTAGCACAACAACTTCCCTAAACCATTGAAAAACATACTCATAGACTACCAAATATGGATCTACTTCATCATACTATCACATTCCCAAGAGTGTTGATCCTTTATATGCTTCTCTCCCTATGGCTCCCACATGTTCAGCGTTACAAATTTCCTATACAACCTATACATAATAACCCACTCGGATGACTCCTCCCTGATGAGTGCCACCTGCTGCTCTCCCATGATCGTGATGTTGTGGGGCCACTCCTTCCTCAGCCTTTGTAGTCTATCACATCAGCATCTATCCTAATAAAAACTCTCTCCATACACTATGTGTACTCATGGATAAGCATGTAGGTAGAAGTTAGTGGTGGGATCTCTTTTTTCCCTTTTCCCATCCTTATGGATGAATATGTGCCAGATTATTCATAGGATTGAAGGTTGTAATTTGTCAAACACACCACTTTACACATTTGGAGGTAGTAACAACATACACTTTAACTAATTTTTCAAACTGATGTGGATTGTATGGATTACATCTCATCTAGAAATCATATCTCACCACTAGCACCCCACCTCGTAAGGCCATGAGGTACAAACGTTTCTTGACAGTCCCCACAACATCATCAGTCACCATCCATGTTAGGAGGGGGAATGGGTGGAACATGATTCGTTCTCTTGACCAGACCATTTTAAGCACATCCATAGGGTCTGACATGAGCGGGAAACATTAGGTGATGTTTCAAATTATAGGATGGAAATTGGTACAGGGTGGAGAGATGTGGTCTCAATAATTCTATCCCCCCATGAGTGATACTACATAGCAATATATGAAGTGAAAGAAACTTCAAACATGGAGTATATTCTACCTTTGTCTGATCTAATATAGCACATTGTATAACTCCTCCAATATAAGAACATCTAGATTGATGGCGTACCCCATATCAAACATCACCACCTTAATGATGGTCCATGACCACACCCCTATGTGTGCATCCCTCATAGGAGGAATCCATCTATAGATCATCATGGGAATTTACCCCATAACCCTAAACATGGGAGAATTAGACATTATTTTATAGCCCCACAACATCCACTATCTCTTCAATAGAATATTTATATACATTATCTCCTTCCCCATTCGAATACACAAAGGAATGTGTTCTACCACCCTAATATATTTTCATATAGCTCGTTCAGGAAGTAGTTAAACTACTTATTGAATGAGATTTCCTTTACTCATAGCTTGTTGTGTTGGTCCCTTTCACCAAACATGGAAATGGAAATAGAAGAGTTGGAATATTCTCCCGGTCCTCCCACACATTCTCTATAGGGTGAAACTCATCATAAATCACACCTTGAATCAAGATCCTAAAAAATTGGTAAATATCCCATTAGAAGAAATGGTATGAGTCATGTCTTGATTAGTACATGTTCCATATGACATTATAAGTGAAATGGCATGGAAACTCCCTCCATGGAATGGGATTATTATTTTACAACTCTTACAGTGCAATATTTAGACAACAATATGGTATCCTATAATATCATATTTGATCACCATACCATATTCTTTATCTCTATTATGTACTTACAAATTGAATAGGTGTTTAGATTTGAAAGTTCATTTTCTTATGAAAATGTTGGTTTCTATGTATTCTTTTGGATTTAGGATGTATGCGCATGTAAAATTGGAACGTTTTTAGGGCACTGGTACTGTGGATATGGAATCATCTTCATTTTCTATAAATCTACCATTAGTGGTGGTTTAAACCGCCATAAAAGGCAATAATTTATTGGTGATTAAAACCACCACAAGGTAGATTTTATTTTCCGTTACC
Source organism: Viscum album (assembly GCA_963277665.1). Lineage (NCBI taxonomy): Eukaryota > Viridiplantae > Streptophyta > Magnoliopsida > Santalales > Viscaceae > Viscum > Viscum album. The sequence goes on from OY728128.1 coordinate 861,707,211, forward strand.
ATTTCTTGATGGTTGGTCTTGGGTTTAGGTGTAGTTTACCCATACAACAGATTTTTTTTCAGGGCAGTTTAAATCACCGTGAAAAAAAAATTGTCCTAGAAAACTTCCACTAAACGCACGAATAACCACCACGAAATGTGATATCTATGATGGTTACTAGAAACAACCACCAAATTGAAGAAACCACTGTGTATTTTATTTTGACATACAATTTAGCAGCCTTTAAAACAATCGACATATCCAAAAAAACCCACCGCTATACAACAATTTTCCTATAATAATTATTAGGCTAATATGGATCTATTTCAACAAATTTTACATGTAAATATTCTTCTACAATTTTGGGCTATTTATTAAACACCCTATATTATTTACTGATGTTCGAATAACAATGGAAGATTTATTCATCACTTTTATATGTAAATATATTTAAATTACGCTTTCCACTGATATTAAATACTTTTCACCACAAACTCAAAAGTAATTAACCTTTTTTCTTCAATACCACAAATCATATAGATCCTTCTTCAAAACATTTATAAAAAGAAGATGATCGATAATATAGAAAATTATATTGACATATTCTTCTAAAACATTAATAGATTTTTCATACTAATTTAGTATAGTATGGGAAATATATTGAAGTTTTTTATTTCTTCTTTCTAAAACACCATTTTGTTGGGGAGTCGTTATAGAACAAAAGTTATGATTGTAGCCATCTTGTAAGTATAAATATTGAAATTATTTATTTTTAAATCCCTGAATAATATCTCTCCTAAAATAGTTAATAATATTTCCACTAAAATTTTCTACATACTTTTCATATTTTTCAAAAATAAGGAGAAGATTATTTTGTGAAACCAAAATAATTCAAATGTTCATCTAGAAAATTTATCTACCAGAACATAGTCATAATTTATCTTAATAATTCTATAAATACTAAAAGTTATAAAAAAGTATATGTGAACCAAATATATGGGCTGATAATTCCAAACGTCTTTCTTCTGTTTGAAAGTGATCATAGGTTGTTTCCTTTTTTGACACAGGTTATCAACTTTTCCTTTTATGAATTCTACTTTAGGAATAACCTTAGCTAATTATTTCCTACTTTGATTTCTAAGAGATTTATAGTTTTAGGGGTCTAATATCCTATGACATAGCCAATATTATTTATGAAAGGAACTTAAACCACAAATTTTATTAGAAAATAAAGAACATAAATCAACTATGTAAACATTATCACTATATATGGCATTAAAAATTAAACACGTTTAGTATCATAATTGTTTCAATAATTATTTTCAAATATAACACGATAAACATTATACCATAATTGAGATTTGATATGGATAATATACATTAAACCATAAAAAATAATAATTTACAAATTATAATGGAGTTATATTTACCAATTTGACTAAGTCTACTAATTTTTCCTTCAGCATTGTCAGAAAAAATTACATGCCAACCAACAACCAGGATACTGATTTTAAATCTTGATTATTATCTATTCATGTGTTTTGAACATCCAATTTCTAGAAACTATATGTTTTACTGGTATTGTTCATGCCTTATTCTATCACACAATTCAATAATAAATGATTTTGGTTCCCACACATTATTGGGTCCAAAAAATTTAGTAATAAAGGATTTTGAATCCAATGTTTTTTATTAGATCTATTATAAATATACTTAATACTTTTTGAAATAAAAATATTATTAGTTTTTAAAAAATACGGTCTTATAATATAATTCTAAGATATTGTGTTGATATAAATTTATTCATATAATTATTATTTGACTATTTTGGTATCCAATCCCAGTTTTATACTTTGTTGTGGCCTATTTACCAATCATCCCAATAAGGAATTCTCTTCCATTTGTAACCCTTTTAAGACACTTTTTTTAGTTTCTCATTCAACATTTTATGTTCATTTTTTTCTTTTAATCTTGGATAATTCTTGTCTTTTTCTCAAGAAATTTTTTATTTAAAATGTATAGATAAGGCATGTTGTTTATTTATAATTTTATACATATCATTGAGTTCAATGAAACATTCTTCCAGTATATTAAAATATTAAAATAAATTTTCATTGATCATATTTTCATCACTATTTCTAGTTTAATAAATATTTAAAATATAAATAATATATTTATAAAAATTATTTATTACCTAAGATGCATTTTACACAAAACACACATTTTCTCTATCAATATTGTCTTCTATAATCAATTTATATTCAATTAAACTATCCTCAAAGGCACTCCCATTATAATACATTGTTTTTATTAGTTTTTTTTATCCTCAAATATTTTATTCTACATAAATTTTAAACATTCATCTTTGATATTCCATTTTCTTTTGTATCATAACTGGTCAATTATTATGATTGATTCTCTAACATCATGTTCCCTATTTGGTCATACATTCCACTATAGTTTAACTACTTGACTATAAAAATTATTAATTATCTAAGAATGTTTATCCATATTCTTATCACCATCTAAGGTGATTAATCCTAATTGAAGCTTTATCATTGAGTCAAAAGTATTGAAATCAACTAATTTCTATTTAAGTTAAAATTTTTCCTTGTTACCATTCAAGTCATCCTTATGCATCGTGTGTTTTCTAATAAGATCCTTCACTAGAAATTTACATATATCATAATATTTACTAAAGGTTACATAGGTTCCTCTCTACTAATCTGGTAAGAATCATATGAGTCATATAACTTGATACTTATCGTCAATTTTATTACCATATGCAAGAATTATGATAAAAATTTCATTGAACTAGATATACATATGATAAATTGATTCATTCAGATTCACCTAAAAGTTTCTTATTAAATAGTTTAGTTATTAAGTTTTATCTCTTTATCATTTAATGTTCCTTCATGATAAAGAAAATGTGTTTCCCTAATTTTATAAGCAGTAGAACATGAATAAATTCTATTAAACTCATATTCTCCTAATTCATAATATAATGCATTCATGTATTTATAGTAATAAGAAAAAGTGGACATAGTGGAGTCACTCCAATCAACTCTAGAAACTTTTGGTTGTTGATATTTTCCCTCTATTACAATCCAAATATCAAATCACTTCATTTCAATATAAATTTTCATTTTCATTTTTCATTGATCATATCCAGTTCAATTAAAATAAGAAGGCCTGTTAGTACCAATCCCTTCAAGCCTTTTATTATCCATAATGTTTTAAATTTAGAAATAACTTAAATTTTAATCTTTTTGGTAAACAAAATCACTGGTGAAAAGAAATAAAAATTAAATAATATATTTTGGTACCATATGTAGTTCGAAGTGGACAACTTGAGAGGGGGTGAATTAATTTTCCATTTATATAATCTATTAAATTGGATTTTAAACAAAATCACTCAATTTATAAAAGAATCCATGTTAACTAAAATAGAATAATTGTATACTATTTTCTTTCAAAATTATTCTTAAAAGTATGATCACAACTCGGTTAAAATAATTTTAATAATATTTTATCTTTTGAAAAAAATATACATTTATCAAACACTCTATTTAAAACACATATTAAAGGTAATTATAAAATTATTATTTTTCAATTGAGTATTTAAAAATAAAAAAGATTTGTTTTTTGAATGGAGTATTAAAAATAGGAAAACAAATAGTGGAAAAAAAATAAAAGGCTTGGTCTCTGTTGAGACCTAGTCATATTTATTTGGAAATCACCCACTACCAATAATTTTATTAATAAATAAACTGACATACTACTTGGATCATGTTTTATGTACAACTATACATAGATAGTATTGGATACACAGAATATTTTCCAATTCTATAAGGTATAATAAAATTTTATATATTCAGCTGGCGTTCCATGCTACACAGTGTAAGGATCCAAACTTTTATAAATGAATTCCCTTTTATAGTTGAATTTAAAATTCAATCATGTATTATGGTTATAGAAAACACATGCACTTATTTGGTATTTTGTTAGAAATATTATATCCTATCATATTTAATTTACTATTAATCATTGTAACCATTCATAATATATCCATTGAACATTGATCATTTAGTTAGTATTAATGCTGTGTTTTGATAAATCCAATTGACTTTGAAAAAGGATGTTATGGCCTTAACTAGTAGGATTGTAACCTATGAAGCCCATTTATCAAATATTATTTGGGATATAGAATCACTATGATTTTCACTTGACCAATACCAATCCAATATCCAACAAATAAAGAATTAGAGAAACCATTTATAAGTGATGTTCAAGATCATGGTGATCACAGAACAAACCCTGTACGTCGAATCACCCCATGAAAATCTCACAATCACACGCCCCACCCATTGGGAATTTTATGGTGAAATAAAGGACTATGTATTTAGACTCTAATATTATGAATTTTTATATGTTATATAATAATGAGTAAATTTAGTTTATATTTTCTACACTTTGTAATTGATTTTGATTTTGATATGATAAAACAAAAATTGTAATTTTTTGTGTAATATGAAATTTCAAATATGATAAATATTATTGACAAATTCATGAATATTAAAAATTATTGAAATATTAATAAAATTATACAATTAAAAAATAATATTTTTTAAATATAAATGATAATATAATTTTTATGAAGTCAAATGTAATAGTTATATGGGTTCAAAAACATTTATTGTCAGAAAAAACAAGTATTTCACAATAAATGTAGATTCTTGTTTTAAAATTTTAAATTAAAATATTTAGGAAATTATATTAATAAATTTTTTATTATTTTTGGACTCGTCATGTCTAAATTATCCAATAGTGAATTTTTAATATTTTTTGGATATCGTCAATTTTTTGTGTAAAAATTAAATATGGTATAAATATATGGTGTGTATTATGACATCATAATGATATACAAGTGATGTAATAAATTATATACAGAGTATAAATAGACAAGTATACGTTTTTAAATTAAAATAATGTTTTTATGTTATTTAATTAATTTTATATAAATCCATATGAATCCTTTAAAACCTATATTATATTTTAAATTTATTAAAATAATTCATTATAAACATGAATCGTTTACACATCACAAAGAGTAATATTTTATTGAGTTAGGACCATGAAATTATAAAAAAAATTAAAACCCATCATATTTTTAAGAAACCATATTCGAAAACTATGGGAATGTTTGTGGCTTATATTACATTATTAAATATAGTCAAAAACCTATGCTTGGAAAATAATAAACAACTACTTCTATTTCTTATAGAAAACCACCCAATACCCACATTAATATTCACTAAAAAACTTTGTAACACATTCTCAATCTACCAAACCCTCTTTATATTCCTCATAGGGTTCCCAAAATCTCTCAATAAGCTACTCCCATGCTTCTGGAATCTCCATCTCAAGGTAATAAATCCTATCATTCTCCTCTTAATTCAAGGACTTTATTTATGAAATTACTTTTCTTCTAATTAATATTGATGTGTGTTATTTTATATATCCATATTACATCCCTTATTATGTGAAAGTGACTATTTAACCCTTTCACTATCATTTACCCCTACCATGACACATTATATACCCCCGTTACACTGCAAAACATTCACTGCGATTTTTCTATGTCGAATTTTTGTTCAAGAACCCTGATTGTATTTTGAATTTTAAACACCATATTTTCAAGTTGTATTATGTTAATAGATATAATATTTACTATAATCGGTTACTTATAATTGATGACAAGCCCCTTTCTCTCTCAAAAATCCGTTTTATGAATCATTTAGTATTGTCGTTATGCTACTAGATTTGTCCAATGATTTCCATGCCAAACATTTTCTAAAGTGTATAGCTGTACCCATTTTCACTCAAGGGTATTCACCTAGCTGTAAATATAATTAATTTATTGAAGATTACCATGTATTTGACACATAATCCATATTCCTGGGATTATATGTGATGAATTATATTTTTATATTATATGATCTATATGGAACACTTATGCTTGCACATGATATGATTATGATTTGTTCACCCATATGGCACTCCAAAGCATTGGGTAATGTTTTCTTCTCCTGATATAAAATGTATAGTGTAAAGGAGGTCATCATAAGTAAATTATGTTATGATTTCTTAATGTTTAAACTGTACATATTCTAATGATGTGATGTATAAAGGTGTTTCCACATTACCATGTTTTTTTAGGTTATCATTCCATATCATTCCTCATTTTTTATTTTTATTATTCTCTCTGCTTTTAGGTCCCATTGAAATACCTATTATCTAACATGTAATAATTTATTGATGTTAGGATTTTTTTTATTCCCTTATCAGGATTTAAAGGTCACCAATTTCTTATATATGTACTTAGGTTATCCTATACAGTTGTATGATTGATGGATAATTATGATCATGTTCAAGAGCTTTTCCATAATGCTGATTTACCCCTATTTTAAGATATTTTTAATGTCCATATTTACCCAAATAAAGTAGAATTATCGATCTTTTGAGTGGTATTTAGTGTATCTTATGTAATAAATCACAAATTAATGTGTATTAAAGACAATGGTTTTCATAGTTCATATCATACTACTGTCTAGTTATTATTATGATTAGAATTATAAATCTATAGTAAAATAGCTGGGTATAGTACTAAGTATAAGAAAAAATACATATGTTTTGGTAAAGAATAGAGTAAGTGATTTTCATGTAAATTTATCCTTTTCTGTATACTAAAATTTGATGTGTCTATAGAATAAAGGTATATAGGGGTAATAATTCTAAAATAGTCATACTGAGCTAGACTCGATCTTCAATTAGTGCATTATAAAAGGCCTTACTGCACACCAAGTTTTACAATCTTTGGGGATATGATTTGGTAAATTCAAAAGCTTGTTTCGAATCATTACTAAGGGGAAAATCATATAGTATGTTGTGTTAGAAAATATATTATAGATAACATATAATAATTGCTATAAATTCAAAAGTTATGGAAATATATGTAATTTATAATTTATCCCTTAATTTTCAATGTATTCTCATTTGTGTTTTTAATAGTTTAGAATTACTCAAACCTAATTATCCTTATATTATAGCCAATGGATAGAAATAGGAGGAACCAAGTAACCCAAAAACGTGAAGGGAAATGTGATAACTTCCCAAATGAGATTACCAGCATGATAGGAGTTGGAGTCAAAAACATTATGACACTACTCTCTTAGTTGAATCATGTTCGTAATAGAAACTTGAATCAAGAGGAATTATGAAATACCCCTAATAAAGGGAAAGATGAAATTTAGTCCTTTATATGGCAAGAAACTCCAACTTTTTATGGATCATATGATACCTTAATTGTAGAACAATAGATCAACTCCATTGAGAAAATCTTCTCCATCCTTCAATGTTCCTATAAGGGAAGGTTATTTGGGATATTTATCATATAGAGGGAGAATGAAATTAGTAGTGCAAATTGATCAAGAATAAAAATATCAAGAATAAGATCTATGTGATGAGGTTGAAGGAATTAAAAACAAGTTTTTATAAAATAATTTCCTCAGATTATACAACTTAAAACGGAAAATTATTTCATTTCACCCAAGAAAAAAGATGATGAATTCATCAGGTAATACAAGGAAAATTTCACAAGAATATATGATACACATTAAGGTTTTTCATCACATATCAATACAATGATTACTACTTCTTTGGTGGGACAACATTGAGTCTATGAAAATCCTTGGATATTCAGAAATTTGAAATCTATGAGAAAATTATTCATTTTTCCCTCAAATTCTAAATAGGGATTAGTAAATATGAAGGGTCTCATGGTTATAGGAAGAGGAAAGTGGAGTTTAATTATAGAGTCATGATGGATAAATCTAAAAGTGGTAAGAAATTCCAATATCTCACTTCTCAAAAGTGTAGAAAGAAGCACCCTAAAAATTTCTTAAAGGTGAAAATTAAATGGTTTATGTGTGGAATGGAAGGGAACCTAGCTATCTATTATGAATGGGAGAAGCTATCCAATGTAATGGAGAATAGGAATCCCCTAGTCAACCCTCATCATATATTCCAATGTTTCAACTCTACGGACTAGAGACATAATGTGAACCACTTCCCTAAGCCAAGGGTTGACAGAGACAAGCAATTCTAACAACCTCCAAGGTAGAAAGATAGATCATATGCAATCATAGCCATTGAGGTGGATCTCAAAAATGAAGTGGTGATAGATATTATAGATAATCATTCAATAATAGTTAATTAACCTTTTCATTCTATTTCTACAAATTATTTCTTGCCATATAAATTTAGTAGATCTATTTAAAGACTACAATAGAGAATAAAAGTAGAGATAATGATGAACACATTAAATGGGGAAATTATTCCATCCCAATTATGTAACTCCTCCCATGATAATGTTTGGGGGATGAACATTCTAGAGAATCATATGTAACTCCAGTTAGTGTAGGTTTATACCATTATGGATATATCATGGCTTTTCATATATAGATCCCACATAAATTTCATCGAGAAGGAAATCACCCTTTGTATCATGAATTTTCCCATGATTCAGGGCAATTTCATGGTGGAGGGTGAATATTACATAGATCCAAAATATCAAGAATTGATATTATTTCATTATGATCAGGCATTTCATTCACAAATGATCAGATCAAATTAAAAGATCATCCCTAAAGACATTTCAATAGTGAGTGAACACACTGATGTCTTTCCTGAATAATTTTTTGGTCTTCCTCTTATTCGAGAGGATTAATATTCAATTGATATTACACATGAAGATTTTATAATATCAAAAATTATATATAAAATTGATTTTTTGGATCAATAGGAGATAAATAAACAACTATAGGGGAACACAGATAAAGGTTTCATATTCCCTTGTGCTTTAAATTAGTGTGAACCAGTCCTCTTTGAGAAGAAGAATGATGTGTCAATTCCCCTTATTATTGATTACTATGAGCTCAACAAGATAATGATAAAGAATAACTATCCTCTTCCATAAATTAATGAATCATTTAATATGTAATGTGGATCCCAATACTTCTCTATGGTGGATATTAAGATGAGGTATTATCATGTAAGTGTGAAGAAGGAGGGTATCCCCATGATTGATTTTCTAACAAGGTAAGAGAAATATGAGATCATAATAATAGAATTAAGACTTATGAATGATTCAAAAATATTCAAGGAATTGATTAATATAGTCATTATATATTACCTTGACAAATTTCGGGTAGTCTTTATAGGAAATATTCTAATATAATTCAAAAGAAAGGATAATCATGAAGAAAATTATAGGATTTTCTTAAATACCTTATGAATTGTGGATCATTATGAAAATTATAGAAAATGTGAGTTCTAGTTAAATATAGTCTCACACATGGGTAATATTATCAAAAAAATGTGATATCTATAAAACAATCAGAAATGGAGGAAATTGAAGGATGGATGAGGTGAACATTCGTGAAAAATATCTATAGTTTCCATAGAATGGATTGGTATTATCGTCAATTAGTGAAAAATTTCTCATGTATTTAAAATATACTAACTAGACTAACTTATAATAGATTCAAGTTCATTTGGAATAAATAATGTGTAAAGAGAGCTTCAATGAGTTGAAAAAGTGTCTTATCACTACATGTGTAATTATGCTACCCATAAGTGAGGAACATTTCACAGTATGCCATGCTGCTTTGAAGAAGTTCTAGGAACATATACTAACACAGAATGACAAAGTGATAGCCTATTCCTCAAGGAAACTGAACTACCCAGCACATGATTTGGAATTATTTACATTAATATTCACATTTAAAATCTCACGGAATTATCTTTTGCCCGATAAGTGTGAAATATGTTTGGACCATAAGAGCATTGAGTATATATTAACAAAGATAGAGATGAATACAGGAAAGAAATTATGGTTAGAGATGATTAAGGATTATGAATGCACCATAAACTACCATCCATGGACAGAAAATAAAGATACAACCTCTCTATGTAGAAAGGATACATTAATTTTATCATTGATGACAATTGAGAAGCATCTGATCTTCTTAGACTTGAGAATAATGGACACCAGAATCATAAAGCAAGGAATATAATCAATCCTTTCAAAAATAATTCCCCAAAATTACATTCTATATATCCCAAAGGATGATGAAAGAAATTATGTGTAAATTCAGAAGAAGGTGGAAATTATTAAAAAAGTGACATCTGTAGAGTTCAAAATCAATGAAGAAGATATTGAAAGATTTGGGTCATGACTATGTGTACCATTAAATATCGAGTGAAATACTGAACTATATATGGCTCACATAGCTTGACATACTCCATCCACCTAGGGAGCATGGATATGTATCAAGATTCGCAAGAGCACTATTTTTGGGACAATATGAAGAAGGGGATCATGGAATATACATCAGGGTTTCTTGTATGTTAGAAAGTGAAAGATGAAAGTAAAAAATACAAGTGGATAAGGATTACCCATACCAACATTGAATTGGAAAAACATAACCAAGTACATTTTTAATGGTATTCTTAATACCTTAATAGGATGTAAAGTTATATGGGTTGTGGTATATTTCTTTATAAAGACTTATCAATTCATTTAAATTTGAGATGACTTCTCACTTGATTAACTTTCAAGGATATACATTAGAGAAGTTGTGAGGATACATGGAACAAAACTATCAATTATTTCTGATTGAGATACATGATTCACCTTCATGTCCTGGAAGAATATCTAACATTCTCTAAACATTGAGTTGAATATCAACTTGTCTTATCAACCTCAAATTTATTCCCAATATTAGAAAATAATCTAGACACGTTAAGATAATTTTAGAGCATACTCGATGGACTTCAACTGAGGATGAGATCAACATCTTCCTATGGTCTAATTCTCATACCATAGTAGTTTCCACTCATGCATCCAAATAGATCCCTATGAATTTATTTATAGTAAGATATGTAGAACTCCTGCATGCCGGGACGAAGTAAGTGAACAAAAATTGTTTGGGTCCTGAAATGGTTAAGGAAATGGTGGAAATGGACAAGACCATTCAGAAGAATAATAGGGATTCTCAAAGTTGACATAATATATTTGATAAAAATCATTGATGAGACCTATGTTCGATTTTAGAGATAAGTTATTACTCCACATATCCCTATGGAATAATGTCATGATATTTGGGAAGAAGGGAAAGTGTATTCCAAGATTCATTGGCACCTTTTAGATCCTTGATCACATCAGATTGGTGGCATATTGACTAGTATTTTCAACTAACTTATATCATGTACATGATGTGTTCAATTTATACCTTTTGATGAATGAAATACAATACCCCTTAAATTCGTTTAATAGAGAGGTGGTACCATTGGATAATGACAATTCACATGAGGAGCAATTGGTGAAGATATTAGAACGTAGTGAAAACATTCTACGAAATAAGACCATGCACCTGATGAAGTGCTATGGAGAAACCAGATGTTTGATAGAGTGATGTAGAAATTAGAGGAGTTGATGAAACATATGTACCATTATCTATTATAGTGTGTGAAATGAAAATTTTATGGCTGAAATTTAGTAATGGGGAGATTGTAATGACCCAAACATTAATAAATAAAATTCCCTTTTTGAATGTGTTAAATTTCTTATTATGTATTATGGTTGTGGAAAACACATGCACTTATTTGGTATTTTTTAGGAATATTATATCTTATCATATTTAGAAGACATTAATAATCACAACCATTTATTATATATCCAATGGACAGTGATCATTTTAGTACTATAAAAATAGTTTTTTGATAAATCTAACTGACTCAAACAAAGGAGGAGATCACATTGACCAGTAGGATCATAACATATAAAGCCCATTTATCATAACTTTTGAGGAAGACAAAGTCAAATGAATTTTCCATTGATTAAGAAAAATCCATGACACAACAACTATATCTTGATAAAACCCATTTATGGGAGATGTTCAGGCTCACTGATTTCACAACTCAAACCATATACACCGAACAACCCCATTCAAATCCCACCATTGCACAGCTAAGACTTCTAGAATATTATGGTGTGATAAAGGGCTATGTATCAAGACCCTAAAAATATTAATATATATATTGTATTAAATAATTAATATATTTAATTCTTGTTTTCATTTATTTGTAAATTATTTTTTGGTATGATAAAACCAAAATTGTCTTTTCTAGTAATATGAAATTTGAATTAAGTAATTCATTTTTTATTAATTCATGAATGTTATAAATTAATGACATATTAAAAAAATAATACAATTAAATATTTAAAAAATATTAATGATAATATAATTTTTATGACGTCAAATATAATTGTTATAAAGGATTGAAAACTATTATTGTTGAAAAAACCAAAATTTCATAATAAATGCCGACTATAGTTTTAAAAGAAAAAAGTCACACATTTGGAAAATAATTTTGATAAAATATTTACTATTATTAGGAATCATCATGTCAAAATTATCCAATGGTAAATTTTTCTTAAATTTCTGAGATTGTTGAATTTTCATATAAAAATAAAACCCAATATAAATATACGGTGTGTATTATGACATCATAATGAACCAAAAGTGATGTAAGAAATAAAATAAAGGGTATCCACGAATAAATTTATTTTTTCCATTTAAAATAATTTTTTAGGTTATTTTATAATGTTTATAAATCAATTATGAATCCTCCACAACCTATATAATATCTTAAAGTTTTTAAATAAATTTGTTATAAACATGACTCACTTCTACATCACCAAGGTTAATATTTTATTTCTTTCTTCCTATGATCTTATAAAATAATGGAAAGCACTATTATTTGGTAGAAACTATGGTAAAACCATGTGATGGTTTTTTTCATTTTAATTTATTATATAGAGTATAAAACCAATGTTTGGGAAATAATAAAGAACTCTCCTATATATTCTTATATAAACCCACATAATCCCTCATTTCCCTTCTCTAAAAAACATTTTAGCATGTCCTTAATATAACCTATCATATCAATATCCCTAATTAGGTTCCCCCATGATCTCAGTATGCCCCTCCAAATCATCTAAAATCACCCTCTCAAGGAAAGGGATCCTCTCCTTCTCCTCTTAATTCAAGTACTTTCTTTATGTAATAACTTTTTTTTTAATTCCTATTGATGGGATATGATTTTCCATGTCCCAATAAATACCCTTATTATGTGAAAGTGGTGATATAAATCTTTCAGTCTCATTAATCCCTCCATTACTCACTATGTACAACCATTATGCTGCAAAACTTTAACAATGATTTTTGCATGTCAGATTTTTATTCAAGCACCCTCTTTGTCTAATGAATTTTAAACCACAAATTTTATAGTTGGATCATGTTCATACATATCAATAATACTATTATTTTTTAATTAGCAGTCATTAGACACCCCTTTATTAAACATTAAAATATATTATGAATCTTTTAGTATTGTTGTTATGTTGCTGAAATTATCCAATGATTTTCCATGCCTAACATTTTTAAGGGTTATACCCATACCCATTCAACTTAATGATATTAAAATATTAGTATATATAAATCATTTATTAGGGTATCCCATGTATATAACATAAAATCCTTAGTTGTGGGATTAAATGAAATGAAATATGTTTTTATGTTATATGATCTATGTGGAACACTTATGCATGTACATTAGGTGATTATGATGGGTACACCTAGATAATGCTCCATTGCATTCGGTAATATTTTAGTCTTATGAGATTCCATATATAGTGTATGGGAGGTTATCCTAAGAAAATTATATTTTGATATATTAGTGTTTAAACTTGACTTATGCTTATAATGTCATGTTTATTATTGTTTCCACATTCCCGTATTGCCTTTATGTTATCATGCTATATCATAGCTCAATTTTCTTATTTATGATTCTCACACCTATTATTCCATATTGAAATTAATATTATCTTTCATATAATACTTTCTTCATGTTATGTTTTTTATTCCAATACCAAGTTTCATAGCTCATCTATTTCTTATATATGTCCCCAGGTTATCCTTTACAGTTTTATGAATGATGTAAAATTATGATCATGTCATGTAATAATTTAATAATGCTGATCTACCACCTATTTTATATATTTTTTAATGTACCTAATTATCACAATACATTATAATTCTATACGATGGGTTGTATTAATTGTAATATTATGTAATAAATCATGAATTAGTGCATATTAAAAGAATGAGTTATTAAAAAATCCTATTATATAGTTCTTCATGGGATAAGAAATATTGATAAAGGTAAAAAAAGATCACTATACTCTCTAGTACAATACAAGAGTTTTGGACTAGAAAATAAAACAGTTACATCATGCACTGTTGAAAAATGTAAGAAAAATTGTGTAAGTGAATAGAAATATTTTATGTATCATAGAATGTAGTTATGTTTTTATATAGGTGAATCTTCTCCTCTTGATGTCATATTTTTATTTCGAAATGATTTGAAAACATGAGTAGATGTTATATGATGTTTTGTTGAAGTTTAAGTGAGAATATAATTTTGTAGATGTTAAAAATAGATCATAAGTTTATATTTTAGGTTTATAAAAAATTATAGTGTTAATATTTCTTGAGAAGTATTTTTTTTCTATATTCAGTCCTCAATAGAAGGATAATATTTCGCCAAAATGTGCCATTGAAAAATAATAAATGGAGATCTATGTGCTTTAGAAGAAAATTAGGAAGTCATTAAATGATGCTCACTAGAATCTAATTCTACATAGAGAAGTAGTTGAATTAATATATTTAATAATAAAATACTTATTTATAGATAAAATAAATTTAATTATGTCACATTAGCATTCATAGTTGCTTTAATACTTTGCATGAATCCATGTTTAATTTCATGGTAGATCATATAGCCAATCACAAAGATTTACTATCGAAAATATTAAAAATATAGTCGATCGTCATATTATTATGTTCAATTAGGGTATAATTATAGTCAATCATCTTATACATACAGTTAATCCAAAACATTAACAAATCATGACTACCGACTACAGTCACTTCTTCTAGTCAAGCGGTTGATGCTTTATTTTTTCAAAAGACCACATTTCACATACAATTTCTCCCTTTAATTTACAATGCATTATAAGTCAATGTGTAGTAGATACATAACTTTGAGATATTTATGACATATTCATGGTCACTTCTATGTGGATTTGTAGTAAAAATGTTACTAAAGTGGTTGATCCAACTTACCATGTGGTAGAACTAATTATCCTTTTTGTTGATTCATCACCACATCAAAAACAAAGTTGTGATGACTTTTGATATAACCTATATTCATTATAATATATATCTTCTAGTTTCTTAGTTCCTTTTACATATATCTTCCATGGTGATCTAATGGTCATGTAGATGATAAATATGTCATTTGGTTGATCAGGTACATTGTGAAATTCCCATCACTTAGAGTTATAGTCGACTGACTTTTTTGGCTAAACTTCATGGTCGATTCTAGAATTAGAAAACATTTCTCTATTTTTAAATTTTATTAATATTTTATAAGACATAAGATATGTTATAGAAAACATAAAATATATTTTTTATTATTAAAACAAGGAGTTGTTTTACTATACCAATGATTTAAAAATAAATTCACTAAATATAAGAAATGTAAAAATATATCATTGTCCCAGATATAAAAATATGTTATTTAATTAATGTAAGATATAAATAAGTAAAATGAAAGGTAAAAATCACATTTAAAGTATATGAAATACAAATAAGACTAGGAAAATCCAAAAAATCAAAATTAAGTTAGTTAAACAAAACAAATTTTGGAATCAGTAGAAATAGATTAAGTTTTAAGATTACCATTCAAAAGTGCTCAAAATAAATATTTAATGACTACAGAATATCTATTGAATAAAAACAATCATACTAACATTAAATTAAATTCAATAATTTAATAAAAAAAACAATAGAAAATAAACTAGATAATACAATGTCTAATTATTTATCATTAAATAAAAAAGAAAAGAATTGATAATTCATATGATTTTCATGGTGGTGGGTGATTTTAAAATTAATTTACGATTTCAAAATATAGATTAATTTAATATAATTAAAAATAATATAGATATAAATTTAGAGAAGTTAAGGGTATTATAAGAAATTTAAAATGATTTAAAAAAAGTAGATGAAAATAATAGACTTGAAAATAAATTTAAAAGGAAAATTTATAAATAAATAAGTTAATGATATTTTATAATAATTGAAAAATATATCAAAAACATATTATACTAAAATTTCATAAAATAATAATTTAATTGAACAATATTTACCTACTATAATGATTATTTTATGAATGTTCAATTTATAAATGGAATGAAAAGTTATTTTTATTAAAAATTATCCTTTTTAATTTCAAAATATTACAAATGATAATATTTATTATCATACCAAATTTTTGATAATATAAATAGATAATGTATTCCTATTTTCTATATCAATCGATATGAATTTTAAACACTTATAAATATTTTAAAATATGTTAAATAAAAATGGTACTATATTATAAAATATAAAATATTATACGAAAAATTGGTTTTTATGAAATGATATTTATCAATAAACTATAACAACTATTTAAAGAGGTATAATAAATTCAGATAAATTTCTAGATAAAATCCATGAAAAAATTGATTATAATTATTTTTAATATGTCTTTATTATATTGGTGATTATATTCATAATGTTATTATTACAATAAAAGCATTATTTTGATAATGAAGAAAAAATCTTCATTATAGAAAATTGAAGATACGAAATTAGGTGACGAATAAAATATCATGTAAAAAATATTTTGATTCTGAGTATTCATTATCAAAATTCCCTTTTAATTATATAAATTGATTCCATGGAGATAAAATTTTGATTTATTTCCAATCAAAAGATAGATAGAAAATAATCAAAAGTAAAATTTCATACAAGAGCATGAAAAGCTGTATAGAATAATTATTTGACACTCAAAAACGATTTTTTATGAAAAATATGTGTTAAACAATTTAAAGATGATTAGTACAATAAATAATTTTTATTAAAATTTATTTCAATAGTGAAAAATATGTTTTAGAAAATTATTGTAAATCATTAATTTCAAAAAATAATTTTGTAAGTTAGAATGCAATTTTATCCGTATTTTATTATTAAATTTAATATATAAAAGGATCATCAAATTATCTTCCAGATTTTTTAATAAGGGATTTGATCAAGGTTTTAATCATCCAAATTAGATATTGTTTATATATTTAGAAAAATTATTTTATCAATATGTATAGGAATTAGTCTAATTCAACCTTTTATCACTTTTAGAGATATTAGATATTTTAATAATAAAAAGATAAAGATCGAATGATTTTAATATATTTTCTAATATTCAAACTATGTTTGGAAAACATGATAATTTTTTTAATTTAAATTATTTTCATAAATGTTTTTGTTGATATCAGGAAGTATATAATAAAACTTTATCATCTCAAATTTTCTATATTTTTCAGCAAGGGTGTATTATTAAGGTATTATACAATATTTACTATATTTTAAATATATTAATAATTTGAAACCTCTATAAAAGATATCAAGGATAGAGACCATCAATTAGTATACACAAATAGTGTTTTATAATTTTGGTTTTATGTGTATCATTAATATTTATTAAATCAACCTTCATATCAAGCACTGACATATAATTTCACATAACAATATGGAAAAAATTACATTCATAATTATATTTGAAAGTATTAGGTTTGAAATATAGATATACCATCATTAAAGATTTTTTATAAATAAAAATTAAAATCAAAATATGTTCTTTATATTTAGAAAATATAATTATGTTCACATCAAGATATTTTTTAAAATATTGTTCAACTGCCTAGAGAAAATACAACACATCACAGAGAAGTTAGTTTCAAGGATTGTATGATGACTATTACTTATCCTATTATTCACGAGATGGATAATAAAATCACATAGTATCTGAAATTAGAAAAAATTTAATTCAAATGGTTTATTCGGTTTTATTGTTATAACATTTCAGGAGAGAGAGGAATTGATATCTTGAATTTCACTCCTAAAAGTTTTACATTTTTAAAATTCCATCTTATAATAAAATTCCCAAATATTTCTCTTAATTTCAATTATATATAAGTTAGTAATATAATAAAAAAATAAAAGGAAAAAATAAGTGTTTATTGTGATTTTTTATTTTCACAAAACATACTCTAATACACTCCACTAACACCCAATGCTAGTATGAAAAATTTTATATAGATCTTTTTTTAAGGATCTCAAATACATGTGAAAAAATATATGACTTAGTTTTTTATAAATAACATTAAGAGATTTTAATAGGATAATTATTATAGGTTATTTACATTTCCACACTCCCACACTTTTTAAAATATGCGTGTTCTATATAAATTTGAAAAGATGTTAATTTTAAATTCAATTTGATAGATCAGAGTTGAATATAGTAATAAAATGATAATAAATCATATTCAAATGAAATACATGCCTCTAGAGTGTATATATAAAAGTTCTTTAGTCATATATTCATCTTCAAGGTTGTACAAAGAAGAAAAATATGTGGTATTTCCATATTCTTCTTCATTTTAATTCTCATTATAAATAAAACATGAATAGAAAATTTTCAATAATAATCATAAGATTCACCACAAATTTTTTTACAAGTATTTGATCTATTATTTTTTATAATAATTTTATGTATTTTATATTATCATTTTTCAATATATATAAAATCCAATAAAAATAAATCCAAATAATCCTTGGTCTTCTTTACTAAAATATGAATTTTCTTACCAATCATTGATATATATTCTAGAAAACATTTCTCATAAATTCTTGGGGAAAATATTTTAAAAATAATACCATTAAAAAAAACAACTTCAGATTTAAATAATTTTCTCCATTAAAATAGAAATGGAAATTTATCTATGATAAAATATGAAAAATAAACTATACTTCACATGTAGCATTTTCTTCAAAGATATCATACATGATAAACTAATAAATTTAAACTCTACTTCATATGTAACATTTTCTTCAATAAAGATATCATACATAACATCTCTATAAAATATTTAATTAATATTCAAATTTAATTAAATCTGTACGATTTTACTGCCTATTTTTAAGAAATATTTTCATGTGTAATTGACGCATGCCCATAATAGGGTGTGGAAAAATAAAATTTATTTTCCTAATGCAACACAGAGGATGACCATTGTCTTCTCACTTGAAGAGATTTCCCAGTTGTTAACCTAATTATTCTATCACACCTAAACTACTTAGTTTTTTTGTTTTTATTTATTCTATGAATTCAAGAAAATTTTAATGAAATAAGGCAGTGGAAAAATTAAACTATCAAGCAATGACAGAATGTGATTTGAAAAGAATGAACTTGTCTTCTGTGGTTTGTTTCATGGGATCCATCTTTCACATATATAGGTTTCTAAATTATGTTTGATAATTCTATTATGATATCTAATTCATGAATTACAATTATTTTATTTATTGGTGTGAAGTATTTAATTTATTTATCAATATTAATTTTACATTCTCTTATAATCATGGTTAATGTCACACCTCAATCGAGAGTGTGACATCTCCAATGACTTGGCTACATCATATTCCATTCTATACACTAAATGGTTAAAATTTATCTTATAAATAGATTGTAAACAACATAATAGAAGAAAAAGTTTTAATAAAAATTATAAATGATTATATGTTTATTTTCATCGTGGACAATATCCGTACCCATGCACTTCAATTTTTCACATCACAAACACAATAAAAATAATAATTTTAGTGTATAATGAAATGGAAACACTACTTACCTCTCCCTAGAAAAGGCATAGGTTATCAACTCATTATAAAGGGTAACATTTCATGGTGGTAATATGAGAAATAATAGAACAATAAAATAAAATAATAGATTTAATAAAAATAATGGGGATGAGAAAAGAAGAATAAGAAAAAACCGAAGAAGGAGAAAAATATGGGGAAGAATAAGAAGGGTGTGCAGAAGAAGACACAAAAATAAAAACTAGACATGAATAAGATTTTATTAAAAAAATAATCTAAAATTAAATTCAAAATAAATCTAAATTTAAAAATAATAAAAATAAAAATAAAAGAAGAAATGAAATGGGTGCATCGTCTTTCCCTATAAAATATTTCTTCCAAAAATTGTCTCATGTTCTATCCACCATACGAAATAAAATCTCCAAGGTTCCTTATATGTTTATAAAAATTTATTTTTATATCTATAATAAAAATTTCAAAGTCATTGGAAATTATAAAAGAAGTGATGTCAAAATTAATGAGTTACACTTTTTATAGCTAATGATTCCCTAAATAGTTTTCTAATTTGCAGCATTCCAGAATTGCATTAATGAGGGAATATCACCATAAAACACAATGGTCAAATAAAACCTCACATAATCTTTTAAATATGTTTGGAATATACTCAACTAGAGGTATTTATCCCGAGTTATTCCTCATTTACAAAGGTGGGTTCCATTCTGTCATTTAGAAATATTTTCCAACCTGATTGATTTTTGGGCCTATAGAAGTTCGAATTGGATATATCTTTAGAAGAATTAGTTCATGACCACAAATTTGTAAATAATAAACAAATATATTACACCAATTTGAACAATGTTTTAAATTTTATTCTTGAAATAAAAAATTAATAAAAATCTCCTAAAATTTTAGAATTAATAATTTTTTACATTTTAGCCCATAACACATAAAAAATCCAAATAAGATGAAAATGAGATCAAATTAAGAAATTTGAAGGGATTAAATCATTTAAATACATATAAACAATTTTTAAAATATTAGATCTACTAATTTCCCCATACTTAAACAATGATTTACATCAATCATAAAATCTCAACTATGAATTCAGAGGGCACCAATGTTACCAATAGTCAAATTCCAAAATAATAAAAAAAAAATTCAAATAAAATTTTCAAATATCCACCAAAAATATAAATTTAATTTTTAAAATTTCAAATAGACAATAAAATCCAAGAATGTTAATTTTCCCCTTTAATAATGATGGAACTTATCTTTTCAATAATTTATGTCACTCAATTAATTGTTATTACAAATTACAAATCAAGATCTACCTAAAAATGAATTATTTTCTCTCATAAATCATTATGAAATTCATGTAGATTTATGATCATATCATGAGAATATACCCCTTATCAATTTTCTTGTAAAAGGACTACTTTAACCACTCTTTAAAGAAAATGGTCACATAAAAAATGATTAATTGCAATAAAGTTACCAATGACTCTAAGTCTTAAGAGAGGTAGGAGTTGATGTCAAAAAATCAATGCTAAAAAAAGAGTTTTATCAAATAACTAAAATGAATTATATTAAAATTAAAATTAAAATAACATTCTCCCCTTCAAATTATATATTCCCACTTCCCTGAAAATTCAAAGTATTTGATGATACAAATTATGAATAATGAATTATTTTTGTACCCTCTTTAATTTTTTCTCTACTTTTATAAATTTTTTTCAAAGAGTATTTTCATTTTTTTTCTTTTTTGAAAGTTATTATGATAATAAAACCCACAAAAATAACCTAACCGCATATGATAAAAATAATCGATCTAGTAATGGTGATTTTTTATTCTTCCAATCTGTAACCTATTCTTATCATTTTTTTGTTCGTCTTGTCATTTTCCATTTTTTATTCAATTGTGGAAAAATATAAAGTATAATAAATTAATCAACAACATTTCAACATCATCGTTGTTATTATCTTTATTCCTTAGAAAATTACAAGACCTATAAGGATACTGGTCCTAAGGAGGCCTACATTAATGTAGACCTAGGACATCCCCTCGAACGAAGTTCACACCATCAAATTTAAAGAAAGATATTTTATTGAGACAGGTGAATTGGATATTTTGATCATCCTAGGAAGTAAGGTGGTCCACTACTCCCCACACATTTTCCTTTATAATTCATTTCATCCATTTATTCATGAATCCCTTCACCCCCACACTTCAATTTAAAAATATCAAGAAATTACTATACAGAGGGTACGAATAGATAAAAAGGTCTTGAAACATGTTTAGTATTTACAAAGAAGTTTATAATTTCTATGTTTTAAAAAATTATTAATAAAAATTTTGTTTTTAGGGATAAAGACTTTTAAAATGATTCCTAAATCATTTTAAATGTGTTTTTAATAGTCATATCATTTAAAAGTCACAATGAAAGTTCTAGCAGGTGGAATGTCCCAGTATCACTCAATAAAAGAAGAAATGGGACATACTTGGTCTAGAAATCCTCTAAAAGAATAACTAATAATAACAAATACATTCAAATAAATTTCTAAAATTCAATGTGTGAAATTTGATTGGGAAATTTTGTTTACATAAATCAACTATTTCTATAAATTAACAAGTCCTCATTTTAATATTCATGATTTACTTCAATAATTCAATTCTCCATTTTACTCATTAAATTTCATTAACATTAAAATCTATGACATGGAATCATAGTATTCCTATAAAACTCATGTCTCATAGATAATTCAAGTAAATCTCAAGTTCATATGTTAACATGAAATTTCATGTTTAATGCTCAAAACATATTTTTATGACAAAAATATAGTTATTTTAAAAGATAAACACAACAAATAATGAATCCCAATTTGAAATGAAGTTTTAGTCCCCTTTCTCCACTGTTTATGGATTCCTTTTTCTATCATGAACCTATAAAATAAATTTACTCAATTATGAATAAGATTCATGTAATTTAAGTTAAAAATTATTAGAGGAAGTGGGATACATGCTGGAGTAATTCATAAAAATGAAATTGAAATATAAAATCCTTGATAGAAAATAAAGTGATAAGTCTGGGTATGATCCCCCTAAGTTAGCCATTAATTTTTTTTACTTATAGAGGGCAGTTCAGGCTATAATCTAGAATCTGATGGTGGGATTATCTTATTGGACTTAAACCACCAAAAGTGTTTTTTCACAGCTTAAAATTATTCATTCCTGGTGGGGAATAATCCAAGGATAATGTATACCTGATCCATCACATTAAAAATTAATTATATCTTGAATGGAGGTGTAGGATAACGTATGGGTCATCCGCTTCCTTGGTTTCTACTTGTGCATCCTCCTATTTCTTCTCTAGTGATGGTTCAACATATCCTACATGAATTAAATGATAAAAAAATGTAAGAATGTATTTATTCTTGAATATAATTTATATCTGAATAATGAAAAATATTATCCCTTTCACAATGACCATATTCTATATATATTTCCTCAGTCTTAGCTACTTGTATTTATTCACGGGCTACATCAATTTCATGTTTAATAAAATCAAGGATCTGCATGTGTTCCTCAAACGTTGCATGGTTAGTTTCTTCATCCTCCTTTAAGTCATAAAAAAAGTGGGTTTGAATTTAAAAATCCCAATTAATGGGAATTTAAAATCAATTTATGTTGACTAAATTCAAATTAAATAGAG
This sequence comes from Viscum album, assembly GCA_963277665.1. Classification (NCBI taxonomy): domain Eukaryota; kingdom Viridiplantae; phylum Streptophyta; class Magnoliopsida; order Santalales; family Viscaceae; genus Viscum; species Viscum album. Next base: position 861,730,849 of record OY728128.1, read on the forward strand.
TTTGAGATAATATAAATTCCCTAAACTGTGTTAGTTTCAATCTATTCTTCAATGGTGAGTGCCTCTTGAAGTTGGATTTTAGTAGATGGAGGTAGGTAGTTAGGATCTTCCATATTTTCCTAAAATTCCACCACCTCCATGGTTTTCTCATATTCCATGTCTCGAAATTGGTAATATGGTGTTTATTCATCAATATTGTAAATGAGAATATCTTGTTACATATAATATTCTGCCTAGTTACTCCTAAACTAAAATGAATCATTTCCCATATTCAAGTCACCATATTATTATTTATATTCACTCTCTAGATCTTCATGGTAAAATGGTTCCTTAAATTGTTGGTTAGTTTACATTCATCCAGTTTGGATTCAACTTCTTAGATGTATTTAGGGAATTTGGGGAAAACTAGTGGCACCTCCTCGATGGACTCCTTAGGTTCTTGTCAGGTTTTGGTGGCTTCATCAATGCACGAACATATTCAAATTATCTTCTAGTTTTTTAGTTGTTCTATGCTTTTTATATGTTCTTGAACATGGGGTATATTATAACATTGATGAGACGATTCATATTTCTATTGATGTTCTACATATATGTAATCAAATCATGCATAATAATACAAATTTGAATTCATTATAGGGGTATAAATTTTTATGTATTTTAAAAGAAAAGCAATGAAAATTTATTTAAAATGTTAAAATTGAAAATTTTAAGTAGACATTGAATAGAACATTTATAATGGTGTTAGTTTTAAAAGATTCATATCATAGGGTGTGGAAAAATAAAAATTCTTTTCCTAATACAACACATAGATTAACCAGGGTCATCTCACTTGAAGAGAATTCTAAATTGTTCACTTTCTTATTCTATCTAAACTAAAATAATTTAATTTTTTTATTTGTTCTATGAATGCAATGAAATTTAAATTATATGATAGAGTGAAAAAATTACACTAATATGAAATTAAAGAATGTTTTTATAAAATAATGAACCTAGCCTTTGTGGTTTGGTTCATGGGTTCCATCATTCTCCTTATTGGTGTTTATGATAGCTTTAATAATTCAATTCTACGATTTCATTCATGAATTAAAATTTTTTATTAAGTGGTTTTAAATATCAAATTCATTATGAAATATAAATTCCACCTCCTCCTATAATATTGGTTTATGGGACTCCTCAATCGGGAGTGTGACATCCCCAACGAACTGGATCCATTATTTGTCATTTTGTCCACTTAATGGATTAAATACATCATATGAAGATCTCTTATCCAACATAAGGGATGGAAAATAATTAATGACATAATAGTAATTATTTTGAGGTCAATGTCATAATGGAAAATCTCAAAACCCATTTACTTCACTCTTTCTCATCACAATCTTAATAAAACATAAGAATTTAAGTGAAGATTGAAATAAAAACACCACTTACCTCTCTCAGGCCAAGCCTCGCGTCAGCTTCTCATTTTAAAGGGTAAGAGGTCACAATGGTAGGATGAAAAATAAAATAATATAAAAATAAAAAAAAACTAAAATAACGAGGATGATAAAATTAGTGGAAGAAAAGACAAAAAGATAGATAAAAAGATAGATAATAACAAGGAGGGTGTGGGGATGAAGTCACAAAAAACCATTCAGAAATGTGATTTTATGAAAGAGAAAGTAAATTAAAATTGAAATTAAAATAATAATAAATTAAAATGAAGAAAAATAAAACAAAAATAAGAAATGAAATGGGTATACTAGTCTCCCCTCCAGAATCTATTCTCCAAAAGTTAGCATATGTTTTTCCCACTATATGGCTGATAATCTATAAGGGTCCTTCATATAAGTTGTCAGAATCCATTTTTTTCTATATAAAATTTAAATTTGATAGTAATTATTCACGTATAAAATAATTTATGAAAAAAATAATTAGTTATAATTTTTATTGTCTATGATTTCCTAAATCGTCATCTACTTTAGAGCGTTCAATAGTTTCATTAATTTGAGATTATCTACATAAAATTAAATGGTAAAATTAGGAAACAATTACTATTTAAAAAAAATTTAATATCCTAAATAAAATGTATTGATCTTTACTAATGCCACATTTACTGAGGTGGGTAAAATTTTTTCAGTCAGAATGTTTATTCAACTGGTTTTATTTTTTTGGGTCTATAGAAGTTTTAATTGACTCTACATTCAAAAGAAAAAGTTAAAGGTGAAGAATTATAGAATCATATAAAAAATTTATTAATCTAATTTTATAAATATAGTAAAATTAATTCTTAAAATATAAAAGTGATAAAAATTTATTAAAATTTCATAATTAAGTAATTTTCATATTTTATCCGAAAACACCCCAAAACCCAAAAAAATGACGAAATTCAGGTCAAATAGATAAATTTGGAGGGATTAAATCAATTTAATACATATGAAAAATTATGAATTTTTTATATATATTAGTAATATATTCTTAAATGTATGATATTTTTTTCTTAAAAATTTTATGAAACCTCATGTTTTTCTAACAACTCAATGGATTGTGTATGTTTCTTATCAACAAATAATATCCCACACATTGTCAACTTTTGATACATAATGAAAATTATATCTATTAATGAATATTTAAGATAAATAATATCTTAATTGATATTATACCTATTCAAAAGAACTAATACATAATATTTTCTCTAATATTATAGAATATGTACGACCCAAGAAATTGAAATTATTTTGAACATAATGGAAGTTTATATTATTCACTGAATAGATAAGAAATAAACTTCTACACATAGTATTATTTTATTTTAAAATTTATTCTAGTAAAATATTATAATGTAAAAATTATAATTCCATATTGATAAACATTATAAGACATTAATAAATAACCCAAAATTAAATTAATTTTGAAAAACTATTAAAAAACATGGGATTTTAAAAGAAAAACCATATAATTTATGAGATGACATTAGTAAACTATAATTTTCCAACAGAAAATTCATTATATAATGTTTTATTTAATTTATTTGGATACAATTTTACTGATACATAAGGCGTAAAAGAGAAATTCCATAAGAATCCAAAAAAATATCAAAATCATGGAATCATATCTGATTATGTTGGAGTAAAATGGTTCCCTTGGAAAACTTCATTATTATTAAAATACAACTATAATTACACAAAAACATTATCTTGGGTCATGAATGATTTCATTAAAATGATTATAATTCTTCTTTTACAAAAGTTACTTTTCTAAAAGTTTATATTCTCGGAGTTTTAGCAGCTATCTCAACAGCTAATATTCATGGACAATGGAGGGAGATATTTTCAAGATTATTCAAGAAGAGGTCTCTATAAATAGTTAAGGACACAAAAGTTTCATGATATAGCAATTTTTAAAGAAGTTTCATAATTATCGGTAATACCAAAGAGTGTCTCCCACCTCTAAAAATGATAATAACCTCTTATGTTCTAATCCACCTAGAATTTCAACGTTATTATACTTTACATTATTCTAGATTTATTTTATCTGGATCATTGTATGCTACATCCCACCTCATTTACTCCAATAAAGGATTTCCCCATTTCTATTTCACAGAAAATCAGTATCATTACTATGTTTAAAAAGTCAATAAATGAATAAATTGATAATATAAAATAGACCATAATCAGTAGAGGTAGATTAGTGATAGGCATGGTTACCCCTTTAAGTCTGTTAGTCAGTCCAATAGCGGTGGTTAAAATGGTAGTCATGACTATATTGAACATCTAATTTAAATCAATGAAATTTGGTATTTTAGTGCAATATTTCAATTACATGAATTCATTAAAAAATTATTATGAATTTTTAATTCATAGAATATGAATCTAGTATTTTAGAATCAAATGAGTTTCATGTGTAAATAGTTGATATAGAAGAGAGATCAGTAAACTAGAGAGGAAAAGGTTTACCATATCACAATACTTGGTAAATTTGGAAAAAAAATACAATACTAGATCTATTAAAAAATTATGGTCAGTAGAAATGTGTCTAGAATTTGTTGTCAAGGTGGTAAAAAAATTAATAATCCATCATTCAAATAATTAAAGTTAAATAATAAGATTATTAACTCAAAATGATGTATAATCTTATGTTTGAAAATATTATAGGATTTATATTATTTTATTTCCATTATGAATATTTAATTTAATAAGAGAAGTTTTAAATATAGTATTTTTTATCCTTAGGGTTCAAAAAATCAATAATTTAGTAATTCATTACTAGGAATTCTATAATGGAATACCGAAAAAGGTATATTTGTTTACCAATGTATCCAAATATAAGAACTAATATTTGTAATAAATCATTATTTAAAAATTTAAATTTTTTTATGTTAAAATAAATAATTATAATATGCGTAAAGGATAAAAGAAATTAAAAATAATAAGAAAAATATTTATTATACTGTTAATACTTCAATACTTTTTCTCAATTCCAAATAATAAACACCCAAACGATAAAAATATATATTTTCAAACATCAGAAGGTTGGGCAATATTGTTTTATCAATAATAAAATTTTTAATGGAATGAAAACCCGAGGTAAATGAAATTTTGAATAGATACATGAATAATTAAAATCCGTGAGTTAATTTTGAAATAGAAATTCCTCAAGGTCATTATAAAGAAAAATCATAAGATTCATTTTTACCAACTATTGAAAAAAATTTAGATGATATTAAAAATATTCATTATAATAATTTGACATTTAAAATAGAATTTAAATGGACAAGATTTTTTTAAGAAATTAATAAAGTAATATTAAAAACCTAAAAATGGTGAATTGTTTTATGAATGTCATGATAAAAAAGTATGTGAAAGAAGTATATAATGATGGGTACAATTGATGAATAGAAACATTATTTTATTTTTGATTAAAATAAATAAATTAAACATAAAAACACTAAAAATTATATTTTTAATGAACTTAAATCAATACATGAAATGTGGGAACATATTAGTGAACCCGATATAGAAAATGATCATTTAATAAAATTGGAAGATCAAAGTATACATAAGGAATGAATAAATAAATTAATGAACCATATAATGTTAAAATATATATTTAAAGGTATAAAAAACCAATATAACATTAAAAAATTAATATATTCATTATAAAATTAATGATATAAAATAGATACTAGAAAATTTTAATAGGATCTTAAAAATGTTAAAAAATGAAAATTGGAATTTTTAATGGTATCAAATAATGATGAATCTAAAGGTTAAGATTAAAATAATACCATTTTTGATACACATAAAAAACATAAAATACAAAATTGGAATAAAAAAACAAAGTTTGTTATCAATAACGGATACACTAGAGAATAAAATTATATATTAAATACAACATAATATTTAAATTGAATTCAAGAAGGATTAGTTCCAATAAAAAATTATAAATTTTATATATAAAAGATTCATAATGTTCAACTATTTTAGATATGATATATTTTAAATTATTATATGTTTTTGTAGTTGATAAAGAATTAATTCATGGTCTAATAATGGGATAATGTGTTCAATATAAATTAAATACAAAAATTTAAGAAATGAAAATTATTTTGTTCATTGATTTATCATCCATGAATTAAAATTTAATTAAAAATAATCCATGGAATATTAAATAATTGAAAAATAACGATAAATATAAAATTATGTATGAATAATAAGATTCAAAATATATTAAATAGAAAATAAAAAATTTAAAAAATGTAATGAAAATGAATTTTAATCAACTTTACTAAATAATTTTTGGTAAGGAAAGAATCATTAATTAATTAAAATTTATTAAATATTTTTTAAAGATAAAATTTGGAAAAAAATGAATATAAATGAATCATGAATTATTAGAATATTTCATAAAAAATGCTGGAACTTCCTTATTTTAATGATCATAAATCATGTTTTTTATATTTCAAAAAATTTCAATATTTTATAGTAGTAAATCATTTTATTGGAATAATTTTAAAACTAACATCATTAGATACTAGACTACCATTTGTTCAAAGTAATCTACCATTGGTAATGATAATCTACTAGTAGTTCAACTTGATTTACTTTTAGACTATATCTACCATTAGACTCATCCACTGAAGCATCTACAATTGGGGACATCTATTGATAGATCAATGGATTCCACTTTTGAAAGATCTACTTCTAAAGATTTACTATTATAAGACTCTAACACTAGACTAGGAAACTACCAGTCAGATCTATTGTAAGTACATATACCACTGGATTATGCTACTGTCATCTTTTTATACTGATCACTCATCTACTACCAGAAAATATTTACCACCTATATGTTATACTCCCATATCATATCTACAATGAGTATGATCCACCGTCAGATAAGATATATCGCCAGTATGATCTACCACTATATCTAATATACCATTAGTTAAAATGATCTATCACTAACCAAATCTACTCTTAGATCTGGAGATCTACCATCATACATCTCTACTTCTAGTATACTACCATTTATATCCATACTTTCTTAATAAAAATTTAATTGATCCAACAACTAGTGATGAAATTAATTCAACGCAGTCAGACATTGATTTAATAATCATTATTTTTATTAAATAACTCTATGGATGCATCGAATAAAAAAGTAATAAATTCACGATTTAGTTCTTACTATGGGGATCCAAGATATTTTATCATTATTCTTCAATGGATAATTGGACCTATAACTATATAAATTATTATGAACTCTATCACAGACAGGTGTAATAGTTTTTGTAGAATAAGAATAGACTATATAATATATTCATGCACCTAGAACACAAAAAAACTTCATACCCTGAATCAACAGTCCTGAGTGTTGGAAGATATTGGATATTTATAGGCTGAAAATAAAAGGACGTTCCAGACTCGTAAAATACTCTATTTTCTAGCAAATTTTATGGAACATGTTTTGAAGTTCCCCGTAAATATCCATGTATCACAGAGAGGGTGAGGGGGTGAATCAATGATATCTTTTTCTTTTTATGTTTCCTGTTTTTGAAACAACCTTCCCATCCTGTTAAAGAGTTTCTTCCATGCGGAACACACACAACCACAAGAACACAATATTTACAAGGTTCACTACTCAAAAAGAGTAGCTACGTCCTTGATATGGTATGGAAACAATCCAATACCACACAATCCACTAGAAAAAAATCATTTGATGTGGAATACAATGAGTAGGATATACCCGTACACTCATCTAGCACTTTGAAAGCAATCCAATAGTGCGTATGCACCCTCTTAGCACAAATAAGTTAATGTAATGACTATGTGCTTCTTAATGAACTTTCAAAAATCAAATATTTAAAAAACATTCTTCACTTTCCTACCCAGAAGCTGGTGAGAACATCCTAGTGCAGACATCTTGTGCATCACTCCCTACTTGCGCGCCTCCCTACTTGCGTACCACCTACTTGTGCGCCTCCCTGCTTGCACGCCTACTCACTACTTGCATGTCTCCCTGGAGCCCAGCTCAAAACTTTTGCTCCACCATTGGTTTTTACATAGCCCACTTCTTGAAAGCACCTCCCTACTTGCGCGCCTCTTTCAACTTGCACGACAAAACATGTGTGACAAAACTTTTGCGAAACCCTGCTTGCATGCCTTATAAATAACCCACAGCTTGCACAACACTTCAGCTTTCTCTCCACTTCAGCTTGCGCACCACCCTCTGATACTTGCACGATCAGATCACCATCTACTACTTGTGTGATCAGAGCTCTAATTTTCTCTTAAGTGTTGAGCATAGAAAAATGGGGAGACTAGTCATCTATTTATAGGCATTTTGGTGACTTTCACGCCACATACTCCTACATGTCGTTCTTAATAGCACGCCGCTCCATCTCTTGCGTGCCACTCCATCACTTTCACACCCTTACATCACTAGCGCGACACTTTCTTTCATTTTTCATTTTATGATATGATGATGTCGGAATATGACTTGCGCGCAACATTCACTTGAGCGCCACTTATAATTGGGTGCCACACTTGTGTTCCCCTTATACTTGCGCACCATTTTATTTCCTTTGTCAAATTTTGATGTGATGATCCTGAAATATTACTTGCGCACCACATATACTTTTGCGCCAATACTTTCACGCCAATACTTGCACGCCAATACTTGCACACCAATACTTGCACGCCACCCTTGACTTGTGCGCCACTTTCTTTCCTTTCCCAAAATTACTTCTTTACTCTCTCTAATCTTCATAAGGCTTGAATCACAAGTTCTCCAAACTTATGATATTTATGAAATTAAAATCAGAAAAGCATCGTCAAAGTTTCCATGTCCTTTACAAAGTGAATTTATTTAGCTTCATTGAAAAAAAAGACAATCACTTTATAACAAAAAACTTTTCTTACTTCTTTATCCATCCAACTTTGTCCAAGAAATCTCCCCCTTTTTTTTTGTCAACCATGATTCATAAATCACTGAACTTTGTAACCTCATGCAATGGATTACATGTCAACAATTCTAAGCATATGTGAGCTAACTCATTGTAGGAAACAAGAATTATTGACAACCCAAACCATGCTGTCCAAAATCAGTGACTATAAAATCTCATGAGCATACCTCCTCAACCTTCTTCAGATCATCTTTCAGAATTATACCTAAGCATTTTTCAATTAGTAAAATTTCATGGAAAATAACATTGTATCCTATAACTACTCCAAAAAATAGTTAGAATATTTCACACACAAACATGTTGGATTCACAGCTAACCCACAACTCCCCCTTTATGCATGCTTCGATAAGGATAGATTTATGAAACAATTATCCCCCTTGAAAACACTATCCAAAGGTAATACGAGAGAGGGGACAGAAACACATACCTTAACCTTGATGAGATGGAGGTCGTAAACCCATGCTCAACCTCAATTTTTAAAATGGTTCCTTCAGTAACGGTTTTTTGAATATATCAGCAACTTGTTCAGATGTAGGAACATACTCCAGCCTCCATTAATTATTCTCCAACTGCTCTTTGATGAAGTGGTTATTTATATCAATGTGTTTTTAAGGATAATGTTATAATGGATTTCTTATAATATTTATTGGACTCTTATTATCCCAACCCAAGAGAAATGGTAGCTTTACTTCAACAAGTAGATCTTCCATCTGAGTCTTCATCCACATTAGTTGAGTTACAACTTGAGTAGTAGAAACATACTCAGCTTCAGCTGTGCTAAGAGTTAGTGAATTCTATTTCTTGGTATCCCAACTAACACAACTTTTCCCCAGAAAGAAAACTCCACCAGATGTGTATCTTTGATCATCTACATTTTCTGCCCAATCGGCATCAAAATACCCGAATAGATCAATATTTTCAGAGACATTATACCTGATTCCCAAATTTGTTTTGCCTTTGAAATATCAGAGAATTATTTTTCCAGAAATCAGATGTGATTCTTTAGGAGCACACTAAAATCTTTCACATAAAGTGACAGAATAGACAATGTCGGGTCTTGAGGCAGTCATATACAATAGACTTCTAATCATATTTTGAAACTCTTTCTGATCATCTTCCTTGCCGTCTCCATCTTTAGAAAACTTGGTTCCCACTAAAATTGGTGTGGAACCTGGTTTTTAATTTTCCATGACAAACTTCTTCAGAAGTTCCTTAGCATACTTTTATTGAGATAGAAAAATTTGATTGTTATTCTGTGAAATTTGTAGCCCATGAAAGTACTTCATTTCTCCCATCATTTACATCTCAAAAAAATTCTTCATCTCCTCATCAAATTTTCCCTATGATCTTTCATCATTTCCTGCAAATATAATATCATCAACATAAATAATAATTATGAGTGAAAACTCATGAAATTCCTTGATGTAGAGATTGCTCTCAACTCTCCCTTTCTTAAAGTTCACCATCTTCAAGCAAGTATCTAATTTAGAATAACGTGCTCTTGGAGCCTGTTTTAGCCCATACAAAGCCTTCTTCAATCTGCACACATAAAATTCATCCTTTCCAATAACAAATCCAGAGGTTTGATCAATGTAGTCTTCCTCATCAAGGTCACCATTCAAAAATGAGGATTTTACATCCATTTGAATGATTTTGTAACCTCATTGTGCAGCATTAGTAAGAAAGATTCTTATTGTTTCTAATCTTTCCACCAGAGAAAAGGTTTCATCAAAATCAATTCCTTAATTTTGTGAATACCCTTTATAAAGAAATCTTTCTTTGTTTCTTATTACTTTACCTTCTTCATTCAGCTTGTTCCGGAAAACCAACTTTGTTCCAATGATGTTTTTGTTGTCCGACTTGGGTACAAGTTCCCAGTATCATTCTTCTCTATCTGATCAAGCTCTTCATTCATATCATAAACCCATTCTGGATGCTGAAATGCTTCATTTACATCATTTAGTTCAACTTTCAAATAAAGAGAAGTATGTGGTATAGCATTTGTTGTTATTATTGTTTGGACCCTCTGATTTTTATCTCCAGTATTGTTTTGAGCCTCCACTTGCTTCCTCAACCTAGGATGAGTTGTTTGAAATCCATCCTCATCACTTGATATCACTCAGTCAGATTCCTCTTCATGAGTAGGATTAACACAGTATGCAGTATTATCAGAATTGTTAACAAAATCTTCTCTATCCTGCTGGACTTCGACATCAACATATGACTATTTTTATTTCTCAACATTTTCAACAACATTTATATCTGAAGAATAATTAATTATTTCTATTTCATTATTGAGGAATCTATAGCCTCTTCCTTCAGGAGCATAGCCAAGAAAAATTCTGTCATCTTCTCTTTGCTCAAACATTCCCAGGTTTCCACCTTTCTTCTTTATAATACATGGACTCCCAAAGACTCTCAAGTGTTTCAGAAATGGATTTTTTCCATATAAAATTTCATATGGAGTCATATCTGAGTTTGGCCTATAAATACATCAGTTCTGAATATACACAACAGCGCTAATGGCTTGCCTCCAATAATAATGAGAGATACTATGTTCAAGTAACATAGTTCTCCCCATTTCTACCAGACTTCGATTCTTTATTTCAGCAACCCCATTTTGTTGAGGTGTGTATGGTGAACTGAACACATGATGAATTCCATGTTTCTCAAGGTAACTTGCAAAATCTTCATTCTTATACTCTCCACCATTATCATTTCTCAACTTCTTCACCGAATACCCACATTCCTTCTCTACTTTTCTTCTAAAACACTAAAACATTTCTAGAGCATCTGACTTATGTCTCATGTACGTAACACATGTAATGTGAGTAAAGTAATCATTGAAAGTAATGAAGTAATTATCTCCATTTGTTGATTGATTTCTCATTGGTCCACATATATCAGAATGTATAAGTTCCAAGGGTTGTTTTGAACGAATATCAACTCACTTATGAAAAGAGTTTGTAATCTTCCCCTTTTAACTGATAGTGCAACACCAATCTATTCTTCTTGATAAATTAGACATATCTTGGACATTGCCTCATGTTGATAACTTGCACATATTTCTCTAACACATTTTTCCCAGCCTTTTATACCATAAGTAATTTTCATCCACTACACCCATGTAACAAGTATTCTCTACTTCACCAACTTGGAAAAAATTCCATCTTGTATGTTGGCCCCTTGTAACTATATTTCCATCATTTTCACTTTTCACAACAAATCCATCTTTTCTAAAGATACCTTTTTCCCTCATCATAGAGTTGTGACACACTAAGCATGTTATGTTTCATCCCATCAACATATAGTGTTTTCCTGGATTTCATCTTTTCGTTTAAAATGATGGATGATCTAACACCTTTGATCCTCAGAGATTCATCATTTCAAAATGTCGTTGTTCCTTCTTTGAAGTCTTTCACATTATTCAACAACTTTAAGTCTCCTATCATATTTGATAAACATCCACTATCAATAATCCATGGATGTTCTCCTTTTGTATCTTTCAAAGGAGATTCTACAACAAGATCTTTTTTCTCTTCCTTTTCCTTCACTTTCTATTGTGCTTCCTCCAATTTCCTAGCCAATTCAATGTGTTCTGGCTAGACAACCATGCACTATTTCTTTTCAGACTTATCAGACCTATCCCTTTTAGATTTTAAAAACTCTGGCTTTTGAGAATTATTAAGAATCTTTTGTTTCTCAGGTAACACACTAATGCAGCCCTTGGCAATATTTCTAGGTTGATCACATCTTTCACAAATAGTTTCCAGTGGTTGGAACCTATTCTCAACATTCACACCAGCCTTCTCAGATATCTTCTAAAATTTATTTACAGACTTTATATTTTGAAAGGATTTACTCCCCCTCAATCCATTTATTTAAAAACTTGTGGAATAGTGGTAATGTTTTTGGTTGAACCCACATATATTTTCCATGTGTCTGAATCCACCACAATACCAGCAGTAACCATAGAAGGAATATTTTCCTCAGAAACTTCTATACTGACTATATTTGTGAATACGCTTCTCAAAAACCTTCTTAATAGAACTATTCTGACCATCAACCTTCATGTTTTCATTTGCAACCCCCTTTCTCATTTCAGATTTAACAGAACCATGCGTATTATAATTATTTCTTGACTCGTGATTTTTATGCACTTCTGATTTTTCACCATTGCTAACTTTGACCACATACATGGTCTTTCCAGCCTAGTTCTTATTAGAACCAGTTCTATCTTTAATTTCATCCTTTGATGGTAACTTTTTTGGATCCTTGTTTGGTTCATTCTTACTATAACATTCACAAACTTTTGAGATAGAATTTTTGAAACTGTTATTCATTTCTTTAGCTTTATAAAGTTTCTGTTGGACAAGTTCCAAATCTTCTTCTTTTGCCTTTAAATTTACTTCCAGTTGATCATTCTGATTCTTTGTATCCTCAATTGAATTTTTCAGATCATCAATATCTTTTTCCATCTTTATTTTCTCATCAGTAAAACCTTCTAGATTTTTTAATATGGAATTTTTATTTATCAGCTTGTTGTTTTCCTTCTAAATCCTTCTGATCTTCTTCAATCATTCTTTCAACTCTTCTTTCAGATGATATTCAAGTTGAGTTTCATCTTCTTATGAACTGTTTCCATCATACTCTTCATTATTCACTACAGCAATAATGGTATTCTCTCATGTTTTTTCGGCAAATAATTTCTCAGATTCATATTCGTTGTCTTCTTCATCTTCATCTTTAGATAAAAATCTTCTTCTTTTTGATTTGAAGAACTTTTTATCCTTCCCCTTTGAAAAATATTTATCTTTGTCAGCTTGTTTCTTCCACAACCTTCTTGTCCTTTTTTTATCATCATCATTGTATTCTTCTTTATTCTTTTGAGTATAGTTAGCTGCAAAGTGACCAATGGATCCACATTCAAAACTTTTCAAGGGAAGTTTACCCTTGTATTTCCTTGTACCTCTTTTCACATTCTTAGAAAACCAGGATAAAATTTAATCAAAATTTTTACATACCTCAACTCCATAATCGGATTCACCAGCATCATCTTCAATGAGAGTCTTCTTTGAATTCTCTCCCTTTGTAGCCTTGAGTGACATTTCACTATCAGCTTTTCTTTTTTCCTTCGAAGTATTCTCCCTTCTCATCTCATAAGTAATGAGAGTGCTATGAAAATCATCCAAATATAATGTTTCAGGGTCTCTATCTTATAATGAAGACACTTTATCATCAAACTTGTCAGGTATAATTCTAAAGATATTTTTGACAATTGTAGAATCCTCTAACATTTCACCAAGACATCTGATTGTACTGACAAAATCATTTATCCTGGTAAACAAATCCCTAATAGATTCAGGTTCTCCCATTTTCAATTCTTCATACTTCAGTCTCCAGATTTGTAGTTTATCCTTCTTAACTTTTGTATTTCCTTCATAGATGTTCTTCAATTTGTCCCATATTCCTTTGGTTGTAGCAACACCTTTCACTCTTAAAAATTCACTCTCAGAAAGAGATGAGAGTAACACATTTTTAGCACTTCCATCATTCTCAATATTCTTCTTATTGACAGGAGTAGGAGGAACCTTATCATCAATAACAGAAAATCCATCCACTTTTGTTTCAAGAACATCATATCCAAGAGACATAATATAAGGCATCATTCTGTCATTCAAGTGGTGATAGTTCTTTCCATCAAAAATCTAAATCCCCTTACTGTTCATGCAATTTTGATTCTCCATCCCAACTTATCTTCAACCACTTCAGCAAATAATAACTGAAGGGAACCTGCCTCTGATGCCAATTGATGTTCCCAGTAAGGATCCAAGTATCACTGATAGGGGGAGGGGGTGAATCAGTGATATATTTTTCTTTTTATGTTTCCTGTTTTGGAATAAACCTTCACCTTCTACTAAAGAGTTTCTTCCTTGCTGAACACACACAACCACAGGAACACAAGATTTACAAGGTTCACTACTCAACAAGAGTAGCTACATCCTTTATATGGTACGAAAACAATTCAGTACCACACAATCCACAAGAAAACAATCCATTGATGTGGAATACAATGAGTAGGATATATCCTTACACACATGTAGCACGTTGAAAACAATCCAATAGAGTGTGTGCACCCTCTTAGCACAAATAGGGTATTGTAATGATTCTATTCTTTTTAATGAAATTTCACAAATCAAATCTTTCAAAAAAATTCATCACTTTCCTACCCAGAAGCTGGTAAGAACATCCTGGTGAAGACATCTTGTGTGTCACTCCCTACTTGCACGCCTCCCTTCTTGCACGCCACCTGCTTGCGTGCTTCCAGGATTGCGCGACTCCCTGCTTGCGCACCTCACTACTTGTGCGCCACCTTCTTGCGCACCTACTCACTACTTGTGTGGCTCCCTTGATCCCAGCTCACAACTTGCGCACCAGCTTTTGTTTTTACACATCCCACTTCTTGAAAGCACCTCCCTACTTGCGCGCCTCTATCAACTTGTGCGACAAAACATGCCCGACAAAACTTGTGCGACACCCTACTTGCGCACCTTATAAATAACCCTCAGCTTGCATGCCACATCAGCTTGCGCACCGCCCTCTGCTAGTTGCATGATCAGAGCTCTAATTTTCTATTAAGTGGTGAGAATAGAAAAATGAGGAGGCTAGTCGTCTATTTATAGGCATTTTGGTGACTTGTTCTCCACATACACTTGCACACCGTTCCTAATTTCACGCCACTCCATCACTTGCGCGCCGCTCCATCACTTGTGCGCTGCTCCATCACTTGAGTGCCCTTCCATCACTAGCACGACGCATTATTTCCTTTGTCATATTTTGATATGATGATGTTGTAATATGACTTGCAAACAATATTCACTTGCGCGACACTTATACTTGCGCGCCATATTTGCACACCCCTTATACTTGCGTGCCATTTTATTTCCATTGTCATATTTTGATGTTATGATCTTGAAATACGACTTGCACGCCACATATACTTTCCCACCAATACTTTCATGTCAATACTTGCACGCCACTCTTGACTTGAGCGCCAATTTTTTCCTTTTCCAAAATTACTTCTTTACTCTCTCTAATCTTCATAAGGCTTGGATCACAAGTTCTCCAAACTTATGATATTTGTGAAATACAAATCAGCAAAGAATCATCATATTTTCCATGTCCTTTACAAAGTGTATTGATTTATCTTCTTTGACAACAAAATACAATCACATTATAATAGCAAACTTTTCTTACTTCCTTATCCATCCAACTTGGTCCCAACATGTTTGATATCCATTGAAAGAAATGTTTGAGGACCTCTAAACATTCAAAGTTATACAGATCAAGAAGGATAAATTATTACTATCTCTAATCATTTTTTTCTTTTCTTTTATGAATTATATTAGATCTATGTATTCCATTATTCTCATTATATTTACACACAGTCTCCTTTATCAAACTAGAGTGTTCTTGATACAATCTATCACTTTTTATCAATTTTTACACACATGTATAACTTTGGAATATGCCATGTGTGACCTGTGCTTGTCTTAATCCCTCATATAACTATGTAAGTGGCTTTGTTCCTAGACAACTTTTGTGTTGTTGTTTATAAAACCAAATCCAAGTTGTAGATTATGTTTATTATTTAATAATTTATGTGGAAGTAGGTGACAATCATGTGGAGGGGATTATGTATCATCTTGAGACAGAACCCCTTATTTAAATTCTGATATGTTATTTATTAGTTTTTTTTCTACTTCAAAGTTAAAATAGTATGTACTTTTAAACCTGTAACAAAATGTTACATTGATTGAAACATAATTTTTTTATATAAATTTTTTTATTAATTATGTTAATTTCAAAAGTAATAATATTTATAAATTATTTTAACTAAGGCTCAATACCACTTCTGAGAAATTTTTGAATGATAAAATTTAGATACTTATCCTATTTTTATTAACTGGATTTTTTTATTAACTTAGGATATTTATATTTTAATTTTTTTTAAACATAAATTTTTATTGGGAACTCAATTCACCACCCTCATGAGTTATTAACTCCGCCAAATATTTGTTATCAAAGGATATTTTTTAAAACATATCTTTAACTATGAATTAGATTTATTTTAAATATATTTATTTTTTAATCATTTATAAGTTTAATTATTTATGGATAATATTAGATTAGAAGGAACAACCACTAATTGGAATCCTTATTTTAATGGAAATAACTATTCTTAGTGGAATATTATAATGAAAATTCATGTAGACAGTATGGGTTTAGATATTTGGACAATAATCAATGATAAATATTAAAAACATCAAACTGATAGAGCAACTTGGAGTAATTATACTGAAACAACACATGACAACAACTGTAAAGCTTTGAATGCCTCATATATGTATTAGGTAAAGACAAATTTAACATGATATATTTATATTGTACTACCCCTGAAATTTGGGATACATTGGTAATTTTTATTGAAGTATAATCAAATGTTAAAGAAAAAAAAATTAACACTTAAACTATAAAATGAGGTACATTTAAGATGAATCTAGATGAATATATATCTAACATGTATCTCATGTTCAATTCTATAATGATCACCATGCATGAACTGGGAAGAAATATTTATGACAATGATCAAGTCATGATACTTCTTAGAAACCTACATGATAGATAGAGGGGAACATCTTTATCAATAATAGAATCATGTGATGTTATTACACTTCCAGTAAAAAAAATTATTGGAATATTGATAATATATAAGCAAGAACTACAAATAAACAATTAAGAAGTATATGAGTTGAAATGAGAATCTATAGATTTAAATAATACTAATTCAAAACATAAATAGAAGATCAAAGTTTATATATCATGTGTTAAAGAATCAACTGATGACAGTGATGTGGAAATGGAACACATGGTTGGGTGTTTCAAAAAGTTATACAAAAGTAACTATTTATTCCATAAGCTCAATTAAATTTGAATTTATGACAGATGTAATAGGATAAAATGTTGGTAGAAGGATGATGCTGCAAATGAAATAGTTTGTTATGAATGAAAAATAAAAGGAAATGTGAAAGATTACATTCCTAAGATAAAGTATAAGAAGAAGTGTAAGGATAAGGAAAATAAATATAAATAAACTATGAGTGAAACTTGGTGTTATTTAATATAATGTCCATGTGAATGATACTAAATCAAAGAGGACAACCCTGATAGAGCCAATATGTGTTTTTTGAAAAACACATATGATGTCTCTAATATTTGTATTACATCAACTGTTCATATTTATTATATTTTTTGAGATGAAAATTGAGAAGAAAAAATGTCTAACAATAAAATATGTATATACTATAATATATTATATAACACCTTTAATCAAAAAAATGATAAATAAAAAGATTTTTTGAAGAAGCATGCATTCTCTGATCACATTAAAAAAGATATTAGTATAGATATGGAAAAAATGATCAACTACTAAAATTGAATAATTAGTCAATGTTATCTAATGAGAAACTAAATAATTTATTGGAAATATTTACACCTGGTGTAAACACTCTTACCCATATCCTTGGAAAGAAAACAATTCATAAATACACTATTGGAATAGGATATCAGCCTAGACAAAGAAACATTATCAAAAATAAATTAGTTCCTAACTCAAGTATTATTAATTATGTTACCACTTTTTATTCTCCTGGAACAAACAGAGGACTTATTTCTAAAAGTCTCATTTTGATAAGAAACCAACTAAAAAATGGATTTCAAAATATTGTATTACTAACATCTTGGATCCTAAGAAAATTTGGGTAATAAAGTTATTTTTGGTTTGAAATATATTTTTTTGGAAACATGCATGAAAAGTTACATCAAGAATTTATGGTATATGGACAGTGGTTGTTATAGATACATGAATTGGGAATATTCATGTTTCACAAATCTAATCAATATTTATGGTGGTAATGTAACTTTCAATGAAAATTCCAATGGAAAATTTATTGGACTTAATCAAATTTGTAACTCTAATACTATTTTAAATTCCAAAGTTTAATTTTATGATTGATTGAAGTACAATATTATTATAATCTCACTGTTATAGGATGAGGGGTTTTATATTAAATTTGAAATATAATTTATGAAATGTTTTTAATTCAAAACATGATTTACTTTTCACTACTCTGAGATATGATAAATTATATGTTATTAATTTATATTCCTTGTTTTCTCAAAACATTTCCGGACTAAGTTCCTTTGATAAATAATCTTTCCATTAGAATAGGATACTTTACCATTGAAATATTCATTCACTTAGAAATGATTGCTATGAAAGTGTTATTCAAGGATCTTCCAAAACTATAATTATCAAATAAAAAAGTTTGTAACCCATGTTAAAAGGGAAATAAACTAAATCTATTTTAAATCAAATAAAAAATGTTTCAACTCCTTAAACCTCTTAGTTTGTTTACGTGATTTTTTTTGGACCTTCTGGAGTTTCTATTCTAAATGTAAATCACTATTCTTATGATAGATAACTTTTCTAAATATACTTGGGTATTATTTCTAGATCACAAATGGTAATATTATTCCTATATTACAAAGAATTATAAAATCATAGAAAATTTTATTAGTCATAGAATTGTTAACATTAGAAGTGATCATGGTGGTGGTATTGAAAATCAATATTTTGAATATTTATGCTCACAAAATGGATCTAATAATAAATTTTCTACTACTAGAACCTCAAAACAGAATGGTGTAGTAAGAATGAAAAATATAACCATTCAATAAATTTCCTGGAACGTTCTCAATGAATACGATTTAAAATTTTATTTCTGAGAACAAGCTATAAATAAAGATTACTATATAATAAATAATGTGTTTATAGGACCTCTCATAAAGAAATGCTCATATGAACAATGGAATTTAATAGAACAAAATTTTAATTACATTATAGGTTTTGGTTGCAATGTATTTATTCTCAATAAAATGATAATCATGAAATATTTGATTCCAAGAGTGATGAAGGAATTTTCCTTGGATATTTTACTACTAGTAAGTCATATAGTGTGTTTAAAAAAGGAACATAGATGATGCAAGAATATGTATATATCAAATTTGATGAAGTGGAACCACATGATAAATGCTTTAGAAAATCTTGAGCATGACCTTTATAGTCTAGACTTAAAAAAACATTATAATAGTTATGTGAAACATGTAGACTAATCATCCAGTTATGAGGTACACACGTAAATTTATCTTATAGAGTATTTTTAACTATCTAGTCCTTCTTTTCCAATAATAGTTAGCAATCATAGATGCCACCCCATAGATGCTATAGTTTAATGTATAGATATGGGAACTCAAAATAGATCTTGTATAAATAAGGTTGAATATCAAGCATTCTTGTCACAACATGATTCTTAGAACATTCCTTGATTCTATTAATAATGAATTTTGTGAGATGGAAATGAAATAAGAACTAAATAAATTTGAATGAATTAGAGTTTAAGAACTAGTATATAGACATAGAGATTTACTAACCATTTGAAGTAAAATGGTTTTTTTTAAAATTTGATGATTCTAGTATTATAGTTAAAAATAATTCTAGATTTGTTACATAAGGATACAGTCAAGAAGAATGTGTTGACTATGAGGAAACCATTTCACTAGTTTCTAGTATTAAATTCATTTGAATTCTGTATTCCTATGCAGTAGATTAGAATTTATAACTATATAAAATGGTTTTTAAGAGCTAATTTCTGAGTGGTTATAGAGTTGATGATTTTTTTGATTACCTATATAGATTTAAAAATCCTCATTTTCAAAATAATGTTTTTAAATTTTAAAAAATATTTACATGGTCAAAAAATGATCGTAGAGCATGGTATGATATTATTATCTCATTTTTTTATTTATAATGGTTTTTATATAGGTATTGTTGATCATAATTTATTAATAAAAAAAGATTTCAAAATACATTTTTGTAGTTCAAATTTATATTGATAATAACATTTTTCGATCTTCTAGAAATTATTTTTGTATAGAATTTTCAAAAAAATTTAAAAGTGAATTTGAAATGACATTAATGGGAGAGAAAAAATTCATTATTGGTATTACATTTTTAAAGATAATGGTGAAATTATTTTAAATCATGGTATATAAACCAAATACATTTTAATTGTTTTTGGTATGGATTACAAAAAAATACTGATACTTCCATGAGTAAAACTTATAAACAAGATCTTGAAGAAACTTTATAGTTATTAGATCAAACTAATTATAGTTTTGTAATTTTAGGCTTTATATATTTCACTACTAGCCAACCATATATTATGTTTTGTGAATTTATGTAGTTACATTTTCAAGAAAATCCATGGGAATCACATTAAATTGTTGTTGAATGAATTTTAAAATATATCAAAATTAAAAAAATAATATCCTATTGGAAAATAATATTATTTGTTGAATTATTTGGATGCAAGTTTTAGTGGTTGTAAGTTAGATAGAAAAAGAACCTCTGGAATATGTCACCTTCGGAGAAGGTCACTAGTTTCTTGGTGTAGTAAGAGGGAATACCCTTTTGACCTCTCTACTGCTGAGACAGGTTATATAACTGCAGGAAGTTGATGTTGATAGATTATGAGGATTTAACAAATTCAACTAGATTAGGGATATTAGTTTATACATTTCCCTATAAATTGTGATAACAAAAGTATAATAAATATCTCTAAGAATCATGTATGTCATTATAGGAAAAAAATATACTGATAAAAGACATCAATTTTTGAGAGATGATTTTAAAAAAACGAGATATAACTCTTGTATTCATTGGAACTGAACATAAATGTGCTAATATATTCACAAATAATTTTAATTCTAAGATATTACACTACATAAAAAATGAAATAATTTTGATAATCTGTTTGTAGTCCTTTATCTTAAAATTTTTCACCATTGGTGATTCACTGTTGGGTATTATACCATTGAGTGATCTATAGTTATTTGATATACCATTGGTTAATCTACTATTGGGAGTTATAACATTTGAGGAACTACCATTAGGGGTTCTACCATTGGGACATCCATTGTTTGAAGGTCAACCATTCATGTCTCTGTTTTATTTTCTATTAGTCCTATTTTCTGTGTTTATATTTTTATTTGATTTATTTATTTATATTTTATTCTTTTAGATCCATAAATGATGAAATAAATTAATTTGAATTTTTAAATCCCTCATACACATACCTATATTTTTAAAAATTCAATTTCCTTCTCTATTGACCTAAGAACCTCTAGCCTTCAGCCTATTTTCTTATAATATTAACAATGGAGAGAGTGAATCACAACTCAATTTTATATCCTAAAGGGTCTCATCTCGTGATGTGATTGGGAGGTGCATCAAGATTGGATGCTACAGTCAAACCGAAGAACACCTAGCTTTTGACTCAAGTTGTGATTTATAATAAATAGATTAATATTGAATGGTCGGTATAGGGAAAGTATTCAGTGCAGAGGGTGATCCAAGATCAAAGATGGATGGAATGATTTTCATGGAACTATTGTCTGTTCTTTCCTGGATTGGTTCACTAGTTCCACCAGCATACAGGGTATAGTTTTAGGGAGAATAATGATGTTATTATAAGTATTGTTGATGTAAAATAAGTGAGGTTTTCTTCGAAGCAATAGGATAGATGCATCAATTCACCTCATAAAGGTATATCAATTGATTTTCAATGTTCCATACCTAGTAATAATGTGTTATTCATATATTAGGATGGTCTTCTAGAATTGACCAAAAATGGTGTAGTGTAAAGACCAAATACTATAGATCATGATGGAGGGTGTATAATATTTTTTAAGTTAATCCAACACATGATTTATCCCAGGAATCTACACTTTATCACAATAACGTGTCAACATGTATTAGTATTATTCCTTATTCAAGGAAAGTATAAGATTACTATTGGAAGCTATTTCTTGGTTCACATAATGAAGATGAGCTAGACCTCATATAGGTATTATTCATGGATCTATCATAAACTCATTTCACATATGTTGTATGATAAGGCTCTAATCGGTATGGATGATGAAACTATTTTCAGTTGTGGTGGTTTATGTTTGATCCATTTTACATGTAAAATGATGAATGTAATTTGAAATGTATGTTTCAAGAAATGGGTGACGGACGATGATAAAATATATGATAATTTCCACCATGTATAGTACCCTACAAGACTAATAGATATGGTTTGTACTATCTTGGAGATAGATGATGTTGTAATGTACTCTGATGAGGAATTAGAGGAAAAGGAAGTTGAAATTAGAGATGAATTATTTGATATTTTAGTTGAGGAAGGGAGTGACCTAGATGTGGTTATGAGATCTTATATTTCTTATAGAGATACTACCCACTATATTTCTCTTCCTTCTAAAGAGAGATTGTAATGTGACGGTGAAGAAGAGGAGACTAATGTCTTAGTTGAAGAATAAGTTAAGTGTTATTATGAAATCTCAAGGGAAGTATAAGAAGTATCATACAATTATAATGGACATATGAATGGGAATGGTGATGGAACTCAGTCTTATCATGTTCGTACTAGTGTTAATGATGTTGTTGAGAGAGATTAGTCACATATCTCTCTAGTTTTTTATGTTTCATGGAGGTTTTTAGATGAGGATAGACCCAGTTCTACTCATCCTATTTCTGGTATCCATGTTTATACATCTATTGATGAGTCTAGATCACTTACTGATGGGAAGAAATCCCCATTATCAGCTAGTGAAAAAAGCTTTCATAGCGATGAACCAACTGTTTTAGCCATAGTTGAGGATGAAGCACCATCCAAGGGGAAACCATCTGCAGGTTATAAGAAATTGGGAATCACCTACCCAAATTATGATATTGGTAGTGATGATGATAACCTTGGTATCCCACTGAATCATGGTGGATTTCCATCCCTATTGATGGAAAATACCATAAGGGTTTTTTGATATATCAAAATGATAAGGCTGGATAGTTGGAAGCCTTTCCCTATGATGCTCTTGTTGGTGAATCCAGAAATGATGATGCTTTCTAACATAGTTTAGGTAGGATTCTCTGTCCTATAATTGGTACGCCGCTGCCTTCTGATTATGTCTCTAAGGAATATTTAGATAATTTCACAGTAAGGATTCTTTCTAAAAATAGTGGGAATCTTAGAGCCACAACTCATTATGACTTTAGGATTATTAAAGCAAATATAAGATGCATTGTTGATATAGTGATTTCTCACATCCATCCCAAAATGATCATGAATATTCCTAAAGTGGATATTGATAATAGGTTGTTATCCACTGATATGAAATTTGTTATGACCATCACTGAATAGATGAGAAGAATCTTTACCGCATTCCATACATATCTTTTGGAGAGGCTTGAAACCTTACATACTGCTGGTGCTAGTACTTCTATTGCTCCACCTCCTATATCTCCAGTTGATGTTGAGATGATTTGAGTTATTTTTATAGATGAATTGAGTGTTTTTATGGGTGATCTTACATCATATCATACCTTGATCATAGTTTCTCATCATTTTTATCACTCTCTTGATGTTGGATCTTTTTTTCATGGTTCAAGTCGAGTACTCGATGAATGTTTTTGAGATTTTGGTTATTTTGGTGGGTTTTGGCCCTATGAATGGATTAAGTTTGGTTTGGATTAAAACTTTTGTGGCACAATAGTGACTATGCACCCTTATCTTAGTGAATCATAGCTTGCGAGCGGATAATGGTAACCATGTAACAAGCACGTTAAATGGATCTATCAAATGATAGAGATTATTTTCACAGTTTTCACATGATTTCTCAAAACATGATGCTAGAGTGTTCAAGGGTCCCTTCTCCACATTAGGTTTTTTATGATAGGATCATGCTCTGGAAGACCATACAGAAACACTATGTGGTCTACATAGAGATAAAAAAACTAAAAAAAATAAAGTGATATAGAAATAGTTTTAAATAAAAATAAAATGTTTTAATAATAATATTATTATTAATATGAATAGGATTATTATTATTATTATTATTATTATATTAAGGTTTTTATTAACCCACAAAGGGGGTCCCCCCTTAACCCTTGCAGGGCGCACCCCCTTCCCCCTCTCCATATCGCGTGACCCACCCCTCTTCTCCCTCATGGAATGCATTACCTCCCAACTTATGGGTGTATAATTTTATAACCTTTTTTGAGGTAATATTTGGTGATCCCCTATCCTCCTCCTCATCCTACCTCCACGTTCATTTTTTGATTTTCCTCCACATATGTTTGGTGCACACAAATAAGTTGAACCGTAACACATTTTTGAGTTTTCCCATGTTGTTTCATAATGTTCAGGGTTCATTGGTCTTGTTGACAAAAGTTATTTCCATGTTCTTAGAAATAAGTGGGGTCTCTTTGATTTTGGTTAAGTTTATTCAGTTCCTTGGCTCTGGCATAATTTTAAATTAGGGGTTTTATGGTTTTTGATTTCTTAGTATTTTTCTAGAGTATATCATACCTCACTATGGTGGTTTTGATTTCTCATTGTCAAAAGAGACTTACATGGGTATGCATAGGTAGAAATATATGTACATAATTTCCCCTGTTATATATATATATATTCATACATGATGGTATGAATATATATATTGGGGATAGGTGTGCTTATGTATATATATATAAAATGCATATGTGTGTAAGGTGAAGGGTAATATGCATGTGTAAGAATATATGTAAGGATACACTTGTACATATTTGTCCTTTTAAATATGTACTTAGGGGATTGGCATACTTACAGAAAAGGGAACATGCATATTCATTCAAGTAGAAAAATGAAATATTCTATTTTCTATCATTTAAGGTAGTGTACCCTGAGTTAAGGTAGGTTCTCTATTCCTTGTCCCATAAATTTGAAATCTATGATTGATTACTTAATTTTTAAAATATTTGTTCTATTTTTTATGATATATATATATGATTGGTTTTGGTTCATGAAAATTGTGTCTTATATTTGTTTCTAGGCATTATCTTAATGTTTTTAATGGGTTTTATTGAGTTAAACATGGTTTCAAACTTTTTTATACATTTTTGGTTACTTGGTTGTCTAGTTGGAAATTTCAAATGGTTTTAGAATTAAAAGTGGTAAAAAATATTTATTTCTAAAATGAAATTATTCTTTTTAAAATAGTGAGTCTTGTTTGGACCTTTGAGATTTTTTATGGATGTGGAAGAACCCTCTTGAGGAATTCCCCATTGTTTTAGAAATACGATGAGTATGTTAAATGTGTCATTTGTGATATGTGCCTAGAGAAGAGGCTTCTGAATTGTTTTGTTACTTGGAAAAGGGGTGTTCTTAATAAGGGAGTTTAGTGGTGAGAAGTTGGATTAGTTTTTAGGAAAATTAAATTATATGTATATATATGTTTTCCTGATAAAAACTCACCACCCTTTGAAATAGAGAACATGGGAAGCCCAATTACCTATGTGGGAATACGTGGAATAGTATTCTAGGTGGATCATTAGGGTTGAGGTCTAGTTTTCCCCTAGCTGGATGGATGCTTCAATACAAACTAAACATGTGATAATGATCAGTGACTACTAGAACTTTGGATTGAATACTCTCGAATGGCTTATGCTAGAGGAAATTTTGGTTATGGTTTATATACCATATAACTCAGGTTTTCGGATCCTAGGACCACACTAACCATAGCTACATAGGGTCTTCCCATGATGCTTTCTATTATTTATCCTTGTAATTCTATGGGATTTCCATAATAATTTCTTTGTACTCAGTTTTCCTTTTATTTTAAAAATACAAAAAAACATGTTTTACTTAGACATGGTTTGTGTCACATGATGTTATCCTTTTTACTAAAAATTTTCTTTCATTGCAAGATATATCTTACAAATAGATTATTGGAGGGGTATTTTTAATTATAAATGCGGTTTTAAATAAAAATGGGGAAATGAATTTTAGGAAATTATAGCTTGTTACTTGTTTAAAAAAAGAGAAAATCCTATTTTTATATGGTTTTATTTTCAAACAAGCATGAAATTTTTTTCATTTTAAAGAAAGAGAATAGGGAATAATTTATTTCGTCATGCCTAATAATGTTTAAAACTCACACCTACAAATTTATTCATGTTTTTATCTGGGGTGATACTTCTAGCTCAATATTAGTCATCATGAGGCATCGTCATTTCATTGGTCTATGTAGACCCATTGGGTTACATGGAGTTATGTACAATTTTATTTTCATTCCACTACTGGTGTCCATTTTTATTATTTAGTTTATATTTATTTTTTAATTTATTTATTTATCTGTTTTCTAAGTTCTAAATCATTCCCAACAATGTCTTATGGATGCTCGACACTATTTGTGAGCCCAAGAGGATCATGAATTCCCCTCAATCCTTGTTATAGGTTGAGTCATGTAACTGGTTTATGTTTGAACCATCTTGGTTCCTGAGAAAATGGTACTAGAGAAGGTTCTTATTATTTATGATATTAGGTAGATTTTATATAGGATTTTTGGGGCTTAATAGGTAGTTCATGGTTCAGTGCCTGATCACCACAATTCATAATGAGAACTGAGTCCCAAGGGGTGGTAGGGTTTCAAATCTTTATTTTTTGGTTTGATTTGTGTTTCCAGTGTTTTTTTAGTTTGATTATATTGTGTTAATTAGGGGATGATAGTGGAAGTGAGATGGTGCTAAATAGTGAGCTTTAATGGCGTAACGAACCATGTAAATCTCACGTACATAGTTCAATATGCTTCCAGTGGTTGGTGCATTCTCAATGCATGTTCTACTAAACTGTGTGGATGGGGTAAGCAGGACCACAAGTTCCCATTTCTAGTTATTTTTTTATTAGTGATACTTCATTATTATTTTTGGTTGGAGTGGGTAAAATTTTGAAAGGAAATGATATTTTAAAAGGATTTTCATTGTAAAAAATGTATTTTAAAAGAAACATTGATTCTGAATTTTGGAATTTTTTGGAAGCTATAGAGGAAAAAAAATTCGAATTTGGTAAACGCTGGGTTTTGATGATACAATGGTATGTGTGACCCTTATTATTCCTTACGTAAGTTTACATATGTGTGATGCTGTATGGAAATTGATTGTTGGTATGTATGTGTGGATGATATAACTTGAAGTGTAGATGAACACATATATGATGGTTCATAGCATACAATGCATGGGTATTTTAGATAAAAGATTTCAATTGGTTTTTTAAATTATTTTTTGAAAATGAAATGATCTTTAATAAAAATGGGATTCATTTATAAGAATATTTGGCGTTTTAAGGTGAAAAGTGGGGTGGTGTTTTTAATTTTAAAGTGGATGGGTTGAAATTATTTTTAAAAATGGAAAATGATGTTGATTTCAAAAGGAGCAATTAAATTTGGAAATAGGTGAAAATGGAAAATGGTGGTTTTTGAAAGAGTGTTTTGACTTGTTTTTTGAGGTTATTTTTCTTTTGTTTTAGTTGATATTATAATTTTATCTGATTTGGGTTTCTTATGTTTTTGTTTAAGAGTTCCGAATTTGATTTAAAATGTCAGTTGGTCATGTTATGGTTTGATGTTAATATGTTTTTTTTCCCTTATGTTGTTGAGAGTGCATTGAAAAAAAGAACCATAAGTTTCCTAATAAGTATATTTTAATTTTTGGTCCCACATAGACTCCTAGAGGAGTTATGGAGTCAAGATCTTCTCATTCAGTGTCTGTTATCAGTTGTCATCAAAGTCTAATAGAGGTGTTTTTGTGTCATGGGAAGGTTGAGTGTGTTTGGGTGTTGGGATACACTAGTTTCAATGACAATGTGAGTTGTCTGGGGAAAATTTGATGGACTGGGGAAGGACCACTGGTTGGTGATTGTTTCATCCCCATTACTAGTTGGGATTTCAAAGTTTATCTTGAAGTCCACTTTCATCTAGTGGTTTGTTCTTGAGGAAGTGAGGGAGAAGAAATTTCCAGATCTTATAGATGCTTGACAAGGACAACTGATGATAAATGGGTATATTAACCATTTCAATGAACCAATTTCCATTTCTCTATAGTTAGTGTCCATTGATCAGTTAGAAGCATCTCTTTTCATGTGGGGTCCCTATATAGGGTTCAAAGACCAATTTATACCTTTCATTCATCATAATACTCTTGGATTTGTTTTCCATATGGTTGGTATTGGAACTCTAAGCCATCTTACCATAAAAATTTTAAGGCCTGTTTTTGGTGTTACTATTTGGGTCACCTCGAAAATTAATAAAAGTGATATCATCAAAAGAGGATGTCTTGGTTAGAGGATTCCATATCCCGGTTGTAAGGTAGTGGATGTTTCAAGACGTCAGGTCTCTAACCATAGGCCATAGATAGAATCTTGTATGCAGTCAGGCATCACAGGGGTGTGGATGACCTTGGTCCAACTTTTTTCTGTGGGGTTGTAGAAAAAACAGTTCAAGAATTTTTGTTGTTTCTTTTCACATATTTAAATGAATCTATTATAGTAAAAGTTTAGTTATTTCCTTTAGTGTTTTCTAACCTATGTGGTTATCTCCCTTGTGGATTGATCTTGGTTTGGGTT
The DNA here is from genome assembly GCA_963277665.1 of Viscum album. Lineage (NCBI taxonomy): Eukaryota > Viridiplantae > Streptophyta > Magnoliopsida > Santalales > Viscaceae > Viscum > Viscum album. Next base: position 861,759,907 of record OY728128.1, read on the forward strand.
ATGCCATATGGATGTGAACCATTGAATGGAGTTCTTGTTGTGGATTGGTTTTAGTTTTGGGTTGTGATCATTTTGTAGATACTTGTGTCTTATGGATGTGATGAATCATAGTTTGGTTCTATAATTGGTTTGGGTTTTTTCTGGGGAACCCTTGTAGTGGGGGTTGGTATACAAGGGGAGTTTCTATGTTGGTCGATATTAGGGGTTCCCACATTGGTTTGTGTGGGTCATTCTAGAGCTGGCCCATGCTAGAAGTCTCAATTTTGGTTGCACTAGTAGGGTTTTTATGGTGAGGGGAACACTACTATTCTCCCCGTGGTCCCTCTTATTGTAATTATATCTAGGTATGGTCAGGTTTGACTTGTTGATTTAAAAGTTTCTAACTATGTTTCATGGTTTCATTTGGCCGCGTGTAGTTTTGGGTTTTGGGTTTTCTCCTTGTTCGACTAGGTGACTTTATAGGGAAAGTAAGTTTTTGTGGTGGAAAAATTTTCATACATAGAACATAGTTTCTATTTAATACTATCATTATATTGATTTTGGATATTTTGTATGAAGTTTATATTGAGATCCCAATGAAAGTTTTTAAGATTTAGGGTCTTTGTGTTGGTTTTGTCCCTATGCATGGTTTAATCACAGTTTGTCTCAATTCATGTGAGGCCTATTAGTGATTGTGAATACCTCTATTGGTAGAGAATGAATTTGATATGGTTAGATTAAACCTTGTGAAAAGAGTGAAAAATGGATTTGTCACAAGACATAGCAGAGTTGCATGATTGGCACACGATTTCTCAATCCTTCCGGCCAACCCATGCGAGGGTCCCTTATCCCATGTAGTCTTCACATGGTTGTTGCACAGTCTGGTAGACCATGTGGCCAAACCATGTGGTCTACCGATAGTTCAAAAACTAATAATAATAACAATAAATATAAATAAAACGTGAATAAAGTTATATAGAAATAAATTAAAATAAAATAAAATGTTTTAATTATAATAATGATATTTTTATTATAATTAATATTATCATTATTTTTATTGTGTTTATTTTTATTATTATATTTTGGTTTTTATAAAATTGAAAGGGGTCCCTCCTTATCCCTTGTGTGGAACACCCCCACTTCCCCCTCTCCCTGTTATTTGACCAAGCCCCCAGTTCTCCCCCACATCACACAAGACCTCTCTCCATCCGTGTATCATATTTTTTGTTGTTTCTTGTTGCGATAACCTCTTATGACCCCCACCTCTTCTCTACTTCATCATTATTCCTTTACTTCTTTTATTTCCTTCTACTCTATGTGTTTCACATTACAGGTTTGAACCCTAACCCGTTTTTGGGGTTTTTTACTTGTTGTTTCTTGATGTATAGGGATCATTGGTCCTATTCCGGCTAGTTATTGCCACGACTGTCGAAGGAAGTAGGGTTCACATTTATTTGAGGTATGGTTATTTATTTCCATCACTTTGGATCAATTTTAAATTAGGTATTTTTTGTTTTTTGAGTTCCTAGTATTTTTCAGGATTGTGTTGGACCTCACTGCAGTGGTTTCAAGTTTCCCATGTCAAAAGAACTTACATGGATATTCATAGGTAGGAATATATGTACATAATTTCCCCATTTAAATATGTATTAATACATGGAAGTATGAATATATATATATATATATTGGGGATAGGTTTGGTTGTTTATATATATGAAAAATGTAAATATGTGTAAGTTGAAGGGGTATATGCTTGTGTAAGTGAAAATATAAAGACCCCATTGTACATAATTAGCCATGAAAATATGTATATAGGGGATATGATTCCTTAAATATAATTGAACATGCTTATGTATGCAAGTAGAAAAAAGAAATATTTGGGATATCGTCGTTTAAAGTTTCATTCATTGAGTTGAGGTATTTCTCTATGCATAATTCTTTAAGTTTTAAATCTATTATTGATTGGATATTTTTTAAAATGGATTTCCAATTTTTATATTATATATATATATATATTCTTGTTGTTCTTGGAAAGTGGATCTGCACTTGGTTGATAGGCATTATCTGAAACTTTTTAAATCTGTTTCTTTGAATTAATCATGGTTTCAAACTTGATTTCAAATGTGTGGTGCCTCAATTTTTTAGTTGGACTTTTAAAATTGTTTTGGAATTAAATTTTTTTGGAAATTAGTGATTTATAAAGTGAGATTATTCCTTTTAAAATAGTGTAGCATTTTTGTAACTTTGGGAATGTTTTATGGAAGTGGAAAACACATATTGGGGTATTCCACCTTGTTTTATTAATATTATGAGTACGTCAAATGTGTTATTTGTGATATGTTCCTAGTGAAGAGGCTTTTGAATTATTGTGTTACATGGAAAGGGGGATGAGCTTAACGAGGTATATCAACAGTGAGATGATATATGGGTTTTGGGTAAAGGAAATGATATGTTCATATATGTTTTATTGATAATAACTCGCCACCATTTGAAATAGATCTCATGGGAAACCTATGTTCCTAGGTGGTACAACTAGGACTAGTACTCTAGGTAAATTGGATGGGATGATGACCTATTTCCCCAGAGCTAGATTGATTCTGCAAAACTAAATAAGCATGTGATGATGATTAGAGACAAATAGAAATTTTGATTGACTCATCTCTAGTGGAATGTTCATAAGGATGTCATGCGTTATGGTTTCTATACCTTTTAATTATGGTATGAGGATCCACGGTCCCCACTATTTGTATATACTTAGGGTATGACCATTATTCTTTCTATCATTTATCATTATTTTTATACGATATTTATTTATAAATTTTTTTGTTATTATTTTTCAATTTATTTTAAAATTCCCAAAACCATCATTTACTTACCCATGTTTTTCGGAACCTAATGATATGCTTCCATATTAAAATTATTCTGTCATTGCACGATCTATCTTACAAAGGGATTATTGGAAGGTTATTATTCATTATAAAAGGTTTTTGAAAAAAATGGGGGAAATGGCTTTTAAGAAATTTCATCTTGTTACTTATTTTAAAAAAAATTGGAAAATATTTTTTTATATAGTTGTATTTAAAAACAAGATTGAAATGGTTTTCCTTTTAAATGAAGGGAAAAGAAAATATTTTATCCACACATGCCTACTATGTTCTAAAAATGACACCTAAATATTTATTTCGTTTTTTAGCTTGGGTGCTACTTCAGGATTGGTATCAGTCACTGGGGGATAACATCATTTTAGTGGTCGGTGGTGACCCATGGGGTCACATGGACGTATGCGTAGTTTTATTTTATTTCTTCTTCTAGTGTTCAGTTTTAATGTGCAGTTTGTACTAATTTATTTTCTCAGGGGATTAATCATTCCCAATTTCATATTCATGATGCCTTGAACAAGTTTCTAGTTTAGGAGGATCAAGGATTACTATCAGGACATATCGCAGGCCGGATCAGGTAACCAGTTTTGGGTTGACCCATGTTGGTTTGTGACACTTCATCTCTTCAAGAGGAGCTTTGAAAGTTCTAATCCATGGTGAAAAAATCTATAAACTAGTATGATAATGTTTTAATGAAGCTAAAACTGATATAGTGACTATCACCAAAGATATTAATTTTTATATTTCTTGGATTTGTACCAAGAATGATATAATCTCCCAATTTTTGTTTCTTGATAAAAATAAAAGGATGACTCCTATAACCAAGTCCTTTATAGAGAATTTGAACTTGATCAAATTTCTCCCCTCTTCTCAAGCATTTCATGGAGAAGTTAAAATATTTATTTACAAATTTGCATCACAGTAGAAACATTATTAATTTTTTCTTCAATGTAATGAAAGCATTTTTTATATTTCATGGACTGATTTGGTGGAACCTGAATCGATACCCAGGTCTTCTCTCACTTATATACCTTCATCAGTACCTCGTCTTGCTCAATTTGAACTGTTTAGCCTTATATTATTTGAGACTATTTAGCATCTCATTATAGTAGTGATCAAAGAGCTTCCTACTTCTACCCATTCACACTCAACCCCTAACTCTATGCCTTCTATCATCGGAAAAAAAAATATCGAGTGGTCCCCTATACTCATCATGATGAGAGTGATCAAAAACATGATTAGTCTTTGTTAGTGCCTGTATTTCCCCTTGGATTCCATTTTGAGATGTAATTTTTAGCTAAAATCACTAATTTATATTAATTATTATTAATCATTCCATTTTTCCTTATCATTCATTATTTTCCATTTTTTATCCCATTGATAATCCCCAATGGGGAAGTATTTTTTATGGAATTTGGGAATTTTAATGGCATTTAAAATATTATAATCCTTATATAACAATACAGATTTTAGTTTCTATTCATACCATTCTTTATATCCATATATACATATATAGTTTTTTCATATACATGGTTATGAAATTCCCTTATTGGCCTCCTCATGTTTTAATCATGTTTTAATGATCACAAATCCTATACATCCTGTAAATGTGTTGAAATGGTTGGATTATTTATTCTTTAAATAAACTTACCCAAGATCTTAATTCCTATAAATCATGATTTATTATTGTAATTTATATTTAATTTTTTCTATAATGAATTCATTTTATGAATGATCAAGTCTAAGTCATTCTGTGAATATTAATGCTTAAGTTGGTATTTAGATATTTGGCTATGTATGAGAAACCATGAGTCTGCCACCGGTTCTGGTTTTCTGGAAAAGGACCCAGACACCGTGACCTAGACACCGTGACCAGGAAACCATGGCCCAAACATAGTGACCCAGACACTGTAACCCAAACACTGTGACCAGGAACTGGTTCCTTACTACCATCACTAAGACACTATTCAATGTTTGGGAAATGGCAAGGCACCATGATCCTAACACCACATCATGTGCTACTAGTTCCTGATCTCAATTAAACAATGACATCATGACTATCTCACCACTCAAAGGCAAATAATAATACACCGTTTCTTGGTGACACTATAACGACCCATACTTTACATACATTGTTAATACTTCAAAATTGAAGCACACTTATTACAACATATGACAAAACCACAAAGGACCGTATAGGTATAGTGTCTTTAGAAACAGGGAAACATAAACAACTGGTTCATAAATCTTCTACAGTGTCTCCCATTTATTTCATCATATCTAGGGTCCCTTTTAGCATATTCTACTTAATATCCATCTTCCTGACCTGGGGAAAAGAAAACATAAAAGGGTGAGCTCAAATGCTTAGCAAGGGCAAATAAAGGAAAATAAATATCATATCATATCTTTTTGAAAATCAAAACCTGCAAAAGAGATCATAATATCTTAACATGGAATAAATCATAGAAGTGAAAATGAGATCCCCATAATCATAACATAAAACTTGAAACTTTGTGGCATGCATACATAATCTTGGAAAATCATTTCTTGTTAGTCATGACTCATTGCCAAGACTATCTTAGTGGACAAAGTCCCTTTCTGAACCGAGTTCACTCCTCGTTTCAGTCCTGTATTACTGAACCGAAATAACCTTCTGTTCCAGCCATGTCTATCTCATGAGATATAAAATCTTTACCCAATGAATTGGAGGGAGATATAGGTCCCACCCATCTTATAATGAATCCTTTCTTATGTGTGCCACATAATCATAAATCATACATCATCGCATAACACATGTAATAAAAATGGGATTCTTAAACAACATGACATCATAAAACCATTCATATAACATTAAGGAATTCATAAACATAATTCCATCACAACATAGTCAAATCAATGTAACAATAGGGATAAAAACAGAAACCTTTTATTATCTTAGATGGAAAATAATTTTGATAAAATACTTGAACTCCATTCTTGAGGAAAATATCCTTTCTACTTCAAAAACACTTTTCCTTTCTTAACATGTCATACAATTTTAAACTAAAAGAAGTTGATTAAAAATAAACTTGAATAATTGTAAAGTAATCTTCTTGGAAATAATGTTTTAAGAACCCATTCATGCCGTATAAGTTAAAAAAAACATTCTTCGTACTTTTGTCGGAAAAATCAAAAAGTACCTCGTACGAAAAACGACAAAAGATTCCTTTCATACTTATTACTAAAAACTCACCGAAGGGTAAAAATGGATTTAAACCATTGTAGGTGGATGGATATAAAATTACATATTGATGAAACATGGATGTGTATGATAAAATACACCCTAGTAAATACTTACGAATAAACAATCTCGGATAAAAATGAGATTGTGATATTTCCATTACCTTAGGTCCAATTTTCCTTGTATGTGTCCGAAGCTCCTGTATAATGGTTTAACTAATGTTATTGACTTATTCCAGAATCATACATATTGATATGATATCATATATGGTCATATTCTTAGCTTCTTGTTAGTAATATTTCATTGTTACTTGTTACTCGGGTCTTTATTGCCTTTTGTTCTTATGCGTGTTTTGCCGAATAAATTCTTATTCTTCTTTCAAGGTTATAGATACCTTATATCCAGAATGGTATTATTGTAACATATATCATATTTATTCATTCAATTCATTTATATAATTACTATGTAATGATGATCATGTAGAACGAGTCGCATCACATCGTGGAGACGGTATTCCGTACGTACGCACGAGTGATGATATCATTCCTATGATCGTGGAAATGTATTGGAGTATATATATATTATTTCAGTATCAATATTACTTTATAATAATCATAAATAGTTACTAATTACACCATTATACCCATCCTTGTAAAGTGATGGTGGAAAAATAGATTACACCACGGCGTGGAGACGGTATTCCGTACGTACGCACGCGCGGTGATTTCATTTTTCCGTAGGATGGATAGAAGGTGAATTAGGGTTGTTTCATATTTATAATAACATATCAGTATGTAAGTAATACTGATGTTATTACTTCATCATGAAACAACTAAAGAAGAAGAAGTTGAAGAAGAAAGAAATTGAAAAGATCGGTAATGGATATTACCTCTTCTTTGGAATGCCTCTTTGAATCCTCCACTTAAGGAACTAAGAGTGGTCTTTGGAGAAGAACAGGACCTCTAGGACTATTCTAGGGAAGTGGAGAGGAGAAAATGGCAGGGGTTGGCCGAGCTTGAGTGCTCAAATTGGTGTGAGGAGGAGGGGGAGGAGGTGCCCTTTTATAAGGGAGGAGAGGGGCACCTTAGGAATATCTCAAAATATTATTTTATATTAAAGTAAAAATCGGTTTATAATGGTTCCAAAGGGTCTTATTTCGAAGCTAAAGTGGGGAAGGGTCGAAATCCTATCAACCAATAGGATTTAGACAAGTTTAGGGTATTATTTTAACCTTATCAATTAGATTTAACTCTAAGTTAATTAATTTAACTTTTACCGTGTCTTTTTGTTTTCTTTCACTATATGGTTAATAAACTTACTATAACATGCCAAACGAACCCCAAATTGTTTATTATTAATATTTATATCCTTATCTAAGTCATTTGGCCGAACCTTAGATTTTTAGGAATAAAATAACAATTAGTAATATAATATTTGATTTAAAAAGTATTTTGTGTCAATTTTGACACTATTTGATATATGATTTTTGTGAAAGTCATAACAGACTTATATGTTCGAACCAAGTTAATTAAATCAACACTAATATATCATAGTAACCTATAAAATTAGTGGAATTCATAAAAAGTCTCAAATTACATTTATGTTGGTGTTTATAACATCAATTATGTCAATATTTCATTAATAAGATAATTACTGCATCATCATTGTGTCATAAATAAATTAAATTATTTAAAGTCTAAAAATTACAAATAAAATACCATTATTTAGGAAATCTTTTTATCTTTCTAATGAATATTTATAATCTAAAATCCAACATATATAACCCTATGTAAGAATTGTTTTGCTAAAAGATATATGCTTGTGTCATTTTTGTATTCATTTTAACTTAATTAAAATAAAGTGTCATTATCACTTACAAGTGGATCAATGGGGTCCCAAAATCGACCCAAAGATGCCCATTCTCGACCATGTATCAACCAATAGGGTTAAGACACGTTTTAGGGTAATTTAATATTATTATAATATTATTTTGTAACCCTTATTTACCGGATTAACCCTTAACCATGGTAAATAAAATATTTACCGCAGTAATTATTCAAAATGTCTAAAAATAAAAGTTATCTAATTACACAATTTGAACATCCTGATTACAAATATGGAATCAATTTTTCTAAATTCAAAACACATAAGTGGCAGAAATTAATTTAAAATTAATTCCCGCTGTCAAAACAAAAAGCGTGTTTTTAAGAGATAATAACTATCAAAAGATTGACACTTGTTTATGTTCGGTTTAATTGTAAAATTGTGTCCAATGACCAACATTATATTAAGTGGTAAAAATATATTCTAAATATACTTTAAAACCACTCAAATTCATAATTTATCACTATTAATTGTTTTGATTAAAAAAGTTGTTTTTAATTAAAATTTAGTAATTTTCACTATTCATCAAAATATTAAAGTTATCCGAAAAGTACCAAAATTTCACCTTAGGCTAAATTTGATATTCTGAGTCCAAAAATGAAGTCCATTTTGAAAAATAAAATTTATAAAATTTCAAAAAGTGGTTATTACTATTCATAACGGCTAGTTTTAATAGCATATTGTTATTTAGTGAAACTCGGTATTGCGTACGACGAAAGCTACCGAGGAAGGTCGCGATTGCGTGTAAAGCAAGACAAGCAAGTGTTGTGTAGAAAAAGATTCCTTTGATGATTTATATAACATAAAAGTCTCGGGTGTTACATTCTACCCCCCTTAAAAAGAATTTCGCCCTCGAAATTCGTCACTTTGTAACAAACAGATGAGGATACTTCTCCCTCATCATATCCTCAAGCTCCCAAGTAGCTTCTTCAAGTTGGTGGTTCCTCCATAAAACTTTCACCAATCGAGTGGTCTTGTTTCATAGAACTTTTTCGCTACGATCCAGAATCTCTATCGGCTGTTCTTCATAAGAAAGATCTTGCTCCAGTGGTACAACTTCTGAGCTGAGTACATGTGAAGGATCATGTATGTACTTTCTCAGGAGAGATACATGGAACACATCGTGAACTTGAGAGAGATTCGGTGGAAGCACCAATCGGTAAGCTACCTTCCCAACACGATCCAGTATTTCGAAAGGACCAATATATCTAGGGATCAATTTCCCCTTCTTTCCAAATCTCATAACCCTCTTCCAGGGAGATATTCGTAAGAACACTTTATCACCCCACTTCAAACTCTAGGTCTTTTCTTTGGCTGTCGGCATAACTTTTCTGTCGACTCTGAGCTTCTCTTATGTGTTTTTGAATAGATCTGACCTTTTTTGCCATTTCATCAACGAGATCAGGTCCTAATAGCTTTCTTTCCCCAACTTCATCCCAGCAAGTTGGAGTCCTGCATTTCTTTCCATAGAGAGCTTCATAAGGAGCCATCTGAATACTGGAGTGAAAGCTATTAATATAAGAAAATTCCACCAAAGGTAGGTGTTGATCCCAACCTCCTTTGAAATCCATAGAGCAAGCTCTCAACATATCTTCTAGGGTTTGAATTGTTCTCTCAGACTGACCGTCTGTCTGGGGATGATAAGCAGTACTGAAACTCAACTCTGTGTCCAGAGTATGCTGAAGACTTCGCCAGAACTTCGAGGTAAATCTCGGATCCCGATCAGATATAATAGAAAGTGGTACTCCATGCAATCTTACCACTTCCTTTACATATATCCTGGCAAGCTGATCTAGAGAGAAATCCTCTCTAATAGCAATGAAGTGTGCAGACTTTGTAAGACGATCAACTATGACCCAGATAGCATTATTGCCTTTGGATGTTTTAGGAAGTCCTGTGACAAAGTCCATAGTGATGTTTTCCCATTTCCATTCGGGTATGGGTAATGGTTGTAACATCCCCTTAGACTTCTGTCTCTCAGCTTTAACTTGTTGACAAACCAAGAATCGGGAGACATATTTAGCAACATCTCTTTTCATGCCATCCCACCAGAAGTACTCTTTCAGGTCCCTATACATCTTCGTGCTTCCAGGATGAATAGAGAATGAAGAACTATGAGCCTCATCCAGCAGCTCCTTCTTTAATTCGGGGATGGAAGGAACACAAACCCGATTCCTGAACTTTATTATCCCATCACAATCAAGGTTGAATTCAGGAACATTTCTCACCTTCTTTTGTAACTCGACATCTTCTTTCTGTGCCTCCTTAATCTTCGCATGTATAGATGGTTGAACATTCATTTGAGAAAGATAAGATTTTTCCCCTTCCATTATAATTCCAAGATCCATCCTTTGTAAATCCATAAATATTGGATCTTTTGTGATCCTCATCATGGATAAACTAGCATGGTCTTGCCGACTTAATGCATCTGCCACCTTGTTTGCTTTCCCAGGGTGGTAATGGATTGAGCAGTCATAATCCTTAATCAGCTCCAACCATATTCTTTGACGCATATTCAACTCCTTTTGTGTGAAAATATACTTTTAACTTTTATGATCAGTATAAATATCACACCTTTCACCATAAAGGTAATGCCTCCAAATCTTTAATGCAAAGATTACTGTAGCCAACTCCAAATCATGTGTTGGGTAATTTTGCTCATGGATTTTCAACTGTTGTGAGGCATAAGCTATCACCATATCATTTTGCATAAGAACACACCCCAATCCCTTCATGGATGCATCACTGTAGATCACAAACCTTTCTCCACTACAAGGCAGTGTGAGCACAGGTGCACTGGATAACCTTCTTTTCAACTCCTTGAAATTCTCTTCACATTACTCTGTCCAGACAAACTTAACTCCTTTCCGAGTCAACTTGGTGAGTGGATTAGATAATCGTGAAAAATATTTTACAAAACGTCGATAATATCCAGCCAAACCAAGAAAACTTCGGATCTCAGTTACTGTTGTTGGTCTTGACCATCTTTCGATAACCTCTGTTTTTGCTGGATCCACAGATATCCCCTCTTTTGAGATTATGTGACCCAAAAATGCAACTTTTTGAAGCCAAAATTCACACTTGGTAAATTTGGCATAAAGCTTCTCCTTTCTCAGGGTCTTCAATATAATTCTCAAGTGATCTTCATGCTCTTCCTTGCTCTTTGAATAGACAAGAATATCGTCTATAAAGACTACCACAAATTGATCAAGATAGTCTCTAAAGACTCTATTCATTAGATCCATGAAGATAGCAGGGGCATTAGTAAGACCAAATGGCATCACTATAAATTCATAGTGTCCATACCTTGTACGGAAAGCCGTCTGTGGTATATCCTCCCTTTTGACCCTTAATTGATGATACCCTGAACGAAGATCAATCTTGGAAAAGTATTGAGCTCCGCGTAGTTGGTCAAATAAGTCATCAATGCGTGGGAGAGGATATTTGTTCTTGATACTGATCTTGTTAAGTTCTCGATAATCAATGGAGAGTCTCATTGATCCATCTTTCTTCTTAACAAATAGAACAGGTGCTCCCCAAGGTGACGCACTAGGGCGTATGAATCCCTTATCAAGATTCTCTTGGAGTTTCTTCTTCAATTCCTGCAACTCAATTGGGGCCATTCTATAAGGTGTCTTTGAAATAGGCAAAGCACCCGGTACGAGTTCTATTGAAAACTCAACTTCACGATTTGGTGGAAGACCCGGTAATTCCTCCGGAAAGACATCATCAAACTCCCGTACAATGGGCATGTTCTTAATCGTGAGTTTCTCACCAACCATTTGAGATAAATAACCTTCATTTAGTGGAATCAATACCCATAAGATGGAAGAAATTTCCACTGGAAGATTATGTTCATCCTTGCATTGATATACGATCGTAGATTGATCTGGAATATGAAATGTGACTTCCCTTCTTTGGCAATTGATATGAGCTCCATGTAGAGAAAGCCAATCCATGCCAAGAATCACATCAAATTCCACTAAAGGAAGGATCACAAGATTTGCAGGAAGCACTTTCCCACAAACTTCGATCGGAGAAGAATTATAAACTTTTGATGCGATTGATGTGCCATTAGGTGTTGTCACAGCTAACTCAACATCTAATTATTGAGGTAATACGGTGATACCCTTAGAAAATTCTTTAGAAATAAAAGAGTGTGTGGATCCAGAATCAAATAAAACATTTGCTACTTTAGAGTGGACGGTAAGTGTACCTTTCACCACTTCATTATCGTACTCCACATCGCTGATAGAAATTGCATGTGACTTTCCTTTGTCTTTCGCCTTAAGATTTTGTTGACGTCGACCATCATCATCAACCCTTGGATTTGGGCATTGATTGGCATAATGCCCCATCTCCTTGCACTTGAAACATTGAAGTGTAGTAGGATCATTCTGTGTATCCCTTCCTTTGTTTGCATCATTAGACATCTTCTTCCCATTATCGCGGAATTCAAATGCATGATGACCTTCCTTTCCACATTTGAAACATTTACTTATCCCTTTAAGACAACTCCCTCCATGTTTCTTTCCACACTTTGAGCATAAGGGAAAGTTCATCTTCTTTTCAGTGTGCTCTTTAGAGTTTCCTTTGAATTCCATCTTCCTCTTCTTATCAAACCCATGTGACTGATGGGTTACTCCAATCTCCATCTCGACTTTGAGAGCACATCGAACGATTTCCTCGTAGCTATTGAAGTCCCTTATGGCTAACGCCCTTCGAAGACTTGGTTTTAAGCCACTAAAGAATCGATCGATCTTACTCTCAGGTTGGATAATAATACCAGAAGCGTACCTTGCAAGTCTTGTAAAATTTTCTTCATAGGTACCAACAGATTCATCATCCCTTTGCTTCAATTCAAGGAACTCTTTCTCCATCTTTGTTCGGAGAATACGAGGGAAGTACTTATTGAAAAATAAGTTCTTGAACTCGTCCCATTCCATAGACTCAATTTAATCCCTTTGCCTCGTATTCTTAATAAGATTCCACCATTGATCAGCATCTCCTTCCAAACGATACACTGCTAGGATGACTTTATCATGTTCAGAACATTGAAGAACTGAAAATATCTTTTCAGTAGTACTAATCCATTTTTCAGCAACTAATGGATCAGTAGACCCACTGAAAGAAGGTGGACGCTGCCTCATGAAGGATTCAACAGAATGTTGCTCCTTCCTTTGCTCGTTTGGAAGTCCTGCATGATTCATAGCTTGAGAAAGTTGTGTGAGCATGGCTACAAGATTTTGCATTCCGGCTCCCATATCGTTTGGTTGCTCAGGGGGACAATCATTGCATTGCCCATCGCATTCCGCATTAACACGGTTCCTTCGGGTTCCAGCCATTGACTAAAACCAAGAAGAATAGTGTGAGAAACACTAATTATAATAGGAAACTACACAATTCAAGAATAAAATTTTCATGCTTAAGGTCTTATCCTAGGTTATTCATGGCCAACACTAAGATTGTGTTCTATGCTTAGACTTATCCTTAGGGTTCTTACTAAGGCTTCCACATCCTAGTTTCCAAAGGTTGACTATACCTTTCCTCTGATACCAACTATAACGACCCATACTTTACATACATTGTTAATACTTCAAAATTGAAGCACACTTATTACAACATATGACAAAACCACAAAGGACCGTATAGGTATAGTGTCTTTAGAAACTGGGAAACATAAACAACTGGTTCATAAATCTTCTACAGTGTCTCCCATTTATTTCATCATATCTAGGGTCCCTTTTAGCATATTCTACTTAATATCCATCTTCCTGACCTGGGGAAAAGAAAACATAAAAGGGTGAGCTCAAATGCTCAGCAAGGGCAAATAAAGGAAAATAAAAATCATATCATATCTTTTTGAAAATCAAAACCTGCAAAAGAGATCATAATATCTTAACATGGAATAAATCATAGAAGTGAAAATGAGATCCCCATAATCATAACATAAAACTTGAAACTTTGTGACATGCATACATAATCTTGGAAAATCATTTCTTGTTAGTCATGACTCATTGCCAAGACTATCTTAGTGGACAAAGTCCCTTTCTGAACCGAGTTCACTCCTCGTTTCAGTCCTGTATTACTGAACCGAAATAACCTTCCGTTCCAGCCATGTCTATCTCATGAGATATAAAATCTTTACCCAATGCATTGGAGGGAGATATAGGTCCCACCCATCTTATAATGAATCCTTTCTTATGTGTGCCACATAATCATAAATCATACATCATCGCATAACACATGTAATAAAAATGGGATTCTTAAACAACATGACATCATAAAACCATTCATATAACATAAAGGAATTCATAAACATAATTCCATCACAACATAGTCAAATCAATGTAACAATAGGGATAAAAACAGAACCCTTTTATTATCTTAGATGGAAAATAATTTTGATAAAATACTTGAACTCCATTCTTGAGGAAAATATCCTTTCTACTTCAAAAACACTTTTCCTTTCTTAACATGTCATACAATTTTAAACTAAAAGAAGTTGATTAAAAATAAACTTGAATAATTGTAAAGGAAGCTTCTTGGAAATAATGTTTTAAGAACCCATTCATGCCGTATAAGTTAAAAAAAACATTCTTCGTACTTTTGTCGGAAAAATCAAAAAGTACCTCGTACGAAAAACGACAAAAGATTCCTTTCATACTTATTACTAAAAACTCACCGAAGGGTAAAAATGGATTTAAACCATTGTAGGTGGATGGAAATAATATTACATATTGATGAAACATGGATGTGGATGATAAAATACACCCCAGTAAATACTTACGAATAAACAATCTCGGATAAAAATGAGATTGTGATATTTCCCTTACCCTAGGTCCAATTTGCCTTGTATGTGTCCGAAGCTCCTGTATAATGGTTTAAATAATGTTATTGACTTATTCCAGAATCATAAATATTGATATGATATCATATATGGTCATATTCTTAGCTTCTTGTTAGTAATATTTCATTGTTACTTCTTACTCGGGTCTTTATTGCCTTTTGTTCTTATGCGTGTTTTGCCGAATAAATTCTTATTATTCTTTCAAGGTTATAGATACCTTATATCCAGAATGGTATTAGTGTAACATATATCATATTTATTCATTAAATTCATTTATATAATTACTATGTAATGATGATCATGTAGATTGAGTCGCATCACATCGTGGAGACGGTATTCCGTACGTACGCACGAGTGATGATATCGTTCCTATGATAGTGGAAATGTATTGGAGTATATATATATTATTTCAGTATCAATATTACTTTATAATAATCATAAATAGTTACTAATTACACCATTATACCCATCCTTGTAAAGTGATGGTGGAAAAATAGATTACACCACGGCGTGGAGACGTTATTCCGTACGTACGCACGCGCGGTGATTTCATTTTTCCGTAGGATGGATAGAAGGTGAATTAGGGTTTTTTCATATTTATAATAACATATCAGTATGTAAGTAATACTGATGTTATTACTTCATCATGAAACAACTAAAGAAGAAGAAGTTGAAGAAGAAAGAAATTGAAAAGATCGGTAATGGATATTACCTCTTCTTTGGAACGCCTCTTTGAATCCTCCACTTAAGGAACTAAGAGTGGTCTTTGGAGAAGAACAGGACCTCTAGGACTATTCTAGGGAAGTGGAGAGGAGAAAATGTCAGGGGTTGGCCGAGCTTGAGTGCTCAAATTGGTGTGAGGAGGAGGGGGAGGAGGTGCCCTTTTATAAGGGAGGAGAGGGGCACCTTAGGAATATCTCAAAATATTATTTTATATTAAAGTAAAAATCGGTTTATAATGGTTCCAAAGGGTCTTATTTCGAAGATAAAGTGGGGAAGGGTCGAAATCCTATCAACAAATAGGATTTAGACAAGTTTAGGGTATTATTTTAACCTATCAATTAGATTTAACTCTAAGTTAATTAATTTAACTTTTACCGTGTCTTTTTGTTTTCTTTCACTATATGGTTAATACACTTACTATAACATGCCAAAAGAACCCCAAATTGTTTATTATTAATATTTATATCCTTATCTAAGTCATTTGGCCGAACCTTAGATTTTTAGGAATAAAATAACAATTAGTAATATAATATTTGATTTAAAAACTATTTTGTATCAATTTTGACACTATTTGATATATGATTTTTGTGAAAGTCATAAGAGAATTATATGTTCGAACCAAGTTAATTAAATAAACACTAATATATCATAGTAACCTAGAAATTTAGTGGAATTCATAAAAAGTCTCAAATTACATTTATTTTGGTGTTTATAACATCAATTATGTCAATATTTCATTAATAAGATAATTACTGCATCATCATTGTGTCATAAATAAATTAAATTATTTAAAGTCTAAAAATTACGAATAAAATACCATTATTTAGGAAATCTTTTTATATTTCTAATGAATATTTATAATCTAAGATCCAACATATATAACCCTATGTAAGAATTGTTTTGCTAAAAGATATATGCTTGTGTCATTTTTGTATTCATTTTAACTTAATTAAAATAAAGTGTCATTATCACTTACAAGTGGATCAATGGGGTCCCAAAATCGACCCAAAGATGCCCATGCTCGACCATGTATCAACCAATAGGGTTAAGACACGTTTTAGGGTAATTTAATATTATTATAATATTATTTTTTAACCCTTATTTACCGGATTAACCCTTAACCATGGTAAATAAAATATTTACCGCAGTAATTATTCAAAATGTCTAAAAATAAAAGTTATCTAATTACACAATTTGAACATCCTGATTACAAATATGGAATCCATTTTTCTAAATTCAAAACACAGAAGTGGAAGAAATTAATTTAAAATTAATTCCCGCTGTCAAAACAAAAAGCGTGTTTTTAAGAGATAATAACTATCAAAAGATTGACACTTGTTTATGTTCGGTTTAATTGTAAAATTGTGTCCAATGACCAACATTATATTAAGTGGTAAAAATATATTCTAAATATACTTTAAAACCACTCAAATTCATAATTTATCACTATTAATTGTTTTGATTAAAAAAGTTGTTTTTAATTAAAATTTAGTAATTTTCACTATTCATCAAAATATTAAAGTTATCCGAAAAGTACCAAAATTTCACCTTAGGCTAAATTTGATATTCTGAGTCCAAAAATGAAGTCCATTTTGAAAAATAAAATTTATAAAATTTCAAAAAGTGGTTATTACTATTCATAACGGCTAGTTTTAATAGCATATTGTTATTTAGTGAAACTCGGTATTGCGTACGACGAAAGCTACCGAGGAAGGTCGCGATTGCGTGTAAAGCAAGACAAGCAAGTGTTGTGTAGAAAAAGATTCCTTTGATGATTTATATAACATAAAAGTCTCGGGTGTTACAGACACCATTTCCAAGTGACACCATTTCCAAGGGACACTGTTTCTAGACAATTTGTGACACCGTTATTTAATTTATTTTGTCATTTTCAATTTAATTTCAAATAGTCATATTTGAGTCATTTAAAGGAACCAATAAAATTAATGTTTATTTGTAGACATGTCACCAGATAGTACGAGGTACATGGTGTAGAATACGTGCATCCTATTATCTCCAACGTGTACAATCACAATTTAAAAGGAAGATAATATGGGTTGCAACACACACACACATTAGTATGAGATGAGCATATGCGGAAATTATTTTTGAAGAGAACCGATACCTTCAACAAGATACATCTGAAGAACACATGAATCATTCTCGAATCCATAGTTTGGACTACCATAGATCAAATCCAAAAACATCTTCACAATACCAACTCCACAAAGAACATGAGGACATATCTAACTAAAATACAGAGCACCAGACTTACGATTCTCATTTTTTCACAAGAGGACTCCATACTTGCATCTACCTCATCCTACAAGTCCAAAACATTATATAATAACACTCAGAGCACTTCTAACCTTATCTCATCATCTTTTATATATTGCGTTATGTTTTTATCGTTCAAGTAGTTTGTGTGTTTCTGTATAAAAACACACACTGTCTCCTGCACTAAACTGATGGATACAAGATATCCTTCCTCTCATAAATTTTTACATTTATTTACACTTATAGATAAGGGTGTAAGAGGTCATTGTGTGACCTTGTAGTATATACCCATGAAGAATAGTGGAAGAATCTTTGTGACTTGGTCAGTCCTATGCATTATTGTTTACCCTAATACAGGGTTAGGATCAAAGTTTATTAATAGAAACTGCTTGGTGGCAGGTGATCACCAAGTTGAGTGGATTAGTTCTCATCTTGAGACTAAACCACTTATTTTATCCAATGTGTTGTTTAATTTAGTTTTTCTCTATTTTACTGAATATTTTAGAAATTACTAGATTTTACATTGATATTTAATCTTGGACAGAAGTTATAATTTTCTTTCCTCATTAGAATAGCTTCTATAGTGGTATCAATAACTCATACTGATATTACTGAGAATTAATCAATCTTTTGAGTGGTTATTTGAAGAGTCAAAATTTTATAACTGTATTACCTTGATTGATTGGGATATATTTATTTAATAAGGGAAACTTTTTAAAATAACCATTCAACCTAAATTTTTATACATACCCAATTCACCCCCTCTTAAGTACTCTACTATGACCAAAATTTGGTATTAGAGGAGTTTTTATTCATATTTAGACTCTGTTTTTAAAACAATTCAAATGTGATTCTAGTTGTACTTTAAATATATATAAATTTATGTTAATTATAAATTTATATCACATTAAAATTATTTATTTATTATGGATAATAGACTGGAAGGGGCTGAAATAAAAAAACCACCATTCTATAATAGAACTAATTATGCATAGTGGACAATTAAAATGAAAATTTATTTAGAAAGTATGGGCTTTGAAATTTGGTATTCAATTATAGATGATTATAAGATTACTGCTACTAATAAAATTAAATGGGATGACCCAACCAAGACTTCTTATAATAACAATTAAAAATCCTTGAATTCTTTATATTTCTTTTTAACAGATGAGGAATTTAGCAGAATTTATGCATGTAAAACTCCCCATGAGATTTGGGATACATTTTTATTTTCACATGAATGAACATCTAGTGTGAATGAAATGAGACTCAATACTTATAATATTAAATATGATAAATTTTAAATGAAGCCTAATGAGCCTATTTCTGACATGTATCTCATGTTAGATGAAATTTTCAACATAATGATTTCTCTTGGAAGAGTATTCAATGCCGAAGAAAAAATTATGAGGATTCTCAGATGCTTACCTGATAGATGGAGAGGGACTTTTATCTCTATTAGAGAGTCATGTGACATCAACAAATTTTTTATCAAAGAAGTCATTGGAAAAATAATGATGTATGAAGTGGAGTTGAAAGTCAATAAGGAAGAGGAGGATGAACCCAAAAGATAATATGTTTCATTAAAGACTACCACCTCTAAACATAAAGAAAAAGAGAAACTGCAAGTCTGTTGAAAATTAAAGTAGTGAACAATCATCACCTGAAGGTTATGAGGAGATGGATCAATTAGCTAGAAGTTTTAAGAAATTTTACAAAAGGATGAAATTATTCAGAAAGCCTAACTTTTAAGGAAGATATGATCAAAAGGGAAGCTGGAAGAAATATTTGAAAAGAAATTGCATGTCTGATGAGATAATATGCTATGAATGTTAGAGAAAGGTACACGTAAAGCTGATTGTCCCAAGATCATGTATAAAAATAAATATGATGACAAAGATAGAATGTATACAAAAGAAATTAAAGCAATGTGGAGTGATTCTGATGAAATTTCAAGTGACTCAAAATCTTCACATGATGAATAGGATAACAAATCCAATATGTGTTTTATAAAAAACACGTCTGAGGTAACACTAGAATCTTATGTAATTTTTTTTAATTATTCTACAGATTAATGTGATTCTGAAAATATGTTTAAATAAGACATGTTTGAGCACTACAATATGATTTAAGAGACATATAATGAACTAAAAGATAAATACAAGACTTTAAAGAAACAATATGATCTTACCTCAACTGTTAAATATGATCCTACTGTAGAAAGAGATAAAAATGTTCAATTACACAAAGAAATCAATAAACTAAATCTATTTAATGATAACTTAAAAAACTACCATGAAATATTTACTAATGGTAAATATACCTTGGAAAAATTCTTGGTAAACATATTACCTCTAAATACACTATTGGTATTGGCTATCAACTAGGTAAAAGAAATTTTGGAAAACCCAATTTTTTTCTAAATAAAGAACATGCAAATTTACACATAGTTCTAGAAAACATTATTCTAGTTCAAATTATGATACACTCTCTACTGTTTCGCGATTTTTTGGACCAATTAGAGTTTATTTTTCAATTACTTTACATAATTTTTATAGAAAACCTACGAAGTAGATGTGGGTTCCTAAATCACTAGTTACTAATATTACAGAAACCAAACAAAATATGGGTACCAAAGTCTATTTTTATTTGACTATTTTGTAGGAAAATTGTTTAAACATATCCTGTAAGAGTTTATAGTACTTGGATAGTGGGTGTTCAAGACTCATGATAAGGGACTATTCATTCTTCAAGAACTTAATAAAAATTTATGGTGTACATGTCACCTTTGGTGACATGCCAAATCAAAAATCATTTCCCTTGGATGAATTAGTAACACTAACTCAGTATTCATTTCCAAAGTAATTTTATTTTCTGGACTAAAATATAATATACTTTGTATTTGACAACTATGTGATGATGGATTTCATGTTAAATTTGAAAATTATGCATGTAATGTTTTTAATTGTAAAAATGAATTAGTATTTTATGCATTGTGAAATGAAATTTTATACTCTGTTAACATAGATTCTTTAGTTTCTGAAAATGTTTTATGTTTAAGTGTATTTCACAAAGAGTCTGGGATTTGGCATAGAAGACTAGGACACATTAATACTCACTCCCTTAGAAAGTTAACTAGAAAAATTTTAGTCAAATACCAACCCAAACTTTAGTTTCTAAATGATAATGTGTGTAATCATTTTCAAAAGGGAAAACTACACAAAATTTCCTTTAATCCAAAGAAAGAAGTGTCAACTTCTCAACCTCTCGAATAAGTTCACAAGGATTTGTTTGGACCATCTAGAGTTTGTAGTTTAAATGGGAAGCACTGTGTTTATGTTCTTGTGGATGACCTCACTAGGTGTACATGGACTTTCTTTTTGACTCACAAAAGTGAAGCCTTCCCTCATTTCATCAAATATGATAAAACTATTGAAAATATTAGTGGACTTAGAATTAAATCCTTATGAAGTGATCATGGATATGAATTTGAAAATCAAGATTTTGAATCCTTTTTCTCTCAAAATGGATATAATCATAATTTCTATGCCCCTAGAGCTCCTAAAAAAATAGAGTAGTTGATAGAATAAATAGAAACTTTCAAGAGATTTCTAGAACCATGATTAGTGAATATGACTTACATATTTATTTTTGGGCTGAATCTGTAAATATAACATGCTATATTATTAATTTAGTGTTGATTAGACCAACTCTTAAAAGAACTCCATATGAGTTATGGAGTAATAGAAAACCCAAAGTATGTCACTTCAATGTTTTTGGTTACAAATTATATATCCTTAATACTATGGAAAATCATTACAAGTTTGTATCCAAGAGTGAGGAATGAATTTTCCTAGGATATTCAATGTCTAGTAAAGCCTATAAAGTGTTTATCAAAAGAACTAAACACATATAGAAATCATTCTATGTCATGTTTGATGAGACATATCCAAATGAGCATAAGAACACTCTAGATAACCTAGAGGATGATATGTCAAATCTGGACATCAATGATAAATCATCTAACCATCCGGTAAAAGAATCTGTGATGACTTCTAGTTCTATAATTTCTCCAAATTCAAGTCATAATGAACAAAAACCTATTGAAGAACCTAAAATCACTAGCCGCTCTTTATCTAGAGATGTTAGAACTCTTAATAACCAACTATTAGATGATGTTGTTGGAGATTTAGATAAAGGAACTCAAACTAGAGTGTCTCTTAGACATCAGGTTGAACATCAAGTTTTCTTGTCACAACATGAACCTAAAAACATTAATGATGGTATCAACGATGAATTTTGGTTGTTGGATATGCAAGAAGAACTTAACTAGTTTAAAAGGGAAAATTTTTGGAAACTTTTTGACATACCCAAAGACACATTTACCATAGGCACTAAGTGGGTGTTTAGAAATAAAGAAGATAAAACTAGTAATATAGTTAGAAATAAGGTAAGATTGGTTGCATGAGCCTATAGTCAAGAAGAAGGAATTGACTATTAGGTGACCTTTTCACCAATAGCTAGACTTGAATCCATCATAATCCTGCTTTCTTATGCTACACATTTGAATTTCAATCTATATATAATGGATGTCAAGAGCGCATTCCTAAATGGGTATATAGCTGAGGATGTATTTGATGAAAAACCCCCTAGTTTAAAAAACCCTCACTTTCCAAATCATGTTTTCAATTTATCAAAATATTTTTATGCTTTAAAACAAGCTCTAAGAGCATGGTATGATAGACTAAGTACATTTCATAATTTCAAAGGTTTTACAAAATGTATATCTTATCCTACCCTTTTTTAAAATAGAATTTCCAATGATGTTTTCATAGTTCAAATTTATGTAGATGATATTATCTTAGGATCTTCAAAAATTTAGTTATGTATTGAATT
This sequence comes from Viscum album, assembly GCA_963277665.1. NCBI lineage: Eukaryota > Viridiplantae > Streptophyta > Magnoliopsida > Santalales > Viscaceae > Viscum > Viscum album. Next base: position 861,782,615 of record OY728128.1, read on the forward strand.
TTATAAAAAGATGCAAAATTAATTTGAAATGAGTTTAATGGGTGAACTAAAATTATTTCTTGGATTTCTAATCTTTTAAAATAAATAAGGTATTATTTTAATCTAAATCAAATATACTAAAGATCTTATATATCTCTTTGTCTTGGATAGCACTAAAAGTAGTGATACTCTAATGAGTACTACTTGTAAGTTGGATCTTGATAAAGATGGAGAATATGTTGATCAAACCACTTATAATTAAATGATTAGAATCTTACTCTACTTAAATGCTCACCGACCTGACATAATGTATAGTGTATTTATGTGTGCTCATTTTCAAGAAAAACCTGAGGAATATCATTTAAATGTTGTTAAAATGATTTTCAAATACCTCAATCATACACCCAATATATGACTATTATATCCTAGAGGACAATCAATTGGGTTAGTAAGCTATTCTGATGTTGATTTTAGTGGTTGTAAGTTAGATAGAAAAAGCACCTCTAGAACATGTCACTTGTTTGGTAAGTATCTAGTATCATGGTGTAGTAAGTAACAAAACTCTATTGCATTATCTACTGTAAAATATAAATACATAGTTTATGGTAGTTGTTGCGAACAAACCTTTTGGATGAAACACACGTTACTAGATTATGGATATCAATTCATGTATGCACCTATAAATTGTAATAATAAAAGTGCTATTATCATCTCAAAAAAATTCTTTTTCACATTCCATGTCAAAACATATTATTGTAATACATCACTTTTTGAGAGAACATTATCAAAAAGGTGATATCACATTGGAATTCATTGGAACTGAATATCAGTTTTCTGATATATTTACCAAATCATTAAATTTGGAAATGAGAGATTACATCATACATTAATTAGGAATGATAAATCTTAAGTATAAATTATACGGTCTCATAATTATTGTCTCTTGATTAATGTTTTTCACATACTGTTTTAAATGATATGGCCGCACTATTTGGAGTCACAACACAATGGTGACACCGTGACAACCTGTTCCGGTCTCACTATGACTACATTTTCCGGTCTCACTGTAAAATCCTTTTCCAGTCTCATAGTGAAAGTCTTTTTTTGTCTCATCATAATGACACTCTTTTCAGTTTATTTATAATTTACTACCCATATTTCTTTGTTAAATATTTTATTATATTCATCCTTCTATTTTGAATTTATGATGCTCAAAATCCGAAAATGATAAAAACCAAATGTCATTCATTATTTTATTCACTCGATCTTTCTTCTCTCAAACCTAAAATGTTTCACTCTCAAATCACAAGTCATATTTCAATACATCACCTCTCTCTCCCTCTCTAGAACCTCTCATTGAATGCCCAGGATGAAGCTCCAATCTTCATCAACTCCTAAGAAGCACACTTCAAGGAAGAAAATGAAAATATCACCAACGATAGCACCTAAAGGACCACTGAACCCAAATATTATTGATTTAATAGTGATACAAGAAAAGGAAATTTTCCCTACGTGATTATTGTCAAGTAAGTATTTAGTTTTGAATTTATTGAAAGAAAAAGGATGTCTAGATTTTTTCACAAAGGAGAAATGACTAATTAATCCAAATCATATTGCATAGTTTTTTTAGTATGTTCAGTTCTCATTTGATATAGAAGATTGTTTTGTTGTAAGAAGCTGGATTAATGGCCAAAAATGAAAATTTTCCATGAGGTTATGGACTACTTTCCAAGGGATACATCATGAAGTGATTTCATCGGACTACTAGAGATGTCTCCCTACTTCTAGTGATGTTTTTGTTTTAGAATAGGCATTGGGAAGCTTGACTAGAAATAAAAACAAGAGAAGAGCTATTGATGCTGGGTTGGATGGTGAAACAATATTTCTATCTATGTTTATTCATAATTTATTTAGTCTGACAAAAGGGGATTTTTCTACCCTCAATTATCAAGAATTATTTTTAATAAATATTATGAAGAATGGACAAAATATTAACCTATGAAAGTATGTTATACTTCATATGTGCGAGTTGATAAAGACAACCTCAAATTCAACCTCTTTTTTATACTAAAGGTTAATCTCTGATATTATATATGATGAAGGAATGTTTGGACTGAATGAAGAAGTATTCAAGGACTGTGAATTCTATATCTCAATGGTTATAGTAAAAAGAATGAAAATTAGTTGGAATCCATGGGAAAAGGCTTGGGAGTAAGATCATGAAAGGTTATTTGAAAAGTTTAATCTAGTTGAGAATCCTTCAAGACCTGAGAACATATCTTATCCTGGTCTAGAACTAGATGAAATTATTTACTATCCTATTGATGAGGAATAAGTGGAAATTGTTGCACCTATAGAAAAAACTGCCTTGGATAAGGAAGACAGTGGACATGTTCCACAAGATAATGTTGGGAAGGAAGCACCTGTTCCTGAAAGAATTATTGATTTGGAAGAAGAACCTTCTCATAGAAAAGAATGAGTTGTTAATATAATAGAACATTCTATTCATAAAAAGCCTTTAGAAGAAGAATTTTCTCTTAATAATGATGATGTGGTTAGAGAAAATTTGTAAGCCCAAGCTAATTCTGATGTTATCTTATCTACTGAAGAGAGAATTAAACAATCCTTCTAGCTAGCTAGAAAATAAATGGGTGAGGGTACTGGAGATGATATTTTAGAACAAGATCAAGGAACTGAATATCTTAATCCTATGAGAGATTCACTTATTGAGGGGGAGAAACACGCTAGTCTAGAATGTGTTGAAATTCATAATCCAATTAATCAAAACAGTGTGGATTTATTATATAAGTTTCCTAGCTACATTGATGTGATTGATTCCCCAGAAGCCTCAGCTAAAGGGATATTCTTGTCTACTGTGTTTCAATTGAAACTAGTTTTTTCTCTAGATGTAATCTCTACAAAAAAACCTAAGCCAATCTCAGCTCCTATTAATGAACCCTCACAAGAAACTCATGATTTCATGAGTAAGAGTGATTTGAAAGACTTGCGATCTACTTTATTGACTGGAGTTGAAAATATCATGAACACCCAACCTTCTCCTATAACAAACTTAAGTGAAAGAGATGATGGCTTGCTGTTAGAGAATATTATATAGAAAAATAAGCCAAAAATTCTTCATGAAATTCCAGAGGTAATAATTGATAACAAATAGCTAAGTGATGAAGTGAAGTCTTTGAGAGCTATGGTTAAAGAAATGAAAAAAGTATTGAAATCAAGATAATATCCTATGGCTCGTCCTATTTAAGATGATAGTAGTCAGATTCCATAAAAATTAGTCTCTCTGATTCAACCAAACTTGACTTCATTAGATAACAAGGTAGCTGAGAGAAACATGAAGAAAGTCTAAGAGATGTGTGAGTTTGTTTTTGGTCTCAAAAAACTAACTAATTAGTACAAGGGATGTCTACAAAAGGATTATAATCAAATAATTTCCCTCACTTCATCTGTTACAGCCACTAGTTCCTCTAGATAGTCATCTCAAACCATTGATAGTGATCTGCTCAAAACTATTGTTAAAGAGGAACTTCAATCAGTTTTATGTGGATTTGAAAAATAAACTCTATCTATAGTTATTAAGAATAGTGAAAGGGTACTTTATTTGGTAAGGATTAACTCAAAGATTACAAATGAGGATTAGGAAGAAATTACTACGAAAGTGGATTTATACTTTAATTGGATTTTCTCTAAGAAAGATATGACCAATCATTTCAAGTATCTTGTAGAGAATCTAAAAATACCTCCTATCACTCAAGAATTAAAGACAGAAGTTCAAAAGTTGAAAGATTTCAATTTTTTATTAGACAAGTTCATAGATAATAAAGACTATTTTGAGAAAGCAACACATTATGGTGGTGATATTATTACTAACTTCATTAAGTTGTTGAAGCCTTATCGTCATGTGTAGAGCACTACTATTGTGCCTCCTATAGCTGCACCCTTGCGGCCTAGTTTACCTCCTTCCTCATCCACTGCCTTTGCTTTTACCTCAATGTCTGTCTCTTAGGCTCTGAGTTATATTGGACATTTTATCCTTGACCAACACATGCCTCGGTCTTCCACTAAACTTACAATGGAACCATCTGTTTTTGAAGGACCCCATCTTCCTTCTTTGACTATTGGATCACTTCCTTCTTCAACTTATACTACTGTTCATGTGGATCTTTTTAGTCCTACTACCTAGTGAAAATAGAATATAGGTGGTGCTGAAGAAAAGTGAATTTTTTTTCTTGATAGGTATGTTTTGTACCTTTACCACTATTTTTAATGACAAATATTTTTCTATATCATGAAATTTGGCCTGTTGTTGTTTATTCTCTTCTTTACTTTCATTCTTTCTTTTTCTTGTACTCTTTTTGATAATTCCAAAAGGGGGATAAAAGTTCCCTAAGGGAGATACAACACACTAAGAATAGATATATAATTCATATGATTTGAGATCATCAAAAGGGGGTATATTGTTGGAATCCTCATGTTTTAATCTTGTTTAAAGGATCGCAAATCCTGTACATCTTGTAAATGTGTTAAGATGGTTGATTTTTTATTCTTTAAATGAAATTACCCAAGATATTAATTATTATAAATCATGTTTCATTATTGTAATTTATATTTAACTATTTTTATAATGAATTTATTTTTTGAATGATCACATCTTATTCATTCTGTGAATATTACTTCTTAAGTCTATATACAGATATTTGGCTAAGTTTGAGGAACTGTGAGTCTGCCATCAGTTCTGGTGTTTTGAAAAAGGACTCAGACACCATGACACAGACACCATGATCGAGACACCGTTACCCAAAAACTATGACCCAGACACCGTAACCCAGACATCGTAACCCAGATACCATGACCAGACACCAGTTCATTACAAGCATCACTAAGACACTATTCAAATTTTGGAAAAGGACCAGACACCATGATCGTAACACCACATATTGTGCTACCAGTTACTGATCTCAATGCAACTATGACATCATGAATATCTCACCACTAAAAGTAAATTAATAAGACACTATTTTTAAGTGACATCATTTCTAGATAGACTGCGACACCGTTCTTCAATATGTTTTGTTGTTTTCAATTTAATTTCTAATGGTCATATTTGAGTCATTTAAAGGCAATGACATAATTAATGTTTCTTTGTAGACATGTCACATGACAGTATGAGGTACGAGGTGTATAATACATGCATCTTGTCGGCTACAACATGTGCACTCGCAATTAAAATGAATGATAAGTTGGGTTGCAACACACACACACACACACATAGTAGTAGGAGACGAGCAGAAGCATGAGAATTTTTTGAAGAGAAACAATACATGCAAAAAGATAAATCTAAATAACACACGATGCATTCTCGAATCCAAAGGCTGAACTACCATAGATCAGATATGAAAACATCTTCACAATACCAACTAAATGAAGAACATGATTTAGTATCCAATTGGAAGCCGGAGCACCATACTTACGATACTTTGTTTTTTTTAAGAGGACTCGATACTTTCCTCTGCTTCATCGGACAAGTCCAAAACTGCATGAAATAACACTCAGAGAAATTATAACCATATCTCACCATATTTTCACTATTATGTACAGTTTTTATTTTTTGAGCGGTGTGTGTGTCTATTTTAAAACACACAAAGTCTGATGTACTAAACTCAAGGGTACAATATATCCTTCCTCTTATACCTTTTTACATTTTTTACTCCCATGGATATGTGTATAAGAGGTCCCTGTGTGACGTGGTAGTTTATACCCATAAAGAATAGTGGAAGAGGTCGTATGACCATGATAGTCCTATGAACTGTTCTTTACCCCAATCGAGGGTGTAGATCAAAGTTTATTAATATAAATTATATGGTTGTAGGTGATCACCAAGTGAAGTAGATTAGGTTTCGACTTGAGACTGAACAACTTATTCTATTCACTATGTTATTTAATTTATTTTTTCACTATTTGACTGTATATTTTAGAAATAACTGGTTTTTAATTTGATAGTTAATCATTGAAAGAAGTTATAATTGTCTTTCCATATTATAATAGCTTCAAAAGTAACTCATATTGATATTATTGAGAGTTAATCAATCTTTCGAGAGGTTATTTGCAAACTCAAACTTTTATAACTGTATTACCTTGATTGACTGGGCTGTATTTATTTTATTGTGGATCCTTTTTAATAATACATTTCTATAGAAATTTTTATAGACACTCAATTAACCCCCCCTCTTGAGTACTCTACTTCGACAAACATCCCTAATTTTTTATCATAAAAAATGGGGAGATGCTTAGAAACTATTTATTTTAATGATCTCATATCATGTTTTCTATGTTTTTAGGAATTTTATTTTTTATGAAAGTAATTCATTTTCTAATAATCATTATGAAACAAACATGGTTAAGTACTGATCTACTGCTAGTTCAGTTGGATCTATGGTGGACTAAATCTTCTTTTAAAGTCTACCACTGAATCATTTACAATTGAGGAAATCTTCTATTAGTTTATCAGATATACCATTGATAGATCTTCCACTGAATATATATCATTTTTAGTCTCTACAATTAGATCATGTTACCTACAGTAGGATATTCCATCTGCATATCTACTGTTGGATTATTCTACCACCATATTTTTCTACCGACCACTCATCTATAGCCAAATCAGATCTACAAGTAGTATGATCTACCAATGGATTAGATTTACCTCCAATATGATATACCAATAAATATGAGATACCAATAGTATGATCTACCTCCATAGATAATATACTGTTAGTTAAAATGTTCTTCCACTAACCACATCTATCATTAGATTAAGTGATAAACTATTATACATCTCTACGACCAGTATTCTACCATTATTGTCTAGATTTTCATAATTCAAATTAAATTCCATAAACTATTGTTTTCTTGAATTAACTCATTCAATTTGAATATGTATTTAAGAATCATTATTATAAAAAATCCACTAATTCATTGAATAAAAAGTCGCACCTTTTTTATTTAGTACCTAATACAAGGATAAATGATATTTTATCATTATTTATCAATGAATAATTGGACCTGTATCTATATAAATTAGTTAGAACTCCCTTATATTTTTTTTATGAGTATGCATGGAATGAGAATATACAATAATAGATATTGATGCATATAGAAAAAAACCTTATACTGTGAATTCATAGACCTGAGTGTGGAAAGATTATGGATATTTATAGACCGGAAAAATGACTTTCCATACTTATATGAAACTCTATTTTCTTTCACATTATAGGGAACATGTTCTAGCTCCATTAAAGGGTAAATTCATAGTCCTCAGAATATATGAAGCTATTAAAATTGAGATAAATTATTACTATCTCTAATCATATTCATTTTATTTTTAAAAATTATATTTGATCTATGTATTTCATGACCCTATTTATCTATGCCTAAATTATTATGTATAAAATTTGAGTGTAATTGATACAATCATACACTTTTTCTCAATTTTTACATCCATGTATAACTATAGAAGAGGTTATCTATGACCTCTGATTTTATTAATCCCATGTATAACTATCGAAGTGTCTTTGTACTTGGATAACTTATGTGCGGATTTTTCTAAAACCACATCTAGGTTTTTGATTATGTTTATTGGTTGAAAATCTACTTGGAAGTATGTGATTATCAATATGAGGGGATTATGTCTTGGATTGAGACCAAACCTCTTGTTTTCATTACTCTATGTGATTTATTAATTTTGGTTTTCTATTTCAAAGTTAAAATATATCATATTTGAAACCTATAACAAAAAAGTTCATTAATAATTAGTTTTAATTTGTGTTTATATAAACTTTTTGATTAAGTAAGTTAATTTATAAAGTTAACTTATTTAAAAAATATTCTAACTAAGCCTTAATCTCACATCTATGAAATTTTTTAAAAGATAAAAAATATATTTTTCTACCATTTTGAATAACATAGTTTTTTTATTAACTTGTGGGGTTTTGATATTGATGTTTTTAAAAATATAAATTTTAATTGGGAACTAAATTCACACCCCTCATGATGTACTCACTTTGACCAACAAAAAATTCTTTAATTAGTAGTTAAATTTATTATATGGAAATAACAGACATTATGGAGTTACATTTATTTCAATATTTATAGCCAAGATAAAATAGAATGCGGATAAATAGGATTTAAAATCAATTATAAAAATATTATAAATTTTAAAATGTATTAACTATATTATACAATAAAATAAAAATAAATATATTTTATAATAAAATAGCATTTGGAAAATTTTATATGAAATGTGGTTTTTATACAATATAAATAAATAAACAAGATAAATAAATAAATTTTCTTTTTCATTTCCCTTTGGTTATTATGAATTTATTATTATATATTTTTTTTTTAAAATGATCCTTATAAATTTTAATATGTTATGAATATTTTTAATCCTTATACAAAATTTTTTATTTTATAAATAGATTTTGTTTTCATATTTTCCCAATAAATAAAAATTCATTTCAAATACATAGATTTTTAAAAAAAATCATGAAATGTTGTTTCAAAGTTTTAAAAATAGAAATAATATTATTTCAATCCAAAATTAGTTTTTATGAAATTATATTTATAATGAAACAGTTACACTTATCCAAAGAATCTGAGATTTTTTTTTTAAAAAATCAAGATAAAATACATGAAAAATACAAATATTATTGTTTAGAATGGCTAAATTATGTATGTGATTTTGTTCCTAATTATATAAACATAATAAACTCTTTATTTTAAACAATAAGGAAAATCATTTAGCATTGAGAAATTAATGTACCATAATTATTTAACAAACAAAATATCATGTCAAAAATATTTTCCATCACAGTTCCCCTTATACAAAAACCTTTTAAATTATATAATTATATGCCTTAGTATTGGTATTTAGATCCATTCGAAAACATAGTTAAATGTAAATTTATCTATAGTTAAATTCTAATCAAAAGCATATAATGTAGCGTAAAATAATTATTCAATATTCAAAAAGTAAATATTAATAATTATTTTATGTCTTCAAAATTTTTAAATATTTTTTGTATAATAATTAATTTTTATTAATAATTGTTTTGAAAAAAGAGAAAATTAAATTTTATAAAATAATTCCAAAATTTTATATCTATAAAAATTAGTTCAAGGTTGTAGTATATTTTATCTATGCTTTCTTTTAAAATTTCATTTATAAAAGAAACATCAAATTCTATTCCAAATTTTTTTACCTATATATTTTCTTCAATGTTATAAAAATAAAATAAGATATTTCTTATCAATATTTGAATAACATTTTCACAATTTTTATGGGCATAAAACTATTCAAACTATTTATCATTTGAAGATGAACTAGTTATACGTACTGTTGAAAAATAAAGATTAAATTATTTTAATAATTTTTCTAATATTGAATCTATGTGTGAGAAAATGTATAACTTATAAAATTATTTATCTCTTATTATAAATATTTAGGGATCATGAGATGTATACAATCAAATTTTACCAGATCAATTTTTTTTCAACTTTCCCAACTAGTGAAATATTAACAATAGATTTTTCAATTTTTTAGTATGTCTAATATATATCATATAAGATATATTTAAAAAAACTGTAAAGGAGGGAATCATTCTATCAACATGTAAAAAAATAGTTATAAAATTTGGAATTTATGGAAATATGTATTATTTGTTAAATAAAACATTGTATCGAGAACTCAAAAATGATTTTATAATAAGATATTATAAAATTTTCTATTATAATGATATTTCAAAGAATTATATTTTAATCTCCCATATTTAATAAAAAATGGTTTGTTTTCAAACAATAGCTTAAATTTAAATGTTTTTATTATATTTAGAAAATAGAGTTAAATAAACTTAAATGTATTTTGAAATATTGTTATGCATCCTGAAGAAATTCAAACACATCATGGAGTAGTTACTTTCAATAGTGATACAATTACTATTTTTTACCTTATTATTCCATAGATAGGTTCAAATCATCAAATTGGTTATAGAAGCATCAAAAATAATATTTAAATCCATGAAATAATGAATTATTTAATTGAATTGTAAGGAATGATGGAATGAGATAATGTATGAAAGAAATATGACAACAAAATCCAAATTAGCTTTATCGAACACATGTAGTCTTAGATTACCAAGGTAAAGAACAATGTTTTCCATGTTAAACATTATTATTATTATTTTATGAAAAGTGAAATGATGCCTTAATATTATCAAGGGATATGAATAAAGCTAAGATAAGGATAGAAATACTACTTGTTCAAAAGTTACATTTCTAAAAGTTAATATTAACAGACTTTTGGAAGCATTCTGGAGGTGACCCAAGCATGACATACATACATATAACATCATATTATATGAATATTCATTACATGTCATGGTAAAACACACCCCAAATCCTATAGGCTTTGTGTTTATGTAGACTATATACATGATAAATTTATTTCACAACCATTTTTCAATATATCTCATAAATATTCATTACACATGATACCCTTATAGTCATTTCATATATGTGCCTTATGGATTTGAAAACATTCAAAATTCCATCATATCTTAATTAAATCGAGGGAACGAAATAAGTTTTATAAAAGAAACCATAAAACATTTTCATATTCCATCTAAATAAATTAGATTTATTTTATTATTATATCAAATTCTTAGTGAGTCATTAGAACCGTTAACGGATATTAGAATAGGTGAAAATAATATTTAATATCTTGATGATTTTATTTTAGAAATAATTAGAAATAACATTTATTTTTTTATTACATTTAATTCTAAAAGAAAAAAATTTATAAAATAAATTAAATAAAATATTATTTGGAAAAGAATGGAATCATAAATAGTAATTTTCTTATATAAAATTTATGAATATGGAGATAAAATGTGTTAGTATAGAAAAAAAGTATTTCCTTTCACATTTTTTAAATAATGTTAAAGTGGATAGAAAAGAAACACATAGAACATGTTAAAATAAAATTTATTTTGTACATATTTTTTAAAAAAATACCTTATTTTTTTCAAGGAGATATATATATATATATATATAACAAGATAAATAATATGGAAATGCATGAATAATATTTTGGAAAAAAATAAGAGATATGTTTGTCTCCATTTACAAACATATTTTTATTCAAAATGTAATCCAAACAGAGGTTAAATTGTATAAATATATATAATACTCATAAATAAATACATGAGTTAAAAATTCATAGGTTTTAGAGAGAAATAATATATAAAATTCCCATTTGGAGGTTCAAATATTTAAAATCTTGATTTCAAAAGGAAAGAAATTTATATGCATTACTAACTTTCGAATTTAAAATCTATTTAATGAGAAAAACTGAGATAGACTTCTAAATAACATTAATTTAATGAAAATTATAATAAAACGCACATATATGGGGTTTATATAGAGTAAAAAACATATATATAGTGAATATGAAACGTATCTCAATGAAATAAAATTATTATGAAAACCCATAAAACATTGGTAACATGTGAATCAAAAGATAAAAAATGGAGTTCCTAAAATGAACTTATAAATCACATGATTAGAAAGTGATATATGGTAAAATAATTCATTATGTTATTAGACGCATAATGTTAAATAATAATTCGTTCAAAACATGAAAACAACTCTCATTGAATTAAAATGGAGATAAAATCTTCTAACTTGACTCCCTACTTCCACAAAATCACTTTAACATTCTTTATAGTAAAAATAAAATTCTTAATAAATTATTTTAAAAGATTATTCATATCTATTAAATTATATACTATTCCATTATAATATTTCTTTTCTCATATATTATATAATTTTTTTTATTTTCATTATTAGATGTCAGTGATTTTGATGACTTTATAAATGTTTTATAATGGTGATATTGATTCTAATTATTTGACACTAATTTCATCATTCTCATATCTACAAAGGTAATGAAATAATTAAATTAAAATTATTTATTCATTACCATGTTCATTTTATGTAAAATATATGTATGTTTCATGAGAATTGAATCCTTGGTGAGCTTGTATTTTTGATAATTTATCTATAAAAACATGTTAGACTATAATGAGCATTAATTTTTTGTCATACTTACAAAATAAAATTTAAGAAATATTTTAATAATTTATGTCATATATTATATATATTAATGTCTTGATAATTATTCATATTCAAAATTTTGATATTGGTAAAATATTTTTCATGTGTATCATTGAATCGATCAAAACAAGAGCATGTTATAATAGTGAACGAATAAGAATTTGGAGTTATATAATAGTTTTATAATTTTCGTAGAAGAATAGTTATTTTTTTATAACATCATTAATGTGGGGGCTAAGATTAATATTTACTAGATATGAGAAGTTAATTGAAAAATATTATGGAGAACTAGGTACTTAATTTGATGAACTTTATCCTTCTCAACATGGGTTCTTTTAGAATAAAGTATTTATGTTTTCTTCTTGGAACCAAAATGCCAAGACCCCCCCTACCCTCAACTGGTACCCCACCTAAGAAAATTTTGAAGTGAAGGAGATGAACCCAAAATCTCACCTACAATATGTTATGAGATGAAACTATAACTAAGGTTATAATCACACAAAATGGGAGGCATTACCCTTAATATATTACTTCAAGGATAATTGATAAGTGGGAATACAAAAATATAGTCCAAATTATAAATAATGAATCATCCCAATACAAGAATTAAATTTCATTCAAAGACACATAAAATGGAAATCGTAATACTTAAATTATAATCTTGGTAGTGACCACAAACTCTATCAACTCCATGAGAAACTAATTCCCAACTCGATCGCCAAGAAACTCCTACAGATCTAAAACCCTTATAAATATTCTTGGTGAGAATAACATTTATACATAGTAGGATCCTCCCCCAAAACTCTTGTGAAAAAAATAATCATAATAAAAACAAATTAATAAAAAATTGTTACCAAATCATCACCTAAATAGGTAAAGATATATTCTTAATATCTCTATAGATATCACACCAGTAACACTTAAAAGTAACTTATAATCAAATAATAAATATATATATATATATATAATTATACCCCACATTCACTTCCCATATAATTTTTTCTCTGATGCCCCAAACAGCTCATGTCTCATGCTCAATCATCCAACAAATAATTCTGCCCAAATCCTCGGAAACTATATTCCAACCATATCATCATTTCATTATGAATCCTAGGAATTCATATCTCAACCATTATATATCCCATTTATCACAAAACCACATCATAACGATTATATCTTCTATAACCAGGTAGAAGTATTGCATCTACCATATCCCATGTAAATGTAATATTCCTCGATACATCACATCCCATACACTCACAAATATGAGAATCCGTATACACGATACCTCAATACAACAATGTGATATAAACTCAATCCATTATATCCCACACATAAATTTATAAGAATTTTATGATCCATCACAACCCATGTGAGTCTATTATATATACCTTATGCAATAAAAAACAAGATATGATCATATTATTATGAAAACAGAAGGTTCAATGAGAGAGAGGGAGTAGTCAACTATATATTCGATCACCAACATAGATATTGGGTTACCCCCCCCCCCCCATAATTGGGTTCTAGTTTCCTTACTGACTCTGGTGGGGAATAATATGAAAACAAAAAATATGAAATATATCACACACAACCATAATAAGGGAATCTACCCACACTTAGACTAAACTATATCTATCATCCCTCATGACACCCAATTACCACTACTACATTATAAGAGATTAAATATCATATAGGAACACCAGATTGAATGTCAAAATTAATTATTTACCTTCCATAAAATAATTAATATTATTATGTATTAATTTATTTGATTATTACATTAATCTTCCAAGCCATGTTTTTTGGGACTATAATTTATCTTTTTTCTCAAGTATATAGTCATCATTTATAATCATTAAGAACACAAATCATTCTTCTATTAATTATTTTTTAATTTTATAATTTTATTATTAATAAGGGACACATCCTATGCTACCTCATGAAATTAATGATCTTTTTGTTTATATGACCAATTACTAGAATAATTTGAGAGTCATAATAATAAATCACCCAATAATACAACAATCAAAGCAACATCAAACATATGATTAATGATAATTTACATCTATAGTCTCATCTTAACCATCCCATTGTCATCCCAACACTATTTTACACATCTCATATCATCCATCCATCACCATCATCAATAAGAAATATATCCCCGAGGGATTCCCACCCATTAATTTCTAATAATATGATGATACTATATCCACATAAAATCAAAACAAGGCCTTAAAATCATAGAGAATGAACATGAGGATAACCAATATTTACATTACACAATTTAAGGAAAATAAGTCCATAAAATCAAGGAAATTAATCCCCCCACAAATAAGAATAATCCTTCTCATCCCCAATAAAGTTTCATCAATAAAAAACTATTTTCAATATCATATTTAATCTACTGATTCATAATTCATAGGTTTAATCAATAAAAAACCTATAATAAATAACTAACTAAATTTAATAATGAATCAAAAAATTATTCAATTATATCATCAAAATTTCATCAATTTCATGGAAAAACAATAATAAATCAATATTCATCTTCTATTAATCATTTAATTATTATAGATTTATGGTATTTATCCATTTTCAATCATGTTAATTGTGTTACAAGGTAACAATAATCAAATACAATAGATAGTATAGAATCTAGTAAATCAAAATTAAATATCAATATATTATAAAACACATGTGATCACAATAACCCAATTTATTATCATTTAAAAATAATTATGTATGAATTATTTACTAATAATTTAATGAAATTTTATAAATAGAATAACCCATGATATTAGTATTCTTCCTTATTATTTTATCTACATGTTATTTACATGGTTTCAAACACATATTATAAAACCATGGAAAATGTAAAGAATAATTATAATTCCATTCTATCTAGTAAATATCAAGAATAATAATAACCACATGTAAACATTCTCCATTTTCAATTATTTTATTCCATTTTATGAAATAAAAATTAAACTACATGCAATAATACTTCCAATATCTTAGGATAATTTCTATATTATCAAAACTAATTAACTTTAATGTAATATAGAGGTTATTAAAGTAATAAAAATTCATTTTATGTTATTATCGTCTTCTTTCCATTTTAAATTTTCCAAATTATAAAATAATAAAAATCATTCTACTGCTTTTGAGATTTTATTATTTTATTATTTAAATTCTATATAATTTATTATTTTTCTAGATCACATCAGTATATCTAAGTGAAACTAAATTTTTATAAATAAAACCATTCAAAAAATAAAAATAAGAATAAAATCCTCTACATAGATGAATTCCATGTCACATTGCATGAATAACGGAGAGAGGAAAATGAAAATATGTTCTCTAGGAAGAAAACACTAGAGATAAATTAAAATCACTACTGAATAATATAACAATATTTATGTAAAATAATCAATTTCCCAATATAAATTGAAAAAATTCAATAATACTCTAATAAAATAAAAAATCAATGATTTTATAATTTACAGATAATAATTCAGATATTCCTATAGCACTCAACAAATAATTATTTATTTCATTTCAAATTAACTATATTTTGATTTCATTATCATTAAAATATCATAAAATTTAGTTATAATTAAAAATGGTATTTAACATCTCTATATCTAGTTTTAATTGTCTTCAATTATGTAATTTCTAGTAGCATAATGAACAGGGAACATAAATCTAAATTTTAGTGCAAAACTACTACCTTTACACGAGGATAGCATTGTATAAGGGTAGTTTCAAATTTCCATTATATAGAGTTGAAACTGAAACTTATGTATTATTTAGTTTTCCAATTGTACTCTTACGAGGGATAAATTTTTTATCTTTACATAAAAGTAAGGACATACCTACATTTGAGGCACTTCACTCACATTACATGAGACACTACCAACCCGACCTTAAACAAAATTAGAATTCAATATTTACAATAATGAATCATTCCACAAACCCTTTCATAGATTTAAAAAAACATTCCTTTGACAATGTTTTAAGAAAAATGTACACACACATATCTAATAAAAGAGTACGAAAGGGAAAATTAAATTTTAGAAAAAATTTAATTTCAATTATACCTACTTTCAAATAATAAAAAAAAATATTTTTATTTATATAATTATATATTTAATTATTAAATATAAAATTCACTTTAAATTTAAAAAATTAATCCAATTCACTATGAATATAGCTTATCAAACTCTAAAATTTATTCTTTAATTTTTAAAACCATTTGAAGCGACTTCCTAAATTTTGGGAAACTCTCAAAATCCACTGATCACTATTGAATGAAAAAGGAAATAATTAAGGGAAAATTGGGAATCTATACAAAAGATACCAAATGTCTAGGAAGACATGGATATTTGTAATACATATATATATTCAAGAGATAACTAAATTGACTGAGTATTTTTTGAGGGGTAGAGGAGGGGTTGTTTTATTAATAATTTTTAATGGTATTTCGACATATATTGATGCTTTAATGTATAAGGTTTCTATTTTAAAAGGAACATGTTAAAACATTGAAAATTTGTTTACATTTATCATGAACACCATTTTATAAACAATTTAGAGATATGGTACTATGATAATTTAATTATTTACTATTTAATATAACCCTTTTTACCTTATTTTACTATTACCATGATAACTCAATTTTTACTTCTGTAACTTATTTTTATTACTAAAAATGAGATTAACATATTTACTTAATTTTGATGTGATAATTAAAAATTTGTATTCCAATTGTTCTAATTCAATTTCTTAATATGGGAAACTTTTCTTTTAAATGAAAACATAAAAAATATATAAAAATGTGTTTATAGAAAATTGAATCTTTAAATTTTATGAAATTTTAATCTTATTTGATACCAATTAATAATTAAATAAGTGTTAACTTCAATTTTATACATTACAGATGATTAATTATTTAAAAATATTCAATTTAATTTATTTAGATAATAATATATAATACTTAAAAATATTTATTTGAAAAATTATCATTTTGATCATTAAATAAAATTAACCACATCCAATTAAATTCAAATATTCATCATATAGACATTTTATTTTATCAATAAAGTGGTGTTAACATCATTATTTTAATTTTACAAATACATCATATCATTATTTTATATTATTAATGATACGAAAATTTCACAAATATATTTTTATAATAAATTATTTCAATTAAATTTTATATATTTATTTCATTATTGAATTATATTATTTTCAAAATTTCAACTAGAAAATATACAACATAAAAATACCTATTAGATAGATCCATATTCAAAGAAAATATACCCAACATCCACGTTTCAAATGAACACTTTTCCATATACCATTTATATAAAATCCATATTTCATTTCTAAATATAATCTTACATACATGCATAGAATCATTAATAAAATTATTTTAGTTATATATCACTATGTCTATTATATTTCTAATTCTACAACTTATTTCTATATTTTTAATTGGGGTGATAATCTTCATGAAAAAGTATTGAGGATAAATATTTTTTTGTGGTATTATTATTTAATTTCATATTTATTCAACTTATATTTTCATATTAAATTTTCCTAAGGTTTCAATGATTATATTTTATTTTAATATTTCATCTCAATAAAATGTATCATGGTTTATTTTAGTTATGTGTTGTGTGTGGAATATGATATTCAATATAATATTCACTTTAATTGAAAATAAATAGAAAAATCATGATGTGTCACATTCTACCCTTCTTAAATGTATTTCACCCTCAAAATTTTATTAATATGATGAAAAAAATTGGGTTATTTTTCCTCCTTAAATATTTGGGTTCCTGGTTAAATTTCTAAAACATATGATTTCTCTAGAAAACATTAATAAGGCGACTGGTCTTGTTTCTTAGTACATTATATCTACGATCTAAAGTTTCTTCAATTTTTTCATTAGAAAGGTCGTGTTACAATTGTATAACCTCTTAGTTAAGTACATATTATGGGTTAGGCGTATACTTACTCAAAAGTGATACATATATTACATTTTAGATTTCATATAGGTTCAATGGAATTTTAAGATGAGATTATATTATCCCCACAAAAATTAGGATTTTATAGGGGAAAATATATCTAGGATATAACTTTACCCCCTTAACCTATCTCATAACCCTCTTCTATATTGATATTTTAAGGAATACCATGTCTATGAAATCAAAATTGAAATACCATTGGTGATTATTTGCATAGAAATTCTTTTGAATTTGGAAACATGTAATGTTTTGTTGAATGGTATGAATATTCTCATACATTTATTGTGAAAGTTGTAGTCAAATAAAATTTTCACTCCAAATTCAACTGATCATGTTGAATTTTAGTACATCTTCTCACAGAGAGTCTCATATGGTGCCATATGATAGTTATAATGGAAAATATTATTATTTTAGAAATCTAATAAGGGTAGGGGCTGATCTCAACCTCCTTTGAAATCTATTCAATATGATTTCCACTTATATTTTAGATTTGCAATGGTCCTTTTAGACTTGTTGTTAATTTGAGGATGATAATCAGTGGTAAATCTTGGGTTTTTATCTAATTCTTATTAAGGAATTCTCCAAAACAATAATGCAAAGCTCATATCTTGATCATATATAATTGAGAGTGGTACTTCATGAATCTTCACAAGTTCTTTTATATATATCCAAAAAGTTAATTGAGTAATAAATTTTCATATATATGAATGAAATTTACAAAATTCATAAGGCAATAAACTATAAAATAAATGTAATTATTGAATTTAGAGATATTAGAATGTCCTCCCATGAAATCCATGGTGTTTTTTTCTATTTCTATATTAGTATAGGTAATTGTTGCACTGTCCCCTTACAATTATCATTCTTAATTAAAATTAAAGAATACAGAGTATCAAGATAAATAATCTAAAATATCTATATTCTATTTGTCCCACTAAAAATTATTCTTTATATATCTATACATTTTTATGCATCTAGGATATATAGAGAATGATTAGCTATGTACATCATCCAATAGATCACTCATATATTTTTTTATTGATGATTTTTTTTACAAAATCATATAATTCCATAAATGGAAAAGGTTAAATCTATAATATTCAATACCTTTTTGTGCATATTCATATTATCATTTTGTCCCTCTATAAGATTTACATGGATAGATGGTTTGGATGTCCTTTAAGAAAGACAATATTTCCCCCCTTCCCTTATTATTTCAAGGTTGATCCTTTAAAATTTTATGAGAATTTGGAATCTTAGAATCCACATCATGGATATGGTATCATTATCCTTACCGCTAAATGAATCACATAGCCCATTTTTATTCCTAGTATGGTAATGTATAGAGCATTCATAGTCTTTGATCTACTTTAACCCGTTGCTTTGGTGTATATTCAACTCCTTTTATGTGAATATATACATTAATATATATTATTAGTATATATATCACAATCTTCACCAAAAATATAATTCCTCTATATATTCAATGAATGTATCTCCATTTAAAGTTCCAAAACATGAATAAGGTAATTTTTATCAGGAATCATTAACTGATGTGAGGCATAGGTTACCACAAAATTATTATGCATGTGGAAACATACCAATTCCTTATTTTATGCATCAATTAATTTTAAAAAGCCTTCTTTTTTATATGTTATTGTGAGTATAATTGTAGTGACCATCCTTATCTTGGGTTTCTTTAAATTTTATACACATTCATCTATCCAAGGGAACATGACTCCCTTCAAAGTTAAATTGGTCAGTGGATTTTACATTCATGAAAAATTTCGCACAAAGCATCTATGGTATCAATAATTTTTTTGAAAAATATATACATTCATAAAAGTGGTTAATATAGGACATTATTCAATAACCCTTATATTTCAAATATTCTTGGATATTCCTTAACTTGTTATTACATGACCGAAGAATGATACTTTATGTTTAAAAAATTCACCCTTCTTTAATTTTTTCACACACATTATACTTTTTCATGGTTTCAAGATTACTCCTAAAATGATTTTAATGATCTTATTTAATCATAGAATATATGAGAATATCATATTTGAATTTTATAAAAAATTTATCAAATTAATTTATAAATACTTTATTCATCATATCCATTAAGATAATAGAATCATTTTTCAATCCAATTAGAATGAGATCATTATGACTTCATAGTTCCCATATCTTGTATGAATGTTTGTTAGGGTAAAATCCTATATTTTATCAATTTATTGATGATATATAGATCAAATTTCAATATTTTAGTATTATTGAGCTCATCTCATCTAATCAAACAATTCATTAATACAAGGTAGATGATTATTGTTCTTAATCATGATTTTTTATGTTTCTTATAATCATTGTATAAATGCACTAATCCATATTTCTTTATAATAATATGGATGGATTATACCTTCGAGAAAAATAATAGGTGTATCAACCCATCATAAATATCCTCTTCAAGTTTCTTATTTAATTATTTTAATATAATCTAGACCATTCTAGATGGATTCAATGATATTGGGATTATAAATGGTAAGAGTTCTATTAAAAACTCAACTTCATAATTTGAGATAAGGAAATGAAAAAATTCATGAAAAACTCCAATATATTAATTTAAAATTGGAATACCCTCCATATTTAGTTCATCTCTAACAATTTTAGCAAAATACCGATCATGAAAGGGTATTAAGACCCATATAAGGGATGTACTTTCCATAGGGTGTTCATGGTCATCCGTATTTTAGTATATAATAATATGTGGATTTGAGATATGAATTATGGAATCACTATCCTAATAATTAATATGATATCAATGTAGATAGTGACATTACATACCCATGATCATATCAAATACCACTAAAGGGGTAATAAAAAATATTTATAAGAACATTTCTATAAACTTCTATTTGGGAGGAGTTATAGAATTGGGATACAAAACTTTTACCACTAAGAGTTTTCATCAATAAGTAAATATCTAGATACTAGGATATGAATTGATATTATTAGAAAATTATCATGATATAAAGAAATTCAAAGATCTAGGCATGAATAAGGTGTCTTTAATATTGAGTTTACTAGTCCCCAATTGAATTTAATGATTTTTATTCCATACCTTACTAAAATAAAAATAATTTGGGTGAGTATAATGAAAAAATGATCAAATTAAAAAAGTATTGGATAAGTTAAATTAATCTAAAGAGTTTAAAAAATATATTATCATAATATCAAGATATGAAATTTTGGGTTCACTTTACACTAGTGTTTGTTTATCAGAGGTTGTTTTAGGTTCTATACTCTTATTATTCAATACCCTATCGATAGAAAAATCTATACCCTACTCTAATACCAACATAGATGATATAATAAATAACATATATTCAATTTAAATTATTTTATAGATTTATTAAATAAATAAAAAAACAGACTCTAAAACATATATGTTTAGTATCTTTAGAGACTAGATTAATAATTGTCTTATTTTACAAACTTTATTCAATATCTCACACAAATAGTATTTACCAATGATACGCTTATTGTCATATCATATGTAAAAATTTGATTAAATACCTATGAAATTGAAAACATAAGAATGAGTAACCTCGTATGTTTAGTAACTTTAAACATGAAAAAATAATCATAAGGCCATTTTCTATCCCCACATCCCTGCGGAAAAAAACAATTGCACAAAAATTCCTTTACAGGGAGTGAGTAAAAGAATCTATAGTAAAAAACCAATGAATACTAAACTTATTGTTATAAATTATAACAAGTTAATGATATAATATTGATAAATTCATAAAAATAATAAAAACACAATCTAAAACTGAATGGTTTCATGCTAACCAAGCCTCCATGAACTCCCATCCATAAATAATTTAGATCCATGATGGAAAATATAAGAAGACAGTTTTAGATGTACTATATTATCCACTATTATATTAAAACGAACACTCATAATCCTCATGGAATTGTGTCTACATGTAACACGATATTCCCTATACAACAATTATGACATGATACTCGGAATAAAACTAGGTATCTAGTAAAATATTTGAAAATTTGATGGGCTACATAAATATGATAAATAGAAGCTAGTAATGGATTTAATCATCAACATGGAATCTCATTGGAATCATCATATCTCCACTGTATAATCAGGTCCATATTTATTATGGTTATAAGCCATTATCACTCCCCCTCTGTAGGGGGGGCGTAAACATGCCAGAATAATCCACCTATTATAAACACCATCAATGGTACCTCCATGGGATGGTAATATAAATACATAGTAGATCATACAATGTAAATAATGCAATCATAAGAACCTTAAGTAGCAACACATAAAATAAATTTATCATGTTCTATCATGGAAATAAACTACTCTACTATATCTCATGGAAAAAATATATAAAGGAAAGTATCATTGGACACACATACCACTAGATGAAATCACAACTCAAGAATGTATATCAATATTTCAACACATAAATCATATTATAGAAACATGAGTAAATATCAACCAAATAAGTAAGTACCTTCCTACACCATGGTTGTCAAAGACATGTCATTGTTTTTAGAAGGTTTCATTACCTAAACCACATTTTATCTAACTAGAATATGATCAACAACTAAATTCTCTTATAATTGGTACCAAACCAACATGTCATTGGTCATAGAGTAAGTCAAGGAGATACAAAAATAAAATGAGTCAAACCATACTTATTCTGGGAAAATTTTCATTTAAAGGGATCTAAAAGGATAGAGTAAAAGGGATAATGACATTTCGTGGAAATTTAGGGATCTCCATGATGTATGGAAGAGGATAACACATGGACTTTTCCTGAAAATAGGAACTATTTCAGAGGATGGTACACCGTAGTGTTGTAATATTCTAGATTATGTCCTCCATGGTGCAAGGTTCATGGATATGGTATGGATACAAACCATGGTATTATATATGGTATGAGGGATTAAAATATCTTGGCCTCCATGGAGAATAAGGAGGAGTTGTGGAGTATATGTAATATAGGGAATAAACCACTGTGGTGAAAAGGGATGCACAACTCTGTGACATTGCATCTACAACATCTTAAAGTTTCTATTTTTTAATAATTAAAGATGTAAAGGGTATTTTTAGGGGTTCATTACACATAGGAAACCCACAATAAAGTATAATTAATTATATTAATTCATTATCGAAATTATTTCCCTATATTAATAATTGCAACTTCATTTTATAGAGGCTTAAACAACAAATATCAGATGACTAGCCAATCATTTGTAACTTTTGTGGAAACAAAACTATGGCATGGTCTAAGAAATTATGATGAAACTTCATATGAATCAACCCTTAATAGATATGTCAAAGACACTATATCCTTTAAAAAACTATACTATATCATATCCTCTCCCATACTATGTGGCCTCAAAACTATAATAAGACTATTGTAATGTGATTTTTTACGGCATATACTTATTCTTTTTAGTGTGGTTATATTAACAATTATATAATCATTCTATTTATAGTATTAAGATTGATGAAACACCCATTAATCCTCAAAAAAATCTAAAATCTCTTCAACATTAACCAAAACATGGTTCAATACAAAAATATGGATATAAAAAAGACATTTATTGAAGAATGAAAATTTAAAGGATTGAAAATATGATAGTGAAAAAGAATTAACCAATAATTATACTGAATATAATTTAGAAATTAAGAATCTATAGTTGTGAATGAAATTATAATAAACCATTTTGAAATATATTCATATTAAATCTAAGGTAAAAAAATATTTTAATAAGTAATATTCAAGGAATCATGAAACAACAAATACCCCAAATAAGATAGGATAAGATTAAAAAAAGTGTGGATATTCTAGATAAATCATCTAATATTTTTGAGAATGATATCCCAAATAATAAATTGAAATATAATATTGGTTATTCCTTGAATAATAAATATATTCCATTTAATAGTGTAGGTCCTAAAGCTAAAAAATTTCTTTTATATATTGATAAAAATATTGAAAACTCAACTCATATATCAAGGGAAGTTGGGGGAAAATTGACTATATAAATTTCTCCCAAAATATCGGTGTATGAATTTTGAAATTCACATGGGAAAAATGTATATTTTTATAAATGTCCTTATAATTATTATAGAAGGTAAAATTTTAAATAAATTTTTTTTTGTTTTGTATTTTTTCAGAATAAAAATTTTGTTTGTTGGAAAAAATATCATATCCATAGATTTATATAATGAATGGATTGATGGATAACTATCTAAATAAGATGATAAATAATTATAAGAAGATAAAAGTTGTGAACAATATAACATCAAGTTTGATATCTACAAATCGATTTTCTTTTAAAGATTAAATGTATAGAAGATATGACTAAAATGATCACTATGTAGAATATTGTTTGACAAAAATTCTTGGATAAAAAATACATGTCGCTAGATTTGAGTAGGTTCTTAAAACAGAAGGTCCTAAGATAACAATTTTTTTTAAAATTAATTTTAAGGAAACTAAGAGATTGAACAGAATTGTCTGATTATTATCCAACCTTTTGTAAGTAGAAATGAAATCATTTTAAAAGTATTTTTTTGTACATTAACAGTATAAATAATAGTGCAGTCATCAATAAGATAAAAAATCATTTGTAATATATTCATAATTATCAATTCAAGTGATTCATGTTATTTTATATCAAAAGATGAGAATAAGATATGACCTGGAACATTTAACAATATTGGTTAAATGAATTTAATTACAATTTAAAAGGGATATATGGCAAGATACTTGAATTAAATAAAAATTTAAGGTGAGTATATTTGTGAAACATTAAAAAAATAAAAAAAATACGAGGAAGTGAAAAGAGTATAGAAATTTGATACCATAATTCACTTGAATTATTTCATTTATACTGATGTTTTTGAATATAAAATCAACCCTCTATAAGTGATATTTATTTAATAAGAATCATTAATGAATTTATATGAATGAATAATGTGATATTTATGAATCATAATTTTTAAGCAATTAATATCTTCAATAATGTTAAAAGGTATGTTATGAAAGATATTTGGTGTCATATAAAGAATGTAAAAAATGATCATAGAAAGGAGTTAACTAGAAATTCATGTGAATCTTATCTTATTAAGAATGTGATCAAGCAGAAAAATAGTTCTCAGATATATACCTTATCAAAATGGAGTTACATAGAGGAAAAATACAATATTGGTTGAGATTAGAAGAGATATACTAGCAAAATTATATCTTTCAAAAAAAAATTGGAGATAATTTTTGAGTAGAGTTGTGTATATTCAAAATAAGTTCTTATTGAGGACTGAATCTAACATTATTTCTTATGAAATGTTGTATAAGAATAATACCTCTATAATTTCATTCAATTTTTTTATTCACATGTTTTAAGATGAAAAAAATTATATTAAAAAAAAATATAGGAAGTAATAGTGATGATCTTTAATGTGTTATTTATCCAAAGATAGTAAAAAAATAGATGAAATAAAATATCACACAATTTGGTGGACTTACATGATGTAAATATATTTGAAAATAAAACAAATCATGTCGAGGAAAATGAATTTGTTTTTGAAAAATAAAATGATAAAAGATTTCATAATTCTGAAAACATTTGTGAGGAAGAGATAGAAAATTGTTTAGGTAATGTTGATACTGATTAAGAAAAAGAAAGTTATTTTTAGGGTGTTTTTAGGAATAATAAATTAAAATATAAGAAGATCAGAAATACTAGAACCAGAATATATAATTGAAAATTAGTATAAAAGTATAAAAAAATAATAAATATGAGTTATAAAAACCAAAAAATCATTTTTATTGATTACATTAATAAACAGTTGTTAAGGCATTTGAAAACAAAGTATGGATAAATGCATTAAATGAAGAGATAGATCATAATGAAATTAATACCACTTGGGATCATGTTCTAAAATTGTAATGAAAGAATATTATTTAGACCAAATGTGTTTTTTGAAAAAATATTATTGAAAAAGGTTATCTTTCATGAAACGAAGTTATATTTGTTTATAAAGGATACTCATAGGCTGAAGGGGCTCTTTTTGAGGAGACATTTTATCTTATTTCAATATTTAAATCTATAATAATTTAATGAGATTTTTCATAATACTTGAAAAAAAATATTCAATGTATGTGATGTATTATTTATTGGATTGAGATCTCAATTAAAAAGTTTTTTTTTGACAACTGAATGTATTATTCTGAGCGGTGATGGAAATATAGTGTAAATGTGGAAGAAATATCTGCATGGATTAAAAAATGACCCCATATTTTTGTATTCTAAGATAAATGGTATCTTGAATGAAATTAATTTCACTAATTATAAAGATGATGAAAATTTATTAGTAATGGAGAAGAGAAAATGTTCTCTAAATATTCTTTTATTAATGACTCCATATTTTTTGGTGATAAAAAGTGTTCTTATATAGACTTTCTGAGAAAAATTAAATTTATTTTTAAATTTATATTCTTCTAGAAATGAGTTTCTTCCAAGTATTAAAATTTGGTAAAAAATTAATATTTCAATTTTTTATCCTAAGAAAAATTTATCACTGAATTATTGAATTTTTTTGGCATAGAAGATTACAAATTAAGGTCTATATGCATGAAAATTAGTGTGATGTTGAGTAAGGATGATAAAAGTAAAAGTGTGAATCAAAAATAATATTGGATTTTTATTGGTTTTTTTATCATTATACTTAAACATTGAATATTTTATGCTGAATGATTATGTGCTAGATATAAATGTGATCAAGAAGAATCACACTTGATGGATTATAAGATATTTCTCAAATTCATCATAGGGACATTAAATTATGAGTGTTTTTATAGAAGAGGTCCGAAAAAGAACTCATTTTGTACATTTATATTGAATGGGTTAGAGATTGTGAGGATAAAAAATCAACATCATGTGGTATATTTTTTTTTGCTGAAATTTCCATGATATGGAATCATAAGAAGAAAACTAAAATTATTTGGAGTGTAACTGTAACACCCCGAGCTTCCACGATACGCTTCTCATTCAATAATGCAATAGCTTGCATTGTACGCAACTTCGAGTTCTAAAACACCGCGACTAATCAAAGTAGCCGTTATGAATAGTAATAACCACTTTTTAAAATTATAGAAATTTTATGTTTCAAAATGGACTTCATTTTTGGATTCGGAATATCGAAATTAGCCTATGTTGATTTTTTGGTATTTTTCTGAGAACTTCTAATTTTTATGAATAGTGAAAAATACTTTAAAACAACTTTTTTAATAAAAATAATTTATTGTGATAAATTATACTATTTAGTGGTTTTAAGGTATAATTAGAATATATTTTTACCATTTTATCCAATGGTGGTCATTAGAATTAATTTAACATTGAAATTGGACATAAACAATTGCCAATCTTTTGATATAAATTGTCTCTTAAAAACACGATATTTGTCGTAACAGCGGGAATTAATTATAAAATTAATTAATGCAACTTATATGTTTGGAATTTTTTAAAATAGACATCATTTTTGAATTCGGAATATCAATTATAGCTTAGGGTGAAATTTTGGCCTTGTTCTGAAAAACTTCAATTTTTGATGAATAGTGAAACCACTAAGTGGTAGTTAAATAACTGATTTTTCGTTTAAATGAAATATTACCACTTCTGTGATTTGATTTTCAAAAATCCGACATACATGGTTGTCATTAAGAAGTAAAATGTGGTTCAATGAAATTAAAATAATTTTTTGGTGAATAGTAACTATTAAGTTCTTAATCGCGATTAGAGGTAATTAGTGTAGTTTAAGGTACAAATAATGTTTTCATAATATGAGATGAGCATGAAACTTGTCCAACTCCTATTGGATGAGTCATGGACGACCAAGACATCCCATGGATCAACTTGGGGACCCCATGGAGCCACTTTAGTTGGAAAATGACATTAATATATATTTATTTAATGTTAAAATTAAATTGACACAAACATGAGTTATTTTACTAAAACAGTTTTTAAGTGGGGTTACACAAGTCCAAATTTTGAATATAAATATTCATTAGAAATATAAAAATATTTCCTACATCATTGTATTTTTTTTATAATTTTTAGACATTAAATAAAATAAATTATTTATGACATCATTATGATGCAGCGATGACCTCATTATTTAACGATTTAAATAAAATGAGAAGATAATGCAAAATCCAAGGCTTACACTTGTCCAAAGCCTATTGGATGTGGATATTTCAAAACATTATCACCTTATCCTCGAATTATATAAGTTTGGGACCTTTAGAATCCGAAAAGCATTGTGAAATAATATAACATTTCAATCTTTCCAAAAGTGCCCCTCCTCTCCACTTATAAAAGGCCCCCACCTCTCCAACCTCATTTACAATTTAAAGCCATTTGGCTCGGCCACCCTCTGCCCAAATACTCTCCCAACATCCCTATCTTACTCCTAGAAGCCTCACTTTGGGCAGAACTCTTCTCAAGGAAGCCTTTGGCTCAAATCAAAAAGAGTTACCCGATTTTGAGGTAATGTCTTCTCTAATGTTGTCTTGTTTTATTTTTCTTCTCCAACCCCCTAAACTCTTTTTATTAATTTCTTTTGTAACAACACCAGTATCCTAAATATACTAGGATGTTTTTATAAGAAGGATTCGAGCTACACTTACACACACCTACATCTAATGGTTAAATAACATACGGTTTCTTTGGATGGCGAATTTCTGCCTCACGAAACGATGATTGTTCAACACTCATATAACACCTTCAAAGGTGGCCATTAAGATGTCACTATTTTTATATATGATATATAATATGTTTATGTTTTACTTATGCTTCTGTATTTCTCATTTATGTCATACTTTATGATTTCCATTATGGGTAAAACGCGATAATTTCATTTTAGGAAGTGCGGACTACCGCCCCCTCAAAGTGATTTGAATCGTTAATGCCATATGTGGGATGTATAAAGGATGGAGTAAATGGTATTATACACTATATTATACTGGAATTATATTATACATTTATATCATTATGATTTAGTTCCATTAAATATGAAATTGAAATGAAAGTAGCGTTCATGCGTACGTACGGCTTACCGTCTCCATGAACGGTGCATTTCATTTCTTACCTCTAAATGTTACGTAATATTATGAATGAATATATATACTGTATATATATGATATATATGATATCTACATCATGAATATAATTCTGGATACAATGGATATTTCACCACATGAACAACTTGTAATTATAAGAAGTTTATTTTTGACTCAAGTACCAAAGATCGACAAAACGACCGTTATTAACTTAAATAATTACATAATGTTCATAACATTGTAATAAGTGATATAAAAAGGACAATGAAATTTAAAATGGTTCTTAATAAGATAGATATTAACTCTAGTTTATTATTCCGGAGGTTAAAGAACGGTTGAGTCAAGTCGGACACAAGGTAAGGGAACTTCTTAACCCAATTTCTATTCTTTGGGTTAATCTCCTACTTTCAAATTACGTCATGATATTATTATGTCATATATTGTAGTTGTACTTTATTTATGTGTAATTATACTGAATACACATAATAGATCTATTTTATTTAAAAAATGATCTTTGTATGGTAATTTCTTAACCCAATTTTCATTCTTTGGGTTAATCTCCTACTTTCAAATTATGTCATTATATTATTATGTCCTATATTGTATTTGTACATTATTTTTGTGTACTTATAGTGAATACACATTATAGATGTACATTATTTAAAAAAATGATCTTTTTAAGGACTCCGTCTCAATCCCCTTTCATTGAGGCATATTTGGTTTTATTCACAACTTTCTTTTATACGGTGTATAAACCCCTTTGACTTTTACGTTTATTCAGAAGGAATCTTTTTTATACGAAGCGTTTTACTAAATGACAAAAAGGGAATGTTTTTCTTTCTGTACTTATGTGGCGACAATGACTTATCCGCCGTCGTGACCATTATTTGAGTTTCGGCTTCCTCTACAAGACATCATTTTTTAATGAAAAATAAATACAAAGTTTTAACTTTCTTTTATTTTGGTATTGAAAATGGTTTTGAAAGCATTTTTATTATATCAATGTGTTGTATTGATATCTTGTGATTGAAATGTGGAAATGTTATGTTTCCTTTATGCATGTTTTATGTGATACGATTATGTTATGGTTTATGATATGTTTAAAACTATTCATATGAGGAATGCATTGGACTTAATAAGTGACGGGTGGAGCCCGCTATAGCTCCTCGATGCATCGGCAGGTCTCATGAGACAAACTAGTGTCTTGGCACAAGGCCTTGACAAAATCTTATTTGTGGTCTTGGCACGAGGCCTTGGCTACGTGGTTATGATAGTCTGGAATTATGCATTCCATCATTATGAAAGTGGTTATTGATATTGCATGTGATTATTTGACCAGTAGAATATCCATGTGAAGAAGTAAATGGCATTATCTCATTTTACTTTTGCCATATTATGTTGAGGTTCATGTTTAAAAGTCTTTTGTTTTATTTATACATTGACTTAAATGTTAATGTTTATTTATGAAAGCTTCCGCGATATTGTTATCCTTACTGAGCATCTGAGCTCACCCCTTTCAATGTTTTAATATTTTCCAGGATGTGAATAAGTATTTTATGAATGACCTGCAGGGATAGTCAGAAGAGGATATGAGTGTGGACTATGGAGACTTTGTTATTGTAGTTTTTCACCTTATGTTGTAATGTAACATTTATGAATGTATCTAGTGTTTCCAAGGCTACTAAACTAATCGGTCTTTTGAGACTTGATCTTTTGTGATCATGCCAATGTTACGAAGTAATGCACCGACTCTAGGTAGCTGGGGTCGGGGCGTTACAGTTGGTATCAGAGGCAGTTTAGTACTAACCTTGGAAGCTAGATTTAGATAAACTCTGATTAGAGCACATAGCCCAAAGATAGACTTTGAGGATTAGTATAGAAGAACATCCTAGAATTTTGGTATTATAGAGATGTTATGAGTTTTCCGGGCAATACATCCCTGTCTGGATACGAGCAGGTAGAGGCGGCTCTGGCACAGATGTACCTAGGGGTATAACCCGAAAACACCGCTTTGAGCTAGACTCGAACGGGAACTAGTGCACGACAACTGGCCTTGCTGCACTCTTGGTTACGACACTCCTGGGGGATATGCTTAGGATAATTCTCATTTTATTTACAAACCACTATGAAGGGTTATGAGTACATACTTACTCAAAGAAAACATTTCTTTTTATGATTATGGATTATATCCATAAATAGTTCAGTTTATGTTAAGTGTTTTATAAGTATGGGATTATGTATTTTGATTCATAAACTGATCTAGTTTATGAAATTGTTTAGAAATGGCGCCTAGTGGAAGAAATGGAAACTGTATCAATGCGCTCACTCCATGTAGGGATTTCCCTCCTACTCAAGATAATTATAGTGGGGCTGGTGATGCAACTGGTGCCGATCAGCTAATCACCATACTGGGACAACTTACTCAGGTTATGAATAATAACCTTACTCGTATGGAGTACCCTGATCCGCAACGTGGAGGATCAATGCTAGACCGTTTCATGAGGCAAAAACCACCAACCTTCAATGGGAGTACAAATCCTATAGTAGCTGAGCAATGGATAAATTCCTTAGAGAAAATATTCCATGCCTTGGGGAGTAGTGAAAGGGAGAAGGTTGTCATGGCAGTTTACCGCCTCACAGGTGATGCCGATCAGTGGTGGTCGCTAATTAAAAACACAAAGGAAGATGATGACGTATCGAATATGGAATGGAGGGAATTCAAAGAGCTTTTCTTAGAAAAATACTTTCTTCATGACCATCGAGCAGATATGGAAAGGCAATTTCTGAGTCTGAGGCAGAAGGAGGATGAGAATGTCGCAAAGTATGAGGCCAACTTTACAAGGTTAGCAAGGTATGCTGCAGATTATATACGTAACCCAAGGAGTAAGATTGATCGTTTCTTTGATGGGTTAAAACCATTTCTCCGTCGAGATTTAGTATCACAATCCTTCTCATGATACGAAGATATTGTCTCGTGTGCCATCAAGACAGAAAAGGAATTCTCTAAGTCTTATGACAACAAAGTAAAGCAAGAGAAGAAGAGAAAGGTGGAACAAGAGATAGATAAAGGGAAAAAGGGAAAGAATGATTTTCCATTATGTGACAATTGTGGGAAAAATCACCCTGGTACTTGCCTAAAAGGAATGGGAGTTTGTTATAAATGTGGAGAAAAGGGTCACCAGGCTCGTGATTGCAAGGGAAAGAAAGAGGCTGTCAAAGTTGAATGCTACAATTGTAGGGAAACAGGGCATTATGCAAATGAATGTCCTAAGCGTCAGGGAAACTTACCTCAGAAAAGGCCAAGGGATCAAGGCCAATCTTATGCTGTGACTACAGTTGAAGCGGAATAATTAATGTATTGGTGCTTTTGGACTCAAGGATTATATTCTGGTTATAAGAATGATGTGATATATATATATGGATTGTACTGCAGTACTTGTTGATTTCGGTAAGGTTTTAATATGATTAAGTTAATCATATTTTTAGTATGTGACAATAAGAGAAACTTTTCTTTGTTTGGGGAATCTGATGTTACAATTGATTTTGGAATTTAGAGACCTTTTAGAGAAAGTCTGGACAGAGGTATTTTGGATAACTATTAAGGTTGGAATGGATTAAGTTGAACCATGGATAGTATTGTTTAAGGTTAAAGAATTTCTGAAGATTATTTTTGGAATATTATAATACTATAGTTTTAGGAAGAAGGACAACCTGTAGGGTGGGGAATAACCCGTCGCGTCGGACAAAGCTGCAGGAATCGAACCCACAACCATAGTGCGACAAGCCTTTATTTCCTACCACTAGCCTACAGGAAGTCCCTGGTTATTACAAAATAGTTTTACTAATCTAAATGGTATGTGTTAATATTTGGAACCTTATACAATTATGATAAAAATAATATTTTTGAGTTCCGTTACCATTTGGAGTAAAAGATGGGTTTATGGCAAAAATTTATTAACGAATGAAAGTATACATAACAAGTATGTATATTCCCTTACGTTCTTAGTAAATCTCCTAAATAAATTCCTCAACATTATAAAAGGTAACTTAAAACAAAAATGTTGTCAGTTAACTTTTCCAACTGGGGATTCAATGACCGTTTAACCAATCACAAGTTTGTGATTTTCTTGTGGTTAAACTTTCTCCTAATCCTGTTTTCTATAACTCTCCATCAGACCGTGATGGTTTTTTTCTCCTCCATATCCATATTTTCATATAATCCTAGAATGGGCTATATCGGGTGACCTTTGTACTTATCCTTCTTTCTTTTAATGTTATATATTTATTAACCTTATTTCCGATGTGGGTTTTCCTCAAAGGTATTTTCTCTTTTCAACCTTTTATTTTCAAAGAAATATTTCAAATTGCGAGGACACAATTTATTGAAGGAGGGGAGAATGTAACACCCCGAGCTTCCACGATACGCTTCTCATTCAATAATGCAATAGCTTGCATTGTATGCAACTTCGAGTTCTAAAACACCGCGACTAATCAAAGTAGCCGTTATGAATAGTAATAACCACTTTTTAAAATTATAGAAATTTTATGTTTCAAAATGGACTTCATTTTTGGATTCGGAATATCGAAATTAGCCTATGTTGAATTTTTGGTATTTTTCTGAGAACTTCTAATTTTTATGAATAGTGAAAAATACTTTAAAACAACTTTTTTAATAAAAATAATTTATTGTGATAAATTATACTATTTTGTGGTTTTAAGGTATAATTATAATATATTTTTACCATTTTATCCAATGGTGGTTATTAGAATTAATTTAACATTGAAATTGGACATAAACAATTGCCAATCTTTTGATATAAATTGTTTCTTAAAAACACGCTATTTGTCGTAACAGCGGGAATTAATTATAAAATTAATTAATGCAACTTATATGTTTGGAATTTTGTAAAATAGACATCATTTTTGAATTCGGAATATCAATTATAGCTTAGGGTGAAATTTTGGCCTTGTTCTGAAAAACTTCAATTTTTGATGAATAGTGAAACCACTAAGTGGTAGTTAAATAACTGATTTTTCGTTTAAATGAAATATTACCACTTCTGTGATTTGATTTTAAAAAATACGACATACATGGTTGTCATTAAGAAGTAAAATGTGGTTCAATGGGATTAAAATAATTTTTTGGTGAATAGTAACTTTTAGGTTCTTAATCGCGATTAGAGGTAATTAGTGTAGTTTAAGGTACAAATAATATTTTAATAATATGAGATGAGCATGACACTTGTCCTACTCCTATTGGATGAGTCATGGACGACCAAGAAAACCCATGGGTCAACTTGGGGACCCCATGGAGCCACTTTAGTTGGAAAATGACATTAATATATATTTATTTAATGTTAAAATTAAATTGACACAAACATGATTTATTTTACTAAAACAGTTTTTAAGTGGGGTTACACAAGTCCAAATTTTGACTATAAATATTCATTAGAAAGCTAAAAATATTTCCTACATCATAGTAATTTTTTTATAATTTTTATACATTAAATAAATTAAATTATTTATGACATCATTATGATGCAGCGATGACCTCATTATTTAACGATTTAAATAAAATGAGAAAATAATGCAAAATACAAGGCTTACACTTGTCCAAAGCCTATTGGATGAGGAGATTTAGAAACCTTATCACATTAGCCTCGAATTATATAAGTGTGGGACCTTTAGAATCTGAAAAGCATTGTGAAATAATATAACATTTCAATCTTTCCAAAAGTGCCCCTCCTCTCCACTTATAAAAGGCCCCCACCTCTCCAACCTCATTTACACTTTCAAGCCATTTGGCTCGGCCAAACTCTGCCCAAATACTCTCCCAACATCCCTCTATTACTCCTAGAAGCCTCACTTTGGGCATAACTCTTCTCAAGGAAGCCTTTGGATCAAATCAAAAAGAGTTACCCGATTTTGAGGTAATGTCTTCTCTAATGTTGTTTTGTTTTATTTTTCTTCTCCAACCCCCTAAACTCTTTTTATTCATTTCTTTTGTAACAACACCAGTATCCTCAATATACTAGGATGTTTTTATAAGAAGGATTCTAGCTACACTTACACACACCTACATCTAATGGTTAAAGAACATACGGTTTCTGTGGATGGTGAATTTCTGCCTCACGAAACGATGATTGTTCAACACTCATATAACACCTTCAAAGGTGGCCATTAAGATGTCACTATTTTTATATATGATATATAATATGTTTATGTTTTACTTATGCTTCTGTATTTCTCATTTATGTCATACTTTATGATTTCCATTATGGGTAAAACGCGATAATTTCATTTTAGGAAGTGCGGACTACCGCCCCCTCAAAGTGATTTGAATCGTTAATGCCATATGTGAGATATATAAAGGATGGAGTAAATGGTATTATACACTATATTATACTGTAATTATATTATACATTTATATCATTATGATTTAGTTCCATTAAATATGAAATTGAAATGAAAGTAGCGTTCATGCGTACGTACGGCTTACCGTCTCCATGAACGGTGCATTTCATTTCTTACCTCTAAATGTTACGTAATATTATGAATGAATGTATATACTGTATATATATGATATATATGATATCTACATCATGAATATAATTCTGGATACAATGTATATTTCACCACATGAACAACTTGTAATTATAAGAAGTTTATTTTTGACTCAAGTACCAAAGATCGACAAAACGACCGTTATTAACTTAAATAATTACATAATGTTCATAACATTGTAATAAGTGATATAAAAAGGAAAATGAAATTTAATATGGTTCTTAATAAGGTAGATATTAACTCTACTTTATTATTCAAGAGGTTAAAGAACGATTGAGTCAAGTCGGACACAAGGTAAGGGAACTTCTTAACCCAATTTCTATTCTTTGGGTTAATCTCATACTTTCAAATTACGTCATGATATTATTATGTCCTATATTGTAGTTGTAATTTATTTATGTGTAATTATAGTGAATACACATAATAGATCTATTTTATTTAAAAAATGATCTTTGTAAGGTAATTTCTTAACCCAATTTTCATTCTTTGGGTTAATCTCCTACTTTCAAATTATGTCATGATATTATTATGTCCTATATTGTATTTGTACATTATTTATGTGTACTTATAGTGAATACACATTATAGATGTACTTTATTTAAAAAAATGATCTTTTTAAGGACTCCGTCTCAATCCCCTTTCATTGAGGCCTATTTGGTTTTATACACAACTTTCTTTTATTCGGTGTATAAACCCCTTTGACTTTAACGTTTATTCAAAAGGAATCTTTTTTATACGAAGCGTTTTACTAAAAGACAAAAAGGGAATGTTTTTCTTTCTGTACTTATGTGGTGACAATGACTTCTCTGCCGCCGTGACCATTATTTGAGTTTCGGCTTCCTCTACAAGCCATCATTTTTTTAATGAAAAATAAATACAAAGTTTTAACTTTCTTTTATTTTGGTATTGAAAATGGTTTTGAAAGCATTTTTATTATATCAATGTGTTGTATTGATATCTTGTGATTGAAATGTGGAAATGTTATGTTTCCTTTATGCATGTTTTATGTGATACGATTATGTTATGGTTTATGATATGTTTAAACCTATTCATATGGGGAATGCATTGGACTTAATAAGTGACAGGTGGAGCCCACTATAGATCCTCGATGCATCGGCAGGTCTCATGAGACAAACTAGTGTCTTGGCACAAGGCCTTGACAAAATATTATTTGTGGTCTTGGCACGAGGCCTTGGCTACGTGGTTATGATAGTCTGGAATTATGCATTCCATCATTATGAAAGTGGTTATTGATATTACATGTGATTATTCGACCAGTAGAATATCCATGTGAAGAAGTAAATGGAATTATCTCATTTTACTTTTTCCATATTATCTTGAAGTTCATGTTTAAAAGGCTTTTG
Source organism: Viscum album (assembly GCA_963277665.1). Taxonomy (NCBI): domain Eukaryota; kingdom Viridiplantae; phylum Streptophyta; class Magnoliopsida; order Santalales; family Viscaceae; genus Viscum; species Viscum album. Next base: position 861,819,914 of record OY728128.1, read on the forward strand.
TTTTAGTTATACATTGCCTTAAATGTTAATGTTTATTTATGAAAGCTTCCGCAATATTGTTATCCTTACTGAGCATCTGAGCTCACCCCTTTCAATGTTTTAATATTTTCCAGGATGTGAAGAAGTATTTTATGAATGACCTGCAGGGATAGTCAGAAGAGGATATGAGTGTGGACTATGGAGACATTGTTATTGTAGTTTTTCACCTTATGTTGTAATGTAACATTTATGAATGTATCTAGTGTTTCCAAGGCTACTAAACTAATCGGCCTTTCGAGACTTGATCTTTTGTGATCATGCCAATGTTACGAAGTAATGCACCGACTCTAGGTAGCTGGTGTCGGGGTGTTACAGTTGGTATCAGAGGCAGTTTAGTACTAACCTTGGAAGCTAGATTTAGATAAACTCTGATTAGAGCACATAGCCCAAAGATGGACTTTGAGGATTAGTATAGAAGAACTTCCTAGAATTTTGGTATTATATAGATGTTATGAGTTTTCCGAGCAATACATCTCTGTCTGGATACGAGAAGGTAGAGGCGGCTCTGGCACAGATGTACCTAGGTGTAAAACCCGAAAACACCGCTTTGAGCTAGACTCGAACGGGAACTGGTGCACGACAACGGGCCTTGCTGCACTCTTGGTTACGACACTCCCGGGGGATATGCTTAGGATAATTCTCATTTTACTTACAAAACACTATGAAGGGTTATGAGTATATACTTCCTCGAAGAAAACATTTCTTTTTATGATTATGGATTATATCCATAAATAGTTCAGTTTATGTTAAGTGTTTTATAAGTATGGGATTATGTATTTTGATTCATAAACTGATCTAGTTTATGCAATTGTTTAGAAATGGCGCCTAGTGGAAGAAATGGAAACCGTATCAATGTGCGCACTCCATGTAGGGATTTCCCTCCTACTCAAGATAATTATAGTGGGGCTGGTGATGCAACTGGTGCCGATCAGCTAATCACCATACTGGGACAACTTACTCAGGTTATGAATAATAACCTTACTCGTATGGAGCACCCTGATCCGCAACGTGGAGGATCAATGCTAGACCGTTTCATGAGGCAAAAACCACCAACCTTCAATGGGAGTACAAATCATATAGTAGCTGATCAATGGATAAATTCCTTAGAGAAAATATTCCATTCCTTGGGGAGTAGTGAAAGGGAGAAGGTTGTCATGGCAGTTTACCGCCTCACAGGTGATGCCGATCAGTGGTGGTCGCTGATTCAAAACACAAAGGAAGATGATGACGTATCGAATATGGAATGGAGGGAATTCAAAGAGCTTTTCTTAGAAAAATAATTTCCTCGTGACCATCGAGCAGATATGGAAAGGCAATTTCTGAGTCTGAGGCAGAAGGAGGATGAGAATGTCGCAAAGTATGAGGCCAACTTTACAAGGTTAGCAAGGTATGCTGCAGATTATATACGTAACCCAAGGAGTAATATTGATCGTTTCTTTGATGGGTTAAAACCATTTCTCCATCGAGCTTTAGTATCACAATCCTTCTCATCATACGAAGATATTGTCTCGTGTGCCATCAAGACAGAAAAGGAATTCTCTAAGTCTTATGACAACAAAGTAAAGCAAGAGAAGAAGAGAAAGGTGGAACAAGAGATAGATAAAGGGAAAAAGGGAAAGAAGGATTTTCCATTATGTGATAATTGTGGGAAGAATCACCCTGGTACTTTCCTAAAAGGAATGGGAGTTTGTTATAAATGTGGAGAAAAGGGTCACCAGGATCGTGATTGCAAGGGAAAGAAAGAGGCTGTCAAAGTTGAATGCTACAATTGTAGGGAAACAGGGCATTATGCAAATGAATGTCCTAAGCGTCAGGGAAACTTACCTCAGAAAAGGCTAAGGGATCAAGGCCAATATTATGCTGTGACTACAGTTGAAGCGGAATAATTAATTTATTGGTGCTTTTGGACTCAAGGATTATATTCTGGTTATAAGAATAATGTGATATATATATATATGGATTGTACTGCAGTACTTGTTGATTTCAGTAAGGTTTTAATATGATTAAGGTTATCATATTTTTAGTATGTGACAATAAGAGAAACTTTTCTTTGTTTGGGGAATCTGATGTTACAATTGATTTTGGAATTTAGAGACCTTTTAGAGAAAGTCTGGACGAAGGTATTTTTGATAACTATTAAGGTTGGAATGGATTAAGTTGAACCATGGATAGTATTGTTTTAGGTTAAAGAATTTCTGAAGATTATTTTTGGAATATTATAATACTATAGTTTTAGGAAAAAGGACAACCTGCAGGGTGGGGAATAACCCGTCGCGTCAGACAAAGCTGCAGGAATCGAACTCACAACCATAGTGCGGCAAGCCTTTATTTCCTACCACTAGCCTACAAGAAGTCCCTGGTTATTACAAAATAGTTTTACTAATCTAAATGGTATGTGTTAATATTTGGAACCTTATACAATTAGGATAAAAAGAATATTTTTGAGTTCCGTTACCATTTGGAGTAAAAGATGGGTTTGTGGCAAAAATTTATTAACGAATGAAAGTATACATAACAAGTATGTATATTCCCTTACGTTCTTAGTAAATCTCCTAAATAAATTCCTCAACATTATAAAAGGTAACTTAAAACAAAAATGTTTTCGGTTAACTTTTCCAACTGGGGATTCAATGACCATTTAACCAATCACAAGTTTGTGATTTTCTTATGGTTAAACTTTCTCCTAATCCTGTTTTCTATAACTCTCCATCAGACCTTGATGGTTTGTTTCTCCTCCATATCCATATTTTCATATAATCCTAGAATTGGCTATATCGGGTGACCTTTGTACTTATCCAACTTTCTTTTAATGTTATATATTTATTAACCTTATTTCCGATGTGGGTTTTCCTCAAAGGTATTTTCTCTTTTCAACCTTTTATTTTTAAAGAAAAATTTCAAATTACGAGGACGCAATTTATTGAAGGAGGGGAGAATGTAACACCCCTAGCTTCCACGATACACTTCTCATTCAACAATGCAATTGCTTGCATTGTACGCAACATCGAGTTCTAAAACACCGCGACTAATCAAAGTAGCCGTTATGAATAGTAATAACCACTTTTTAAAATTATAGAAATTTTATGTTTCAAAATGGACTTCATTTTTGGATTCGGAATATCGAAATTAGCCTATGTTGAATTTTTGGTATTTTTCTGAGAACTTCTAATTTTTATGAATAGTGAAATATACTTTAAAACAACTTTTTAATAAAAATAATTTAATGTGATAAATTATACTATTTAGTGGTTTTAAGGTATAATTAGAATATATTTTTACCATTTTATCCAATGGTGGTCATTAGAATTAATTTAACATTGAAATTGGACATAAACAATTGCCAATCTTTTGATATAAATTGTTTCTTAAAAACACGCTATTTGTCGTAACAGCGAGAATTAATAATAAAATTAATTAATTCAACTTATATGTTTGAAATTTTTTAAAATAGACATCATTTTTGAATTTGGAATATCAATTATAGCTTAGGGTGAAATTTTGGCCTTGTTCTGAAAAACTTCAATTTTTGATAAATAGTGAAACCACTAAGTGGTAGTTAAATAACTGATTTTTCGTTTAAATGAAATATTACCACTTCTGTGATTTGATTTTCAAAAATCTGACATAAATGGTTGTCATTAAGAAGTAAAATGTGGTTCAATGAGATTAAAATAATTTTTTGGTGAATAGTAACTTTTAAGTTCTTAATCGCGATTAGAGGTAATTAGTGTAGTTTAAGGTACAAATAATGTTTTAATAATATGAGATGAGAATGACACTTGTCCTACTCCTATTGGATGAGTCATGGACGACCAAGACAACCCATGGGTCAACTTGGGGACCCCATGGAGCCACTTTAGTTGGAAAATGACATTAATATATATTTATTTAATGTTAAAATTAAATTGACACAAACATGAGTTATTTTACTAAAATAGTTTTTAAGTGGGGTTACACAAGTCCAAATTTTACTATAAATATTAATTAGAAAGCTAAAAATATTTCTTACATCATAGTATTTTTTTTATAATTTTTAGACATTAAATAAATTAAATTATTTATGACATCATTATGAAGCAGCGATGACCTCATTATTTAACGATTTAAATAAAATGAGAAGATAATGCAAAATACAAGTCTTACACTTGTCCAAAGCCTATTGGATGAGGAGATTTCGAAACCTTATCACCTTAGCCTAGAATTATATAAGTGTGGGACCTTTAGAATCCGAAAAGCATTGTGAAATAATATAACATTTCAATCTTTCCAAAAGTACCCCTCCTCTCCACTTATAAAAGGCCCCCACCTCTCCAGGATCATTTACACTTTCAAGCCATTTGGCTCGGCCAACCTCTGCCCAAATACTCTCCCAACATCCCTCTCTTACTCCTAGAAGCCTCACTTTGGGCAGAACTCTTCTCAAGGAAGCCTTTGGCTCAAATCAAAAAGAGTTACCCGATTTTGAGGTAATGTCTTCTCTAATGTTGTTTTGTTTTATTTTTCTTCTCCAACCCCCTAAACACTTTTTATTCATTTCTTTTGTAACAAAACCAGTATCCTCAATATACTAGTATGTTGTTATAAGAAGGATTCGAGCTACACTTACACACACCTACATCTAATGGTTAAAGAACATACGGTTTCTGTGGATGGCGAATTTCTGCCTCACGAAACGATGATTGTTCAACACTCATATAACACCTTCAAAGGTGGCCATTAAGATGTCATTATTTTTATATATGATATATAATATGTTTATGTTTTACTTATGCTTCTGTATTTCTCATTTATGTCATACTTTATGATTTCCATTATGGGTAAAACGCGATAATTTCATTTTAGGAAGTGCGGACTACCGCCCCCTCAAAGTGATTTGAATCGTTAATGCCATATGTGGGATGTATAAAGGATGGAGTAAATGGTATTATATACTATATTATACTGGAATTATATTATACATTTATATCATTATGATTTAGTTCCATTAAATATGAAATTGAAATGAAAGTAGCGTTCATGCGTACGTACGGCTTACCGTCTCCATGAACGGTGCATTTCATTTCTTACCTCTAAATGTTACGTAATATTATGAATGAATGTATATACTGTATATATATGATATATATGATATCTACATCATGAATATAATTCTGGATATAATGGATATTTCACCACATGAACAACTTGTAACTATAAGAAGTTTATTTTTGACTCAAGTACCAAAGATCGACAAAACGACCGTTATTAACTTAAATAATTACATAATGTTTATAACATTGTAATAAGTGATATAAAAAGGACAGTGAAATTTAAAATCTTTCTTAATAAGGTAGATATTAACTCTAGTTTATTATTCCGGAGGTTAAAGAACGGTTGAGTCAAGTCGGACACAAGGTAAGGGAACTTCTTAACCCAATTTCTATTCTTTGGGTTAATATCCTACTTTCAAATTACGTCATGATATTATTATGTCCTATATTGTAGTTTTACTTTATTTATGTGTAATTATAGTGAATACACATAATAGATCTCTTTTATTTAAAAAATGGTCTTTGTAAGATAATTTCTTAACCCAATTTTCATTCTTTGGGTTAATCTCCTACTTTCAAATTATGTCATGATATTATTATGTCCTATATTGTATTTGTACATAATTTATGTGTACTTATAGTGAATACACATTATAGATGTACTTTATTTAAAAAAATGATCTTTTTAAGGACTCCGTCTCAATCCCCTTTCATTGAGGCATATTTGGTTTTATACACAACTTTCTTTTATACGGTGTATAAACCCCTTTGACTTTTACATTTATTCAAAAGGAATCTTTTTTATACGAAGCGTTTTACTAAACGACAAAAAGGGAATGTTTTTCATTCTGTACTTATGTGGCGACAATGACTTCTCTGCCGCCGTGACCATTATTTGAGTTTCGGCTTCCACTACAAGCCATCATTTTTTTAATGAAAAATAAATACAAAGTTTTAACTTTCTTTTATTTTGGTATTGAAAATGGTTTTGAAAGCATTTTTATTATATCAATGTGTTGTATTGATATCTTTTGATTGAAATGTGGAAATGTTATGTTTCCTTTATGCATGTTTTATGTGATACGATTATGTTATGGTTTATGATATGTTTAAAACTATTCATATGAGGAATGCATTGGACTTAATAAGTGACGGGTGGAGCCCGCTATAGCTCCTCGATGCATCGTCAGGTCTCATGAGACAAACTAGTGTCTTGGCACAAGGCCTTTACAAAATCTTATTTGTGGTCTTGGCACGAGGCCTTGGCTACGTGGTTATGATAGTCTGGCATTATGCATTCCATCATTATGAAAGTGGTTATTGATATTGCATGTGATTATTCGACCAGTAGAATATCCATGTGAAGAAGTAAATGGCATTATCTCATTTTACTTTTGCCATATTATGTTTAAGTTCATGTTTAAAAGGCTTTTGTTTTAGTTATACATTGCCTTAAATGTAAATGTTTATTTATTAAAGCTTCCACAATATTGTTATCCTTACTGAGCATCTGAGCTCACCCGATTCAATGTTTTAATATTTTCCAGGATGTGAAGAAGTATTTTATGAATGACCTGCAGGGATAGTCAGAAGAGGATATGAGTGTGGACTATGGAGACTTTGTTATTGTAGTTTTTCACCTTATGTTTTAATGTAACATTTATGAATGTATCTAGTGTTTCCAAGGCTACTAAACTAATCGGTCTTTCGAGACTTGATCTTTTGTGATCATGCCAATGTTACGAAGTAAGGCACCGACTCTAGGTAGCTGGGGTCGGGGCGTTACAGTTGGTATCAGAGGCAGTTTAGTACTAACCTTGGAAGATAGATTTAGAGAAACTCTGATTAGAGCACATAGCCCAAATATGGACATTGAGGATTAGTATAGAAGAACTTACTAGAATTTTGGTATTATAGAGATGTTATGAGTTTTCCGAGAAATACATCCCTGTCTGGATACGAGCAGGTAGAGGCAGCTCTGGCACAGATGTACCTAGGGGTAAAACCCGAAAACACCGCTTTGAGATAGACTCGAACGGGAACTGGTGCACGACAACAGGCCTTACTGCACTCTTGGTTACGACACTCCCGGGGGATATACTTAGGATAATTCTCATTTTATTTACAAACCACTATGAAGGGTTATGAGTACATACTTCCTCAAAGAAATCATTTCTTTTTATGATTATGGATTATATCCATAAATAGTTGAGTTTATGTTAAGTGTTTTATAAGTATGGGATTATGTATTTTGATTCATAAACTGATCTAGTTTATGCAATTGTTTAGAAATGGCGCCTAGTGGAAGAAATGGAAACCGTATCAATGCGCGCACTCCATGTAGGGATTTCCCTCCTACTCAAGATAATTATAGTGGGGCTGGTGATGCAACTGGTGCCGATCAGCTAATCACCATACTAGGACAACTTACTCAGGTTATGAATAATAACCTTACTCATATGGAGCACCCTGATCCGCAACGTGTAGGATCAATGCTAGACCGTTTCATGAGGCAAAAACCACAAACCTTCAATGGGAGTACAAATCCTATAGTATCTGAGCAATGGATAAATTCCTTAGAGAAAATATTCCATGCCTTGGGGAGTAGTGAAAGGGAGAAGGTTGTCAGGGCAGTTTACCGCCTCACAGGTGATGCCGATCAGTGGTGGTCGCTGATTCAAAACACAAAGGAAGATGATGACGTATCGAATATGGAATGGAGGGAATTCAAAGAGCTTTTCTTAGAAAAATACTTTCCTCGTGACCATCGAGCAGATATGGAAAGGCAATTTCTGAGTCTGAGGCAGAAGGAGGATGAGAATGTCGCAAAGTATGAGGCCTACTTTATAAGGTTTGCAAGGTATGCTGCAGATTATATACGTAACCCAAGGAGTAAGATTGATCATTTCTTTGATGGGTTAAAACCATTTCTCCGTCGAGCTTTAGTATCACAATCCTTCTCAGCATACGAAGATATTGTCTCGTGTGCCATCAAGACAGAAAAGGTATTCTCTAAGTCTTATGACAACAGAGTAAAGCAAGAGAAGAAGAGAAAGGTGGAACAAGAAATGGATAAAGGGAAAAAGGGAAAGAATGATTTTCCATTATGTGATAATTGTGGGAATAATCACCCTGATACTTGCCTAAATGGAATGGGAGTTTGTTATAAATGTGGAGAAAAGGGTCACCAGGCTCGTGATTGCAAGGGAAAGAAAGAGGCTGTCAAAGTTGAATGCTATAATTGTAGGGAAACATGGAATTATGCAAATGAATGTCCTAAGGATCAGGGAAACTTACCTCAGAAAAGGCCAAGGGATCAAGGCCAATCTTATGCTGTGACTACAGCTGAAGCGGAATAATTAATGTATTGGTGCTTTTGGACTCAAGGATTATATTCTGGTTATAAGAATAATGTGATATATATATATGGATTGTACTGCAGTACTTGTTGATTTCAGTAAGGTTTTAATATGATTAAGGTAATCATATTTTTAGTATGTGACAATAAGAGAAACTTTTCTTTGTTTGGGGAATCTAATGTTACAATTGATTTTGGAATTTAGAGACCTTTTAGAGAAAGTCTGGATGGAGGTATTTTGGATAACTATTAAGGTTGGAATGGATTAAGTTGAACCATGGATAGTATTGTTTAAGGTTAAAGAATTTCTGAAGATTATTTTTGGAATATTATAATTCTATAGTTTTAGGAAAAAGGACAACCTGCAGGGTGGGGAATAACCCGTCGCGTCGGACAAAGTTGCAGGAATCGAACCCACAACCATAGTGCGACAAGCCTTTATTTCCTACCACTAGCCTATAGGAAGTCCCTGGTTATTACAAAATAGTTTTACTAATCTAAATGGTATGCGTTAATATTTGGGACCTTATACAATTAGGATAAAAAGAATATTTTGGAGTTCCGTTACCATTTGGAGTAAAAGATGGGTTTGTGGAAAAAATTTATTAACGAATGAAAGTATACATAACAAGTATGCATATTCCCTTACGTTCTTAGTAAATCTCCTAAATAAATTCCTCAACATTATAAAAGGTAACTTAAAACAAAAATGTTGTCGGTTAACTTTTCCAACTGGGGATTCAATGACCGTTTAACCAATCACAAGTTTGTGATTTTCTTGTGGTTAAAATTTCTCCTAATCCTGTTTTATATAACTCTCCATCAGACCTTGATGGTTTGTTTCTCCTCCATATCCATATTTTCATATAATCCTAGAATGGGCTATATCGGGTGACCTTTGTACTTATCCTGCTTTCTTTTAATGTTATATATTTATTAACCTTATTTTCGATGTGGGTTTTACTCAAAGGTATTTTCTCTTTTCAACCTTTTATTTTCAAAGAAAAATTTCAAATTGCGAGGACGCAATTTATTGAAGGAGGGGAGAATGTAACACCCCGAGCTTCCACGATACGCTTCTCATTCAATAATGCAATAGCTTGCATTGTACGCAACTTCGAGTTCTAAAACACCACGACTAATCAAAGTAGCCGTTATGAATAATAATAACCACTTTTTAAAATTATAGAAATTTTATGTTTCAAAGTGGACTTCATTTTTGGATTCGGAATATCGAAATTAGCCTATGTTGAATTTTTGGTATTTTTCTGAGAACTTCTAATTTTTATGAATAGTGAAAAATACTTTAAAACAACTTTTTTAATAAAAATAATTTATTTTGATAAATTATACTATTTAGTGGTTTTAAGGTATAATTAGAATATATTTTTACCATTTTATCCAATGGTGGTCATTAGAATTAATTTAACATTGAAATTGGACATAAACAATTGCCAATCTTTTGATATAAATTGTTTCTTAAAAACACGCTCTTTGTCATAACAGCGGGAATTAATTATAAAATTAATTAATGCAACTTATATGTTTGGAATTTTGTAAAATAGACATCATTTTTGAATTCGGAATATCAATTATAGCTTAGGGTGAAATTTTGGCCTTGTTCTGAAAAACTTCAATTTTTGATGAATAGTGAAACCACTAAGTAGTAGTTAAATAACTGATTTTTCGTTTAAATTAAATATTAGCACTTCTGTGATTTTATTTTAAAAAATCTGACATACATGGTTGTCATTAAGAAGTAAAATGTTGTTCAATGAGATTAAAATAATTTTTTGGTGAATAGTAACTTTTAAGTTCTTAATCGCGATTAGAGGTAATTAGTGTAGTGTAAGGTAAAAATAATGTTTTAATAATATGAGATGAGCATGACACTTGTCCTAATCCTATTGGATGAGTCATGGACGACCAAGACAACCCATGGGTCAACTTGGGGACCCCATGGAGCCACTTTAGTTGGAAAATGACATTAATATATATTTATTTAATGTTAAAATTAAATTGACACAAACATGAGTTATTTTACTAAAACAGTTTTTAAGTGGGGTTACACAAGTCAGAATTTTGACTATAAATATTCATTAGAAAGATAAAAATATTTCCTACATCATAGTATTTTTTTTATAATTTCTAGACATTATATAAATTAAATTATTTATGACATCATTATGATGCAGCGATGACCTCATTATTTAACGATTTAAATAAAATGAGAAGATAATGCAAAATCCAAGGCTTACACTTGTCCAAATCCTATTGTATGAGGATATTTCGAAACCGTATCACCTTAGCCTCGAATTATATAAGTGTGGGACCTTTAGAATCCGAAAAGCATTGTGAAATAATATAACATTTCAATCTTTCCAAAAGTGCCCCTCCTCTCCACTTATAAAAGGCCCCCACCTCTCCAACCTCATTTACACTTTCAAGCCATTTGGCTCGGCAAACCTCTGCCCAAATACTCTCCCAACATCCCTCTCTTACTCCTAGAAGCCTCACTTTGGGAAGAACTCTTCTCAAGGAAGCCTTTGGCTCACATCAAAAAGAGTTACCCGATTTTGAGGTAATGTCTTCTCTAATGTTCTTTTGTTTTATTTTTCTTCTCCAACCCCCTAAACTCTTTTTATTCATTTCTTTTGTAACAAAACCAGTATCCTAAATATACTAGGATGTTGTTATAAGAAGTATTCGAGCTACACTTACACACACCTACATCTAATGGTTAAAGAACATACGGTTTCTGTGGATGGCGAATTTCTGCCTCACGAAACGATGATTGTTCAACACTCATATAACACCTTCAAAGGTGGCCATTAAGATGTCAATATTTTTATATATGATATATAATATGTTTATGTTTTACTTATGCTTCTGTATTTCTCATTTATGTCATACTTTATGATTTCCATTATGGGTAAAACGCGATAATTTCATTTTAGGAAGTGCGGACTACCGCCCCCTCAAAGTGATTTGAATCGTTAATGCCATATGTGGGATGTATAAAGGATGGAGTAAATGTTATTATAGACTATATTATAATGGAATTATATTATATATTTATATAATTATGATTTAGTTCCATTAAATATGAAATTGAAATGAAAGTAGCGTTCATGCGTACGTACGGCTTACCGTCTCCATGAACGGTGCATTTCATTTCTTACCTCTAAATGTTACGTAATATTATGAATGAATGTATATACTGTATATATATGATATATATGATATCTACATCATGAATATAATTCTGTATACAATGGATATTTCACCACATGAACAACTTGTAATTATAAGAAGTTTATTTTTGACTCAAGTACCAAAGATCGACAAAACGACCGTTATTGACTTAAATAATTACATAATGTTCATAACATTGTAATAAGTGATATAAAATGGACAATGAAATTTAAAATGGTTCTTAATAGGGTAGATATTAACTCTAGTTTATTATTCAGGAGGTTAAAGAATGGTTGAGTCAAGTCGGACACAAGGTAAGGGAACTTCCTAACCCAATTTCTATTCTTTGGGTTAATCTCCTACTTTCAAATTAAGTCATGATATTATTATGTCCTATATTGTAGTTGTACTTTATTTATGTGTAATTATAGTGAATACACATAATAGATCTATTTTATTTAAAAAACGATCTTTGTAAGGTAATTTCTTAACCCAATTTTCATTCTTTGGGTTAATCTCCTACTTTCAAATTATGTCATGATATTGTTATGTCCTATATTGTATTTGTACATTATTTATGTGTACTTATAGTGAATACACATTATAGATGTACTTTATTTAAAAAAATGATCTTTTTAAGGACTCTGTCTCAATCCCCTTTCATTGAGGCATATTTGGTTTTATACACAACTTTCTTTTATACGGTGTATAAACCCCTTTGACATTTACGTTTATTCAAAAGGAATTTTTTTTATACGAAGAGTTTTACTAAACGACAAAAAGGGAATGATTTTCTTTCTGTACTTATGTGGAGACAATGAATTCTCCGCCGCCGTGACCATTATTTGAGTTTCGGCTTCCTCTACAAGCCATCATTTTTTTAATGAAAAATAAATACAATGTTTTAACTTTCTTTTATTTTGGTATTGAAAATGGTTTTGAAAGAATTTTTATTATATCAATGTTTTGTATTGATATCTTGTGATTGAAATGTGGAAATGTTATGTTTCCTTTATGCATGTTTTATGTGATACGATTATGTTATGGTTTATGATATGTTTAAACCTATTCATATGAGGAATGCATTGGACTTAATAAGTGACGGGTGGAGCCCGCTATAGCTCCTCGATGCATCGGCAGGTCTCATGAGACAAACTAGTGTCTTGGAACAAGGCCTTGACAAAATCTTATTTGTGGTCTTGGCACGAGGCCTTGGCTACGTGGTTATGATAGTCTGGCATTATGCATTCCATCATTATGAAAGTGGTTATTGATATTGAATGTGATTATTCGACCAGTAGAATATCCATGTGAAGAAGTAAATGGCATTATCTCATTTTACTTTTGCCATATTATGTTGAAGTTCATGTTTAAAAGGCTTTTGTTTTAGTTATACATTGCCTTAAATGTTAATGTTTATTTATGAAAGCTTCCGCAATATTGTTATCCTTACTGAGCATCTGAGCTCACCCCTTTCAATGTTTTAATATTTTCCAGGATGTGAAGAAGTATTTTATGAATGACCTGCAGGGATAGTCAGAAGAGGATATGAGTGTGGACTATGGAGACTTAGTTATTGTAGTTTTTCACCTTATGTTGTAATGTAACATTTATTAATGTATCTAGTGTTTCCAAGGCTACTAAACTAATCGGTCTTTCGAGACTTGATCTTTTGTGATCATGCCAATGTTACGAAGTAATGCACCGACTCTAGGTAGCTGGGGTCGGGGCGTTACAGTAACTAGGGATAATTATGTTTCTATTAGGAATGAATTTACGTTGATTATTTTGGTGGAAGAGAAATTTTATTTCTTAAAGATAAGAATTGAGAATCCATTGATCATTTGATGTGATAATCATAGTGTAATTGATATATCCAATAATCCTATGCAATACTCTATATCTAAGAATATTGAAATAGTATTTTATTTAATTAAAGAGAAACATACAAAGGTAGATATGTGAATGTAATTTATTCCTAGAAGGTATCAAATTGATAATATATTTTAATGTCCATGAAAGGTACATATATGAAGACTTGAGGATAAATATGTATGTGTAACCTTTCCCTCTTAATTTAGAGATATTGGAATGCCCCAGAATTCATTATATACTATTATAAAAGGGGGGAAATAGTACACAAATCTTCTGACTTACTTCAAACACAATTATCCAAATTTTAATCTAAAGCATATTTTATTTTAAGAATGGGTACATATGATTGTGTGTATTAATAAGGAGAGAATCAAATTCAATAGTTAAAAATTCTTTTCATAGATATATGAAATTCATTAAAAAACTTTTATTTTTTCCAATCCTATGATTTCAAGATATTTATATTTGAGAGAATCTATGATATGGTGAAATTTGATATGAAGATTCAAATTTTAAAATAAATACAAATGTGAATATGGAATAACACGTTGAATTTTTTAAGAATTTATTTATTTATTTTCAACTATGTGGGATAATCAATGGAAGTTATTATGAGGTATTTTCGGGTGTTTAGAATTTTCTTGAATTGATTTAAGATGTATTAGGTTGTTAGGAATGATTTTAAAGAAGGATATAAATGTTTTGAGTTATATAATATTGAAAAATTGGTATATTAATGGATTCACATGATTAAATACTTATTATTAATTATTAAACCTATATAAATAGGTGCAACATATTATTAAATGATAAAGAAATGTATTGTGCATGAATAGGTTAATGATAAAGGATATATGTATATTTAAACCATGATTGGTGAAGATGGAATCAGTTATGTTGGCTCCATGTCAGATTAACTGTATGTTTTTAAAGGCCATGTTAGGTAATTTTAGAAGTTATGTTAGATTAAATGATTGATTTGAGAGGCTATATCAGAACAAAATGATCTTAAGTATGAATAATATAGTGTATATATAATATTAACTAATAATATTCACAAAATTTATAATATGATTCTAATAATATATAAGGATTATTATTTTGAAAAACATGGGATTTTAATAAGTGATAAATATGATGATGTTTATTATTTTACTCATGGATTAAACATAAAAATAGATCATATGTATTTTGATACAAGATGAAGTTTGAGTAATTATTATTGTACCATGAGAACATGGGAACATATCTTTAAAAGATATAGATGATTAAACTTCCTTTGGATTAATAGAACTAATTTTTCTAAATTTAAAAAAAATCACATCATATAGAGAATCACACACAACAATTTAAGATGATGTGATGCCAGTGGGATGATGATGCATCACAGTGGTGAGCTGTGAGAACTCATGTGGCACTAGATTTTGATTCATAAATAAATCATTCCAAAATAATATTTTTTTCATTATTTCAATATGATACCTAGTGTAAATATAGAATTATCTCACGTCATGAGTAGGATTTCTGTGTCATAAAGGATTACCACTTAAAAAATGAACATGTGGATAAAGAGTGTTTTTTTGGATGGATGAAGAAAAGACTGATCTAAGTATCCAGGATAATAAAATGGGGATTAATTGATAGGATATCTAACCAATTATTATATATTTTCAAACATTAATATTTAAAATCACGAATAAATAAAAAAAGGTGGAATGATTTAATATATTTATTCCAGACTAATTTAAATAATGGAATCATGGATAATTTTAGAAAATTAGTGGAGGGGAGGAATAAATTAATCCATGTGATTGTTTAATGGAAGATGAATATGGGAAAAAATATAATCAAACAAGTTAATGGTCTTAAAATAATATTCCTGAATAAATTAGTGGTTAGTTTTTCTGGAATTTCAATAATTTTGATTTATGAAATTATAAAATTTATCAACAAATGTTTTTAATGAGGAATATATGATAAAAAACAATTATTTTTGTATGAATGTAAATTCTATGAGAACTATTATAGGGAGATAAAATTGAATTAAAAAAATCCCTAACACTCAAAATAATGTTTGTTTAATACATCCACCTTTCAAATTAGTCGAAATAGATTAAAAAAATAAAAACAATTATTGGAGTACCATTAAAATGTATTTTAAATAAATATTTAGAAAATGTGGAATATATAATAACTCAAAAGAGATATACTAATATCACATTAATTTCATTATGTAAACAGTTTTATGGAAAATAAAATAAATTAGGAAATATATTTTTTAATAATATCTCATCTATTAAAAAATAAAAAGAATTAATGAAATATAAGATTATTTAAATGTATTTTTTATTTGTATATAATTATTCAATTTAATTTAGGATGAAAATACAATGTTTTTTAGTAAAATTAAAAATGTTATATATAAAAAGTTCATAAATGTAAAGATATCATATAGAAATTTGAAATATTTTAGCAGAAATATAAGAAATAAATAGACCTAATAATGTGAAAGTGTTTTTTAAATTTGATATAAAATACATTTTTTAGAAAATTTATATAAATAAATAAGATAAATACATAACTACTTTTAATATTCCCTTCATTTATTATGAATGGATGGTCATTCTCTTTGGACGAAAAAAATAGTCCTTTGGATTTTCAAAATTTTATGAATGATACGCTTAATACTTATATTTTTTTTAATCATATACCTAGATGATGCATTAATATTTTCTCAATTAGCAAATATACATTTAAAATTATTTTTAAATGTATTGAATCAAAGATGTATCATAGTTTCAAAATAAAAAATAAAAATATTTCAAACAAAAATTAGGCCTTCTGGATAATATATTTATCAATACACTATAAAACTCATTCAAAGAGAAATAAAAATTTTCAAATAAAATTATAGGAGAAGTTGACGAAGTATCTCAAATATAAATATTTCTAAGATGCCTTTATTTGATAGGTATTTGATTACTGTTATTAGAATCATAATGAAAAAAAAATATTTTTATGATTTCGGAAAAACACTTCAATATTAACAAATGAATATTCCAAAATAGTGCTATAAAAAAGTTCTTTAAAAAATATATCGTGTCTTAGTATTCCATATAAAAATTAATTTTTAATTGTAGAAAAATATGATTCACAGTTATGGTTTATATGTATTCTAAATCAAAAAATAAATGGAAAATAATCAATAGTTTGATTCTATTGTAGAATATGAAATAGAATAAATAATAATTAGTCAAAAAATGAAGAAAAAAATTTAATTGTTTTATGTCTTCTAAAATTTCAAGATGATAATTATAGTATATAATTTTATGAAAAATATATTGTAAATGAGAAATATTAGATTTTGAAAATGATTTAAAAAAATAAATTTCTAAAGAAATTTTGTAAGGTCATAAGAAATTATATACATATATATTTTTTAATATTAAATTTATAAAAGGATATAGAAGTTATATTCCATAATATTTAATAATAAATTTTCTTCATGTTTAAAATAAACAAAATTATAATTTTTTTATCAAAATAAGAAAATTATTTTCACAATATTGATGTCCAATAATCCAATTAATTTTTTAACACTATTAGATGAACTAATTATTATAATTGTAATTGATGAAGGATCAAAAGAATTTAATAGTTTTTATAATATTCAAACTATGTGAGGAAAACATTATAATTATCCAAATTTATCATCGATTTTTAGGTATTTTCATTTGTCATGGAATATATATAATCAAATATTATCAACTTCATTTTTTATCTTTTCCTATTAGGGAAATATTATAAACAATTATCAATTTTGTTTACTATTTCCCATATATATCTTGAATTTGATACATGTAAAAATCCATTTAGTGGAAAATGATTCTATATAAATATATTAATACAGTTTTATAGTATAAAATATATGAAAATAATATTTATTTATTAAATCAACCTTCTTATCAAGCACTCAAATCTATTTTCAAATGAAAAAATTATAAAAATCTGGTTCATAATTACATTTCAAAAATTTATGTTTTAAACGTTGATATTTTCCCCAAAAATATTTTTATAAAGAAATTAAATAAAAATATTAAAATTGTATTTGAAAAATAATATTAAATAAACTTATAATTATTTTTGAAATGTTGTTCAGCCTCTTGAAGGAAATTCAACACGTGATGATGAAGTTACTTGTAATGGTTCCCTAATGATTTTGGATGAACATTTTATTAAATGGATGGATAAAAAACAAATGGGTTTTGAAAGTATCAACAATAGAATCCAAATTCATAAATAAATTCATTATTGAATATAATTGTAACGAATAGTATCATGGTTTTTAGTGTGAAAGGTATGTGAGTTAAGTATCCAATACCATCACGACTAATCCCCACTAGAATCCATCAAAATCTAGTAGAAAATATATGTGTGACCCAAGAAACCACCGCCAACAGTCTATAGGTTGGTGACTAACATTGAGGTAATAATATACATATATATGACTAATTACACTCATAAATCCTTGGAAAAAAGAATAAATCACTAATCAACTCCATAAAATATAAAATAAAAAAAATCCTGCAAATCATTAAATTTTATACATAAAAAACATATTCAAATAATTCCTTGAAATATCAAAATCATATGGTATAAACTCCGCTAACACCAGCAAAATCCACATTCTGAGATAGTAATGTCCTCTTCCATCACCAACTATATCCTACAAATAATATATATATATATATATATAATGTATGTTGAGAATAAAATTATATTTATAAGTTTCCACATCAAATCAATTCATATAAATGTTGAAGAAGTATATTAATGTATATGTGGATAAACAGAAGAAAGTAATTACCTACAATAAATGAGATGGTTTAGACCTTTTATAAGAGTTACTTTGTGGCTTTTAGGTTTAAGAGGTTTCAAGAGAATATTTTAGGAAGAGATGTTTTTTTGGAGCTTATATTTTAGTTAAAAGTAGGTTTCAAGGCATTATGTTTTGAGCATCACACTTTTCTGGTTGGTATTCAGGTAATATCATGACTGGCTTCATTCATGGTGGAAAGGAATTCAAAGTGGTTTTATAAAATTAAAAACCTTAAATATGGAATTATTAATCATATGTATCAAATTTTACACTATTTTAGTTATGACATGAAGGGTGTTGGTCAATAAATAGTTGATTCTAGGATTCTTATATAAAGGTTGGGATTTTCTACATTGGGGTATCAAGGTTTTGGATTACCCTTATATATGATACTCCCACGGCACTTGGATATTTGTTCACAATGGGGATTATCTTGGAGAGTTTGTTTATATTTATATGAGTTTAGATTATAGTGTGATCACATTCATGATTATGTGACCTTACTTGATTATATTACATCATGTTAGTAGACTAAGAATTAAATATGGAAAGTTGAAGTACTTTATGGATTTTATTTTTGAGATTTATCAGGTAAAGACTCGTTATGGAATGACCATGATGTGTCACACTATAAAATATTAAATTTTCCAATTTTATTATAAATTAAAAATCTCATATAAATTCTTATAATTTTCATCATATCTATCCAGACATTGGGAGATCAAAGGAGTATCATTTGGGATATTTTATCCCTATTTATGGTATTTTATTATTAGAATTTTGGGATCAAGAACCATCTTTCTGATTAGGGATGAACTTTCCTTATTCAGATTATTATCTTACACTTCATTCAAGAAATTTTGTGAAAAAAGTGTGGTATAGGTTTTGTTGTCCTTTGGTAGAAGAATTGACAGGGATTTCGATGAACTTCATTGTTGAGGATTTTCTTTGGATTTTGGCATTCTATTTGAACTTCTTTCCCTATTATTATATAGTGGTAGATTGAATCATTGATTAATGTAGGGGATTCAATTAATTTCCCTTTAATTTTTGTGTAATTGTGAAATTACAATGATTTTTTCCATTTGGGTTGATGCTAAGGATTTACCAAATAAAGATAATGAATTGGACAAAGTATAATTATGGGATGGGGTGCTTTTCATTTCCTTTATATGATTTAATGATATTATTGGTGTTATATGGTTAGTTTAGAATATTTTTAAGAGTTTTATTGATATTGAAAATTATATTTATAGATGTAATGATTAATTATTTGAATCCCCTTTCCTAAAAGAACAATGACTTAATGGTGGTAATAAATGGGTTTTTGATATCTATATATAAGGTGAAATTTATCATGTAATAGGTGTTTAATTAATATAAAGGCATGATTAAAATGCACAATAATTTAATTTTTTGTAGTTAAAAAAACTAATGTTGATTATTATAGGTATGCTTTGTACCATTTTTGGTGACTTATGAGGTCATAATGGTGTGTTTTTGATATCAGGTTTCCAATTTTTTTAAGAGGAAGGACCAGTTGTTGATGTGGTAGTTTTTTATGTGATTTTGAGTGTTTTGGTAAGGTATAGTGGAAATTTATGTGAAAGGGAAGGGGTCTTGTCACTGTTGTGGTGGTAGAATTTAATAGAATGATATAGAAGAAGGTGGATGGGTTGTTATCTTGGAAAAAGGTGGTTTGTATCATTATTTTTGGGAATTTTGGCATGTACTATGGGGAACTTTTCTATTTGATTAGATGTCTTTTATGAGTATGTGTTATTGTTTCCTGGTGGCCTGGAATATGGTTGGAAATAATGGAAATAATAATGGTTATTGGATATAATTTGATAATAAATGGTTTTTAATGAACTGTTTGTATTATAATGAATGTGTAACATATAGGATTAATATTATTAATGCTTAATTAATGATTTTAAATTATATATGGGTAAATTTGGTTCAAAATGAATTTAATGTGGCTGGAAAAATAAAAATTATAGAAATTGATGAATGAGATGATTAAATGGGAATTTTTGAACTATATTATTATTGTTTTATATGAGAAAGTATAGTTAGTTTATGTTACAGATATTAAAGTGGTAGTTATTGATCTATAGAGATGGTATGATGATGGTTCTAGTATGGAGTATTGTTTTCTTAGTATGAAAATCATGGGTTGGGATTGTGTTTTTTTATATGGACACACTATATTTTTCTTAGGATTCTTTATACAACTTACCTGGGGTATGTAACCTTACTGATGCCTAAAGGTTTTGGGTTCTATGTGTTTTCCCAACTTATTATTTGGTAAGGGAATGGATGGATAACTAATCCCCTTTCCATAATCTCCGTTAAATTTTTTTTGTTAGGATCACCTGATGATAAATACCAAGAACGTGATGGTATGTAGTTAGAGTTAAAATTATGTTTTGTGAGGTGATGGGATTTAATGTAACGATAATGAGATAGAGGATGAGATTCTAGGTGGGGGGTTTTTCATGGTAGGAGGGTGGAATGTGGTTTAAAATGTTCAATTTCATGATACACTACTATGATGTGGATTTGGTAAGTGGTTTTGAAGTGGTATGGTATATGTGGTAATGATGATGATGTTGTTAAAACATTGATTCTGAATATGGATATGTGGTTATGTAGAAGGGATGGAATTATATGAAATTTTATATTTTATAATAAGAGTTATAACCTAGTAAGTATGTGTTTTAGGGAAACCTTCTTGATATACTCTTTTTATGTTATAATTTTATATTTGTATGTGATACTAGGTGAGAATTTCATAGTGTGTTTGGGTGATAGATGATCGATTGTTGGTGAATATTGGTTCTGATGTTCATTCACTGCGGAATTAGTATTTTTCTTTAACATTTACAACAGATTTCTTAAGTAGGATCCTATGTAGTATATATGTATGACAACCCCTTTATATAATCTATTTTTTTGGTTTCGATGAGGAATTGGATTATTTATCTATAAATTACTAGTTTATGGTACAGAGATGAGTCACTTCCTTTAGGGTTTCATTTTTGTTATTTATTTTAGAAAATTTACTTTATACAATATTACATATATTATATGATATTTTTTTATTTTCATAATATGAAATTTATTGGTGATTTTATTTATATGTTATTAGGTTTTATGAGGATAATGCATTTCATTTTTATGTTTTATGCCCTCCATTTTATTCCCTAACATGTGGCCTTTTAGAGGTGGGCATCAGGGGTCACTCTTATCATTATTAGAGGCACGTGAGGGGTTCTTGGTTTTGTTAGGCCCTGAAAATTTCATCTATCACCCATCCTCATGAAGTATAACTCACCCAAAACCACATAAAAATATATTAATATAATACAATAATATATATAGTTATAAGGACACCTTTACCCACTTCCCCATAAAACATTTCTCCCTCACAAAGATATAACTAGGACCTTGGTTTCATTTATGTTGAGTAGGGTATTAAGTTCATGTATACATTTTTTTTATATTTCGTTACATATTGTATCATGTACAATTAATATTTTTTTCTAATCATTATTGTTTGGTATCATTTAAATTATTATGTATTTTTAAAGGGAAAATAGTTCTAGTTTTATACGAGTAATACCCCTGTAAACTTTTGTTTTCTTAGGTTGATCGAGATTGTGTATTAGGTATCTAGAATGATATAATGGATACTATGGACAAGAATTCAATATTGTTTATGGAAACATCTATCCGAAAAGGATAATTCACCAAAAGGATCACTTTATACTTAGATTCATAACAGGTGGTTGATATCCACATCGATTTATGGCATGATTATAGATCAATATAAACCTTTTTTATGATTTGAATATTAGGTGATAGGTGTGATTAGAAGATGTATGAATATTTTTATAGTGATATTTTAATTCTAATATGGAATGATTAGTAGAAATGATAGAAGGGAATAATGAGAAAAGGCACTGATTCATGGAATGGAATAAAAAATATAGTATTTTATTTTATTGATCTCCTTGTTCATTATAGGTGTTATTATTAAACCATTATTATTTATCTAGTTCATAAGTTACTAGAGGAAGTGATCCATCATACATTCACGTGGAGTAGATGATGCTACAAATCTCTATTATTGTATTTGTATCACATCATCATAATGAATTTGTATATGTAATAGTGAATTGAAAATTCATTGATGTATCCAAAAATGGTTGAACATGTATGTGTTACTTTTATGTGTGTCATTTAATTTTATAAGTTTTTCACTGGTTGAGATTCATTCTTCTAAATATAGTAATAATATCCTAAAAGTGAGTTATTTTTAATTTTAATGTTTAAAAATGATGATGATGTGATTCATGTGATGTCCTACTTTGATCTGTGACTATTGAGTGGTGCCAGAACCAGAGAAGTTTCCACCAGACCTTGGGCGTGAATCCCTGTACATTTGAGGCTGCTAACTAGCATCTTGCGGATAAGGTATTATGGTGGGGGAGACTATAACCCCATATCACAGTGTGAAATAAAAAGGAAATAAAACCAACATATTACATTACAATAATACTCAAAGTAGAAGATGTAATCAATAAAATTAATAAGAATATATAAGATATAGAAACAATCATTCATATAGACTCATGGTCATTCCAGTACACAAAAACATATTTCCTACTAATCTGATAACATATATATAAATAATAAAAATGAATAAAAGAAATTGAGGCACTACTACCATCCCTCAGCCACACCACATATAGACTCTGAATAATGTGTAAGCTAACCCACTTAATCTTGTTGTACTCAGTCTCTACCTAACCTAGACATGCAATCAATGAATGCTACTAGGGTATCCAAGTAACATGTTCATCTGACTAGGGTATGAGTATAACTCATTAGGTCACAACCAATGAAATCCACTAAGAAACCAATAAAATTTAGTTTACAAGATTTATGGGCTCAAATTTAATGAAAAGTAGTGTGAAAACGTAAGTAAGTCGTCACTATCAATCCTTGGGTTCTAACATAATCCTCATGATCGAACCAATCCAACATTATCTAGTGTTTGTGAGTCATTGTGAATTTCCTACAACTAATCATTTTAATAACCGGTCCTTGGATGATTCCTAGGATCATATCCTAGATAATCCAAAACAACTATTAGCATAGTCCAAGAAGCGTGTCCATTGTATTTTGACCCCAATACACTACAGGTTGAATCCAATGAACGTGTCCAAGGAATTCCAACCCAAATAAAATGAAAGTCAAATACAAGAATCATGTTTGATTAATTCTAACATGGATAACATATGAGTAAAATCTAAGGAGTGTTTCCAATCATTATAACATAGTTGACTACACTCAACAGTTGATTCCTAGGATCATATTCTAAAAATCCAAACTAACCATATAAGAAAAATTGGAAAGTCATATCTATTATACCCAATTACAAGAATAAAATCCTTGTAAATACAAAATGTATCACATCTGAATATAATTTTTTTAACTAGATAACAATCAATGTATTTTCATCATGGTGCATTGTGTATCCCACTATAAAAATATAAATAGCATGCCCAAGGAATCTAAACCATGTGTCAGTACCAACCTTAATAGATCGATCCTAGGAGTATTTCAGTGAGATCCAACATATCTTTGTATATATTTAAGGTTAGTGCATCCAACCGAAACCATATCATGTTTCATAAATTATTCATGTTCTAGTTGACACCCACAATAATCCCTACCCATTTCTATTATGCACCCTCTCAGTGGTCAATATGTCACTAGAGTGCCTACTAGGGTCCCCAATGTTACCTCATAGTGTAGAAACAATACAAGGTTCCCTTAATCCCAAATAAAACTCTCATGACACACCCATCTCTTAAATGGAACATCATACCTTTTAACTATCATAATCACACATGAACTCATGGTTCATTCAGGCACAATCACCTAAGGGAGACGACATCTAGATCATTCCCTTTATAAGTTACCCTAGGTTGATCCTCACAACAAACAATATATCAATATAAATAGGGCCATCACACCCATGTAATAATATATATATGATGGAGGAACAAATTCCTTAAATTCATCAGTACTATCTGGAAGGATATAAGGAAACAAAAGGTTTTCACATGGCCTAGTCAATCCCAACACTTTACTACCGTCACATACATATACTCTGGTAACACCGAGGCACCAACATTTTGTGAAACTACTTACAAATTCCAACTAAAAACCAAAAGGGATACAATTATCTCAATGTATAAAAATTTAACCGAAACCTCAATAATAAATGGTTTAGAAAATCAATCCAGAACATAAGGTACTATCATGGACCTTGTCAAACTGCACATTTTTTCCCATTAATAAATTCTAAATAAAAAATTTACATAAATTTTAAAGACCCATATCCATTAATGGAAAGATTATATATCACATTCCATAACTAAAATGAATAATGCAACTACACTATGTATAAGGGACTCTGCACCTCAATAAAAGAGTTATTTCCTTTTGTCTCATAATGATAACTCTCCCATGATATTATCTTAGACCATTGTCCATCATTCAAACACCCGAGGCCCAAACTCTAAACATAATGTACAAAAAATAGTTATAAACAATTTTATAATTAATTTTTCATTTCATTTTTAAATTTATTATATATAATTAAAATAAATAAATTAATCATTTTTTAATAATAACCAACTTGGCACTCCCATCACTAAAACTACATGTAAACACCTACAAGTGGTCAATAAACAACTATCGATGTTATCCCAAGGAAAAATCCCTATCATTACAAAATAATTAAATTTACAAAGTCTCCCTATTACACTTAATTCTATAAATAAATGCACATGATGATGTATCATAATCGATGTGGTATGTGATGGAATGATGAAATCATCAATAAATTCATTTTAGACAAACCATGAAATATCCCCATTATTTTTATTCAATAAAACAATGATATGGTGGAATAATCACTCAAACCATGACCATAGAAAATGAAAAATCATTGTAAAACATGGAATAATCTGAAAAGATTAAGGAAGATAACTAAAATCACCATGAATCACTAAAATAAGACACAAAAATTACTCTAAAACATGTGTAATCTAAATAAGAAATAGAGGTAGTTGGTTAGATCTTGCAAGAGGGAGGATGAAAGAAAGAGGGGATAACCTCTTATGTAATTAAGCAGGGAAACATAAAATTACTACTTTTAATGAACTAGATGGTTTGGCTTCATGGTTTGATATACTGTGTGCCAACCATGTTGTTAGAACATTCGCAATCAATCTAGATCATATTGTTTACAATACTGTGTTCCAACCATATAGATCACCTATGAAACAAAAAGTATTGGTAAAACATGCTTTTTCTATAATTGTTTGATGTCTTTGTTCCACACCACCATACCAAATAAAGATAAATAGTTTCCCCTAAATTCTATATCATTCACCCTTAACCATGATCCTTAACCATGTACACTAAAAACAGAACTAAAAAGAACCCCTCTCTCAAGGTGCAACATGATTTCTCATAAACCTTGCAAACAAAACTAATCTCCATGGACATAAATCCTCAAAAAAATATGAAACATAATTCAAAGTACTTGAGACTCTCTCTTGGAACTAGGGAACCTATAGATCCTCAAACCATAACCGAAAATATGAACATAGGAAATTCCAACTCTCAAAATTTTAATCTAAATATAAATTAATTAAATGGCCCCTTCTATAAAATTTAAAAAAATAAAAATTTTCTAGGGAATTTATAACATAATTTGGAAATGGGTTTTACAACTTCCCAACATTAGCTCCTATCATCCATGTGATGTTATGGTTTTCATAAACCATTATCATTGACCTATCTCAATCATCAATTCATTCACATCTCATCATGTTCTACTCTAGAATTATGAAAGTGCTATTGTGACACAACTCCAAATGAAAACCCAAATTTTCTTCAAAACATGATCCATCACTCATTATATCAAATGAAATATTGAGACAATTCATAATCACAAATACTTATCCCAAAACACCATGGTTTCATTAATCAACACATATTTAGGTGTATGGTTCTTCCAACCATAAGTCTCTACTCATTGGGACCAATTGTAAGTCATTGTTTTAACCTATATTGGAATTTCCCACTGAAAAGGAATTATTAGTGGTTTGTTGATTATATTGATATGGTTTTCTACCTCACCACACCCAATTCGAAATTAAAAAACTCATTGGGCCTCATTTTTTCTTCCCTTACCAAAAATTCAAGGTCGTATCTATCAACACATTATTACATTATCTGATATCAATATTAAAATCATTTGAGGAATATCAATATTGACTAAACATCCCCACCAAATTCTAAACCCCAGTTCTAGTGTAATTATAATACTACATCCTCATCCAACCAAACCCATCATCATACTCTCATTTCAATCACTAGTTTATCTGTAATTAGAATCACCCTTGGATCACTTTAGGACTATCTTGAGATGGATTCCAATGCATAGATGTTATCTAATACTACATCTAAATACCAAATATTTTATTTTGAAAAGAGCCAAATAAAATTTGTTTTATCATATCAATAGTACCCCAATTCTACCTCAACCATCTATGTTTAGTCAAATCATTACTATGACCATCCATCACAAGGGTCATTCCTCTATAACAGAATAGAAAGGCCATCCACACATGAGCATAATTATAAAACATCGAATCCTGCTTATTCCCATATTACATGGAAACTATCCATATCAATCTGGTGAATACACAATTACAATGAGGGTCACACCCTTTAACATAAAATGGTACACTCCCCACCATATAGATTACCTTATACTACAATGTGACCACACACTTGATAGATCCCAAAACCGTCTGTGTGTTACTCCTCTTGATCTGAGCTCATTTACATTAATCCTCTAACATCAGGCCTCCTTGAAAATATGTGTTAAGGCCTATTCAAGGGTCAATACTTACATGAATCCTGATCCAATTCCAAAGTCTCCTCTCACCATGTTGATACATTTCTAATTATATTCAATGTTTCGAGAAACTATTCCCACCAATATTCACAATTTTTATCATCCCACATCCCCTCATGGAAACTCACAAATTTATAACTCAAATAGTTTTGTGTGTAACCAACACACACTAATTTGGTATTATCTAGACCCAATAGGTTTTCTCTCTCATACCATCTAGTAATGGAATGTGAATAATTATCTCATGAGTCATATGTTAATACTCAAAGGGACACACACCTAAACAATTAACCATGATCCACATAATGTTAATATTCTAGGAAAAGAACCATCAGTTCTTTTCTTCAAATTAGTTTTCATTATTAAGCCATAGTTTATCACTTGATATCCCACAAACCAAATTAATTTAAAATTCAATATCATCATCCCATGATCTCAATGCACTCTTGAAATCACATCAATAATATAATGGTCTAGGAATCTTACTTATCCTTCCCATGAAAACCCCAACCATAACACCAAAATCACTCCAAGTTATTCTAATCCCAAATGATCAAGTAATTCTTATTCCTATACCATATACCAGGTAATACCTCACATTCTCTAATATAAAAATAAGGCATCTATCCATGTTTATTATATCTAATGAACTCAAAGACTCAAGATGACCTCTCTATCGGGTTACCCTCACAAGTATCACATTGATTTTAATCCATAGGATATGGCTCCCCTATATCATGATCTTTGTCTCAATTTCTAGGCTCAACCACTTAACCCATCAATCAAACTTGATGTGAGTCATAGTTCATGACCTATACCTCCGTATTCTTGTTTCCAACATCACATGGAACCTCAAGTTCCAAACTACCCACTTTTGGGTATCATCTAATAATATTAGTACCTAACATCACATTACAACTCCTCTACCTAATAGGGAACTAATTATCATCGAGAAACCACATACATGGATACCCCCTTGAGAATTAAGATATCCGACTGATCGTCACTGAGACTCTGCATATGGTGGTCACCCCTCAAGGATCACATTATCATCTACGTACACATGTGTGTGCATATATATATACATCACCACACCTTGGTTCGCATCGAGTATCCCATTGTCAAGCTGTATAGTTAATTAAAATTCCACTAAGAATATTTTGGGGAAACACTATATAGGGTTTTGTTGGCACTACAAATAAATGAACCAATTTTTTCAATCACCACTAATGGGTTTGTCAAAATAAATATAACTTAAGTACTAACAAACTAAGAGGCACTAAACACCCCTTATAATGAGGTAATTCATAACCATTATCATCATGTTTTCCATCTTTTATTTACATAACATTTCATCAAAACAAAATATACAAGGGTTCATCTAAGTATAATTTAACCAATAATATATATTCTAAAAAACCCTATAATTTTATTTTGAATATTTTAATAGTTATAACCTCTATCATTAGTCACACTGAATACACACAACAACATGAATTTCATGTTAATCCGATAAGCCAAATATAATGCATAGGCATTGGCCTCTCTCCCACAGGCCCATAACCAAAAGACAATAAATTATAAATCATAATTATAAAAAAACAAGTGAACCATGATAGGTCAAATCACACAATTTGAACATATAAAAACAAATGATAGTGGTTCCATACCCTTAAAAACCTTGAATTATTATAAAAAAATGTGTTTTTGACACACTAGTATGACATTCAATACATGCTCAGACACATTTCTATGCCACCAAGATTCTATATTTTAATTTATTAAGAAAAAAATCAGATACATAATATGATATCAATCATATAAATATATAATATGGCATTTTCATATCAACCATTGGTTTTTGACCACTGAGTTGTTTCTGAACAATTGGACTCTCCACATAACCTAATGTGCGCCTCCCTATACATTAGAGGACTCTAACTAGTTGTGGGAGTCTAGGGTGTTACTGTAGCGATACTACACCTTCATATCAGAGTGTGAAATGATAAGGAAGTAAATCAAACATACTTCCATGAAATAGCCATTAGAGTAGTATAGGAAATTGAATGAATCAATATGAATACATGAAATGTGGATTTAAGTAGTCATACTAACTCATAGTCATGCCAGTACATAGGAAATTATCACCCATTAGTAAAATCACATATACAGAATAAAAAATGAATAAAATAAATTGAGTCTCTACTATCTTCCCTGAGCATCACATGATTTATTCACTAAATATCATCTAATCAATTTTACTTGATTATGTTGTATCAAGCCTTTTCCTGACCTGAAGCTGTGATTAGTGAAGGCCACTCAGGTACCCAAGTGGCATGTCCACCTAGGGAGGGTGTGAGTACAACTTAGTCGGTAACCACCAATGTGGTCCTATAAATAACCAATAAAGGTGTTTAATATGTATTATATTCTATAAATCTATATAAAAATAAGGTTTAATGCCTAAATAACTAAACAACATCAATCCATGGGTTCTCAGATGAAAATCAGTATTGAACCAAACCTACTTTGGCTAGTGTTTAGGTGACTTTCATAAGATCCCACAATCATGCTTAACAATATTAGGACCATGAATGATTACTAAGTTAATTTCATAGAAAATCCAAATTAACTATGAGTTAAATAAAAGGAGTGTGTCCAAGGCACTCCAACACAAATACATAGGATCCAAATCCAAGAACCATGTCCAAGAAATCCCATCCCCAATACCCTATGAGCTGAATCCAATGAGAATGCACAAGGAATTCCAATTGATATAAACTATGATATGTATCCAATGATGGTATCTAAGGAATTCCAAAAAAGATAAACTACGATCCAAATCAAATTAGTTAGTCCAAGGAATTCCAATTTGGATAACCATTCTCAATAGCCAATTCCAGGGAGAATATCCTAGGAAATACAAACCATGAACATAGGGAAATTGGGAGGGTTTCAACCTATTTCTGTAATTCTAATAATTAGATATAAGTTAATTCATGATGTATCACATTGAAATCCAGGGAACACATACAAGGAATTATAAATAATTGTATCAGTATATCGTTTGACTATTTATCCTACTATAATGATCTCTGGAGAATGTCTAAGGAATCCAAAATAATGTGATAGTACCAAGATCAATCTTTGGATCCCAGAAGAAACTCTTAGGCTTCCCATGTATCAAAATAAATCTTAGAGGAAAGTGTATCCCCTCGAATCAATATCATTTGTTATTATTGATTCAGATTCTAAGAGACACCCACAATCATCACTACCCAATTTCTATACACACCCTCACCAGGGTTAAAATGTTAGCAAGGCACCCATCAGGGTTATTTATATCACCCTATAGTCTTGAAACTTCACAATATTCTCTCAATAGAAACATCATACCTCATATAAACACCAATCACTCGGAGGTCATAACATCATGTATGTGCCTGATCAGTGTTTTTTATCATTAAGAGGGGTCGAAGGTGAATCAGTTATACTCTTTTTATTTTATGTTTCTTTTAAATTTGAACAACATATTCGCCTCCAATTAGAGATTAAATTCACTGATGAAAACAATTGAACCCACACATCAAAACGATGAAAAATATTTATAAGGATAACTATTTAATAAGAATAGGTATATCCTTGGTGTGGTTTGGAAAAGATCCAATACCATTAAATCTACTAGAAAACAGTCCTTGGATTATAATGACTAGGGTATATCCTTACACTTGTGTAGCACTATGAAACAATCCCACTAGTGCATGTGCACCCACTTAGCACTAATAGGGTAATACAATTGTTATGTAACAACTCATGTTACCTGTGATTCTTTTCAATTCAACAAATAAATTCAATTAAAATACAATTCTTTACTTCCTTACCTAGAAAAAAAGTAATAACCTCTTAGAATTTGTTAAGAAAACTGAGTATGAGTTTCTTGGGTCTAATTTTACCTGTCTGATTCCTCTGAGTAAAATTCTTGAAAAACAATTCTTCAAGTCCTATTTTCAGATAGAATACGATAAAAATGAATCAACACCACATCAAATTAGAATACAACACTTCTTGAGTTAGAGAAATAAAATATGGAAATCCCAAAGATGATTAATCTAGCCCAATACAGTTATTAGCCACATAAAATATTGAAAAATAAAATATCATGATCTACTGAGTATGGTGAATTCTGAGTACTATGATCAGCCGGATACATCATTACGATCTTGTATTCTTCCCCGTTTAAATTTATTCAACACAAAACCATATGGTATCACATTCTTTCACTGAAAACTCAGAGATTCTCACTCTAATATTATGAACAATACCAGTGGTCATAAATTACAAATTTCTTCTCCTTTTATAGGTGACCCTTGAATGATTTGGGCAAGATTACCAAAAAAATTTCCCACTGAAAAAATTTCACCCACGTTTCAATTTTCCCTAAAATCTAGAATACATTTTGACTTCATCAATTCTTCTTAAAACATATTGATTCTTCTTCAAATTCCATCATCTTCTTCACACTTTTATTTCAATCATAAGTATGATTTCAATTCAAGAGCCTGAATTGTTTGAATCTCATTTCTTCAATACAAAGATCTATATTAGTTGAGAAAAAAAATTATGAAGAAATGGATAACATTATGATTTTCTAAATATGATTATGAGAACCAATTTGAATCAAAATCATTCATTTGAATTGTAACATTCCAGGTAAATAAAGAATATAAAATTTTCATATTTTTTAATATTTGTGAATAAAATGTTAATATTACTTTAATGGTAATGCTATGTTCGATGGAGTACCCAATACGCAACAACAGGTTTGTTTAAAATCATAATTGTACAATTATCATATAATAATATTATTTTAAATGGTAGTTAACGCCTAGCCATTTTAACAAAAAGAATGAACAAAACTAAATAAAAAATGATTATATATGTTTGTTAAATATTTTAACAATTACACAATAAATGATAGAGACTTAAAATGCGAATGAATCCAATTTTAAGAATAAATATTCTAATATTTTTTAAAAGGTAGATTAACTTCCTTTTAATGCAGATCCCTTTTTAAAACTACATTTTTCCAATTTCATATGTTATATTTGACGAAATAAAATCATTCTTTAGAATCGGGACATCAAAATTTACTTTGTGTAAATTTTTGTTATTTTTCAGATAAAGTTCATTTTTTAATGAATAGTGAAAATGTTGTATTTTAATTCAAAACCTCATTTTAATCTAATTTATTTATATGGATAGATTATATTTTTAAGTGGTTTTAAAGTTTAGTTAAAATATATTTTTACAATTTAATCCAATGTTGGTCATTGTAATTAATTTCACTTTGAAATTGGACCTAAACAAGTGTCAATCTTTTGATAGATATTGTTTCTTAAAAACACGCTATTTATCTTGAAAGCGGGAATTAATTAATGAAACTTATATGTTCTTAATTTGTTAAAATGGACATAATTTTTTAATTTTCAATATCAAATTTACTTCGGATAAATGTTTGGTAGTTTTCTGACAAATGTTCATTTTTAATGAATAGAGAAAAATACTGCATTTTAGTTCAAAACTTCTTTTTCACCTAATATAATTATATAGTTATATTATCATTATAATTGGTTTTAAAGTGTAATTGAATTATATTTTTGTTACTAAATACAATTTTGTTCATTGGAAGTAATTTTACTTTTCAATTGGATGTAAAAACAAGTCAATCTTTTGATAAATTTTACTTCTTAAAAACCTTTCTTTGGTTGTGACAACGTGAATTATTTTTAAATTAATTACTGAAATTTCTGTATTGGAATTTGGTTAAATGGTTTCCATATTTGGAATTATAAGGTCCAAATTATGTAATTAATACTCTTTTTTTTTGACATTATGAATAGTAACGACAGTAATTATCTTTAATTATCGTGATTAATTAGTAATCAGGTAGTTAAGGGTAATAAAATAATATCATAATAATATAAAATGACCCCAACATGTTTCTAAATCCTATTTTTTGAGTCATGGCCGACAATGGGAATTTTTTTACCATACTTGAGGGCCCATGGAGTCACATAACTGTGATAGTGAAATTTATGACTTTATTTTTAAAAAAGAAGTGAAATATAACAATGGTTTGTTTATCCTAAGTAAAAATATTTTTGTTTTGAAAAATAAATTATCTTTTAGACTATAAATAGTCATTTTAAAGCTAAAAATATTTCATACATTATGGAATTTTTTTAATAATTTTTATACATTAAATAAGTAAATTTATTTATGACACCAGGATGATGCAGTGGTTACCTCATTAATGAACGATTTAAATAAAATGAAAAGATAAGGTAAATTCTAAGCCTTAAACTGGTCTAAAACCTATTTTATTGGTGGATTTAGAAACATTATCACCTTATACTCTAAATATATCATTTTGGGACCTTTAACATCCGAATATCATTTTATAATAAAGTAACATTTCATGACTTTTCAAAAGTGACCCTCCTCCCTCTTATATAAGGCCCCCAGTTCTACCCCCTTACCCACACCTCTCAAGCCCTTGGATCATCCAATATCTAATCATATTTTCTCTCCAAATCCCTATATTACTCCTATAATCCTCACTTTGGTCAGAAGTATTTCCAAGGAATCCTTTGACTCAAATCAAAAAGAGTTACCCGATTTAGAGGTAATGTCTTCTCATATGTTATTTTGTTTTATTTTTCTTCTACAGCCCATTAAACTCTTTTTATTCCTTTATTTTGTAACAACACCAGTATCTTAAATATACTAGGATGTTTTTATGATTATCATTAGAGCTACACATACACACACCTCCATCTAATGGGTGATGAACATACTGTTTCTGGGGACGGCGAACTACGGCCTCACGAAATGATGATTGTTCAATTACCTCCTATCACCCCTCATGGTGGCCATTAAGATTTCACTGTATTTATATATGATATATATTATGATTATTTTTTTCTTATGATTCAGTATTTTTCATTTATTTCATACATTTATGGTTTCTATAATGGGTAAACATGATAATTTCATTTTTAGAAGTGTGGACTACCGCCCCCTCAATGTTATATGACTCGTTCATACCATACGTGGAACCTATGAAGGATAGAATTTATGAACTTATGTAACACATATAACATATATATTATAATTTAATTATAATATACCTATGTATCATTATGTTTTCTAT
Source organism: Viscum album (assembly GCA_963277665.1). Lineage (NCBI taxonomy): Eukaryota > Viridiplantae > Streptophyta > Magnoliopsida > Santalales > Viscaceae > Viscum > Viscum album. The sequence continues at coordinate 861,854,516 of OY728128.1, forward strand.
CCCTTAAAGTATGAAATAGAAATGAAAGTAGCGTTCATGCGTACGTACGACTTACTGTCTCCATGAACGGTGCATTTCATTTCTTATCTCCAAATGTTATGTACTATTATATGTACATATATATAATGGATCTATATGATATATATTAAATATAAATTATGAATATAATTCTAGATTTAATGAACTTTGGACCACATGAACATCATGTAATTATAACAAGTTCATTGTTGACTCATGTACCAAACATCGACAAAATGTATAATATGAACACACATAATTAACTAATTATTATAACATAATAATATGTGATATTAATTTAATAATAAACATTAAATGATTTCCTTAATAAATTATAAATTAACCTTGTTTATTATTCAGGAATATAAAGAAACGAACAAGACAAGTCGGGCTTGAGGTAAGGGGTTTATTATCTCACTTTTAATTCCGTGAGATTTCCATTGTTCGCCACTTATTTGTTGCATGTGGTGTATTATGTACTGCCATTTAAAATATATTATCATAATTCTATTTATATTCAGGGTATTATCTTATTCATTTGGTTATTATTATCTTTTGGTCATACGACTCGATTGATTACAACGAGGTAAGGGTTTTTTATCTCACTCTTTATACCCGTGAGATTCATGCTACATTTACCACTATTTCCTTTTGTGTGGTGTTTGTACTGCCCATGATTTTATTATATGTGTAATATTATTCAATTTATTGGTATTTACATCTTCATTGTATGATCCTTCTTTCATGGGGTGTACATTTCGAAAGTTACCCAAATCGGTAAGGGAACCTTTCACCCTCCTCTTTTTAAAAGACTTATTTTTGTTAGGTCATTTAGTTTACATATTATTATGTTGGGATATGTTATTATATATCCTTATTGCTGTATATTTTATGTAAAAGTGATGAGATACCCTTTTTATCTCTCATCAACTCATTTTATGAATTTTAACGTGATATCTTTAGGATGTCGAATTTCTTTAAGGAAACTTCTTAACCCAATTTAAATTATTTGGGTTAAACCCCTACTTAATGATTATGTTGTGCTATTAATATGTGTGTATGACCTCTTCTTATTTTACACTTAATATCCACTTATATTTATTGTATTTATATTTTTCACACATAATTATGTAATTGATTTATCATTAATCTAAGGATACCGTCTTTGTACGGGACTTCATCTCAATCTCCATTCATTAAGGAATCTTATGATTTCAAAATGACATTATTTTATATGGTGTATAAAACCCTTTTGAATTTTCATTTCATTCAGAAAGAATATTTTTACCTAAATTGTTCTACTAAATGACAAAAGGAATATTTTTTTGTCGTATGCATGAGGCAAAAAAAACTTCTCAGCCGCCGTGACCATTATTTGAGTTTCGGCTTCCTCTACAAGACATAACTTTTTTTTAAAAGAAAGATAAAAACCATGTTTTAATTTTCTTTTATTTTGGTATTGAAAATGGTTTTTATAATGTTTTGATTATATCAATTTGTTTTATTGATATCTTGTGATTGAAATGTGGAAATGTTATGTTTCCATTATGCATGTTTTATGTGGTACGATTATGTTGTTGTTCTTGGGCATTGTTTGTGAAGTCGGGTGGTTCTGTGATAAACTAAGGGCAGGTGAGCCCAATATAGATTTCCAATTCATTGGGTAATGCGAAGGAGTAAAATTATAAGGTTTCTCTGAAGAGATTTAGGAAATATACTACGATGGGTATTCCAAAACTAAACATGAGGGTTACTCCCTACGTAAGAATGTTATGAATTCCTCAAGTTACCTTTATGTCTTATGATTTATATGAGTTATTCATAAATCTTATGATTTTATGAGGTATGTTAAAAAGATTATGTTATGTATATATTGATGAACTAATGTTTTCTTTCCTTGTTTTATAATCCTTTCTGTGCTTTTTTATGCTCATCCCAAGTTTTTGAAATGTTTTCCACAGGACATAAAGATGAATAGGGTCAAGGATAGGATCATGGAAAGACATTATATCTAAAACATGGAACTAGACATGTTTCTTTTAATGAGCTTTTATTTAATGAAAAAAATGGACACTGAGTAGAAGTGGCTACATTGTAATCTTTTGAGAGGTAATAGTTATGTCCTAATTATCTAAAACTCTAATCCTGAAAAGATCTTCAATGTGAATTATTCATTTAATTCATGATTTTGTATTGTTTTAAGGCCGGGTCCTTATAGTTGGTATCAAAGGTTGGTTTAGATAACTTTTGAGGTTAGGGTATTCTTTAATAATAAGTGACATTACCATAATGATTAGGATTTTAGAAAGAGTCATATTTCTTTTAGAAAAATTGAATGAGTTTAAGATAACATGAATAATTATATCTTAGTATTATGTGATGATTTTACTAATATACTCACACTGTCCTTTTTGGTTTTAGTAAATGGATGGATATAGCAAGCACTGAAGTAACCATGGATGTGAAGGAAACTGTGACAGTTTTCTGAATGAGCAACGGAATGATATAGGGGCTACAATGAGAACACTTGTGGTTATTCTCAACCAACTATATAGATTCATGATTGACCACATTATCCTTAGTGATTTTTATAAGGCATCATATATGCGAGAAACAAATCCCTATGGAAGTTCAGGTAATAATCATAAAGGTAAGAATGTTCAAAAACCTATGTGTCAAAGATGTGGAAAGAAACACCTAGGAAAATGTTTCAAAGGGATGGGAAGATGATATATATGTGGAAATGAAGGTCATAAAGCAATAAACTTCCATGGAAAAAGGAAGCATCTAGTTGACTCTAGGAAAGGGAAATATTTTCTTTCTGAGGGATCAGTTGAATGTTTTAAATGTGGTGTGAATGGTCATTATGCAAGCACATGTACTACGAAGATGTTTCGGGAATGGGATCACCAATATCATACAAATATATGTTTACCAATACCCAATGCCATTCGGATTAAGGATGAAGATACTGACAGTGACCAATGAAAGGTATGGATTATTTCTTAACATATGTTTTCCTATTATTGAATCTTAGAATATGATTCGTGATTTTGTTTTTAGGAATGAAGTATTTTAGAATAAGTTGGAAAGTAATGGTTAATGGCTCATGAAGAATGTTGAATGAGTAAGAAGTCAACATATAAGGGATTCATGAGTTATGGTAGATTTTAGGATGGTGAAATTATTAAAAGTATTAAGGCTCTTTTGATGATGAGATTACATTAGAATAATTTTTATAGTTTGTGAAACCATGATGTCTGATATATGAATATTTTATTCAAGGAATAATTATCTTTTCTTTTGTGGATATAGTTATAAAGAACCATTTGGGTTTATATGATTATTTAATTTGAGGCAATTACTGGTTAATACATTTTGGGATGCAAAAAGAAAGTTATTAGATAAATTTTGTAGTTAAAATATGTTATGGTTATTTTTGATGAATTTATATCTTTTTGGTGAATGTTATAAAATTATATAGTTTTTTAAAAGGGACAACACACAGACTGTGTGACAACCCGTCGCATCAGACGAAACTACAAGAATCGAACCCACAACCAATGTGCAACTGGTATTTATCGCCTACCACTAGACTAAGAGAAGCCCCTAGATAGGATGACTAATTCTTTTTAGTGAGATGATATTATGAATCAAGAATAATTTGATTTTTGGGAAATGATTAACTTATCATGGAGGATATATGATTAGGTTAATTAATTTTCAGTATGAGACTTTAAGAGTAACTGATGTTATTGGGAGATAAATGTTAACATTTACCCTTGAAGACTATGTGATTAAATCCTTCAGAGATTTGGGTTTCATTATTAGTTTGGATTACATTGTTGAATTTTTTGGATAGCTGTTTATTTAATGATCTTCCTTGAAACTTGGGTTCTTTTGGTTGAATTTTGGAGATTAAGAGTAGTATTTTTTTATAAAGGATTTTCCTGTTGGGGATTATCTGATCCTGTACTAACAATTTTTTTTGGATAAGGTCTAAAGACATGGTAAATATATAGTTCATCTTTTGTGGATTAGGTGATTCTCAAGAAGTTTATTTTATCGCTCTTAATGTGAAAAATTCATCCTAAATACTCATCTTTTGGAGAAAATATGAGTTCGTGTAAGAAATCTAGTAAGAGATGAAAGTCTACATGACAAGTAAGTATGTTTCCTTATGATTTAGTTAAGATAATAAATTAATTCATCAATGAAAATTAACTTAAAACAAAAAAAAGATGTATGTTAACTTTTCTTACTGGGGAATCAAATACCGTTTAACCCATCACAATTTTGTGATTTTCTGGTGGATAACTTTCTCCAAGGCATGTTTTCTATCACTCTCCATCAGAACATGATGGTTTTTTTCTCCTCCAAATCTATGTTTTCATGGAATCATAGTATCTATTGTCTCGGGTGACCTTTGTAATTTTATTTCTTTCTTTTAAAGTGATAGTTTAATTTACTCCTCTTCCGATGTGGGGCATTCAATGATGTTTCTGAGCATAATTTTAAAATTTCAAGGATGCAATTCCAAAAGGGGGAGAAGGATGTAACATCCTAGGTAAATAAAGAATATGAAATTTTCATATTTATTAATATTTGTGAATAAAATGTTAATATTACTTTAAAGGGAATGCTATTTTCGATGGAGTACCCAATACGCAACAATGAGTTTCTTTGAAATCTTACGTTGCACACTAATAATATAATAATATTATTTTAAATGGTAGTTAACACCTAGCCGTTGTAATGGCGGGAATGAACATAACTAACTAAAAAATTATTATACATGTTTGTTAAATATTTTAACAATTACCCAATAAATGATATAGGCTTAAAATGCGAATGAATCCAATTTTAAGCATAAATATTCTAAAATTCTTTAAAAGGTAGATTGACCACCTATTAATGGAAAAAACATTTGAAAACTACTTTTTGCTGATTTTTTATGTTATATTTGAGAAAATAAAATTATTTTTTAGAATCGGGACATCAAAATTTACATTGTACAAATTTTGTTATTTTTCCAATAAAGTTCAGTTTTTAATTAATAGTGAATATGGAATATTTTAATTCAGAACCTCCTTTTAATCTAATTTATTTATATGGTTATATTATCTTTTTAACTGGTTTTAAAGTGTATTTAAAATATATTTTTACCATTTAATCCAATGGTGGTCATTGGAATTAATTTCACTTTGAAATTGGACATAAACAAGTGTCAATCTTTTTATAGATACTATTTCTTAAAAACACGCTATTTGTCTTGACATCGGGAATTAATTATAAATTTAATTAATGAAACTTATATGTTTTTAATTTGGTAAAATAAAAATCATTTTTGAATATGGAATTTCAAATTTATATTGGATAATTTTTTTTCTATTTTTCTGACAAATGTTTATTTTTAATGAATAGAGAAAAATACTGCATTTTACTTCAAAACTGCTTTTTCATCTAATTTAAGTATATAGTTATGTTTTCCTTTTAATTGGTTTTAAAGTGTAATTGAATTATATTTTTATCACTTAATAAAATGTTGTTCATTGGAAGTAATATCACTTTTCAATTGGATGTAAAAATAAGTCAATCTTTTGATAAAGTTTACTTCTTAAAAACACTTCTTTGGTTGTGACAATGTGAATTATTTTTAAATTAATTTTTGAAACTTTTGTGTTTGAAATTTAGTAAAATGGGATCCATAATTGGAATCAGAAGTTCCAAATTATGTAATTAATGCTCTTGTGTTTTTGGACATTATGAATTGTAACGACGATAATTATCTTTAATTATCGTGATTAATTAGTAATTGGGCAGTTAAGGGTAATAAAATAATATCATAATAATATAAAATGACCCCAACATGTGTCCAAATATATTTTTTTTGAGTCATGTCCGACCATGGGAATATTTTTACCAAATTTGAGGACCCATGGAGTAACATGGGTCTGATAGTGACATTTATGACTTTATTTTTAAAAAAGAAGAGAAATATAACAAAGGTTTGTATATCCTATGTAAAACAATTTTATATTTGTTTACCTAAATTATATCTTAGAATATAAATAATCATTGTTAATATAAAAATATTTCCTACATCATGGTATTTTTTTATAATTTTTTGACATTAAATAAATAAATTTATTTATGACACCATGATGATGCAGTGATTACCTCATTAATTAACGATTTAAATAAAATGAATAGATAAGCTAAAATATAAGATGTACACTTGTCTAAAACCTATTGTATTTCTGTATTTTGAACCCTTATCACTTTATCCTCAAAATACGTTATTGTGGTACCTTTAAAATCCAAAAATCATTTTATAATAAACTAACATTTCAAAACATTCCAAAAGTGACCCTCCTTCCTCTGATAAAGGGCCCCCACCTCTACCCCCTTACCCACACCTATCAAGCCCTTGGCTCAGCCAACCTATTCTCAAATTTTCTCTCCGCATCTCTCTCTTTCTCTTAGAAGCCTCATGTTGGGCATAAGTCTTTCCAAGGAAGCCATTGGATCAAATCAAAAACAGTTACCCGAATTAGAGGTAATGTCTTCTCTTATGTTCTTTTGTTTTATTTTACTTCTCTAACCCCCTAAACTCTATTTATTCCTTTATATTGTAACAAAATCAGTATATTAAATATAATAGGATGTTTTTATGATAATTATTTTATCTACACTTACACACAATTCCATCTAATGGGTGAAGAACATATTGTTTCTGTGGACGGCGAACTACTGCCTCACGAAACGATGATTATTAAATTATCTCCTACCGCCCCTCATGGTGGCCATTAAGATGTCACTGTATTTATATATGATATATATTATGTTTATGATCTCCTTATGATTATTTATTTTTCATTTATTCCATACCTTTATGGTTTCCATAATGGGTAAACATGATAATTTCATTTTCAGAAGTGCGGACTACCGCCCCCTCAAAGTGATGTGACTCGTTCATGCCATACGTGGAACGTATAAGGGATAGAATTTATGAACTTATGTAAAATATATAACATAAATATTATAATTTAATTATAATATACCTAGGTATCATTATGTTTTAATTCCATTAAATTATGAAATAGTAATGAATGTAGTGTTCATTTGTACGTATGGCTTACCGTCTCCATGAACGGTACATTTCTTTTCTTATCTCCAAATGTTATGTACTATTATAAGTACATATATATAATGGATATATATGATATATATTACATATAAATTATGAATATAATTATGGATTTAATGAAATTTGGAGCACATGAACATCACGTAATTAAAACAAGTTCATTGTTGACTCATATACCGAACATCGACAAAACGTATGATATGAACTCACATAATTAAATAATTATTATAACATGAAAATATGTGATATTAATTGAATGATAAAATTTAAAGGGATTCCTTAATCAATTATTAATTTACCAAAGTTTATTATTCAGGAATATATAGAAACGAACAAGACAAGTCAGACTTGAGGTTTGGGGTTTCTTATCTCACTTTTAATTCTGTGAGATTTCCACTGTTCGCCACTTATTTGTTGCTGGTGGTGTATTGTGTACTTACATTTCGTTTATATTATAATTATTCTATTTATATTCATGGTATTATGTGATTAATTTAGTGTTTATTATCTTTTTATTCATACGAATTTATTTATTAAAATGGGGTAAGGGGTTTCTATCACACTTTTTATTCCCGTGAGATTCATGTTATATTTGCCACTATTTTCGTTTGTGTGATGTATGTACTGCCCATGATTGTATTATTTGTGTAATATAATTTAATTTATGGGTATATAAATCTTCATTTTATAACCCTTCTTTCATGGGGTGTACGTTTTGAAATTTACCCAAATCGGTGAGAGAACCTTTCACCCTCCTCTTTTTAAAAGACTTCTTTTTGTTATGTCTTTTAATTTACATATTATTATGCTGGGATATGTTATTATATATAAATATTGCTATAAATTTTATTTAAAAGTGGTTAGATACCCATTTTATCTCTCATCAACTCATTTTATGAATTTTAAAGTGACGTTGTTAGGCTGTCGAATTTCGGTAAGGGAACTTCTTAACCTGATTTTAATTCTTTGGGGTTAAACCTCTACTTCCTGATTATGCCATTCTGTGAATATGTGTGGATGAACTATGATTGTTTTACACTTAATATCCACTTAAATTTACTTTATTTATATTTGTCACACATAATTATTTAATTGATTTATCCTTAATCTAAGGATACCGTCTTTGTACGGGACTTCGTCTCAATCTCCTTTCATTAAGGCATCTTTTGATTTTTATGCGACTTTATTTTATACGGTGTATAAAACCCTTTTGACTTTTCATTTCATTTAAAAGGAATATTTTTGTACGAATCATTTTACTAAATGACCAAAGGAATGTTTTTTTATCTTACGTGGGCGGCGACAACGACTTCTCCGCCGTCGTGACCATTATTTGAGTTTCGTCTTCCTCTAAAAGCCATAACTTTTTTTAAAAGAAAAATAAATACCATGTTTTACTTTTATTTTATTTTGGAATTGAAAATTGGTTTGATAATGTTTTTATTATATCAATTTGTTTTATTGATATCTTGTGATTCAAATATGGAAATGTTATGTTTCTTTTATGCATGTTTTATGTGATACGATTATGTTATGGTTCTTGGGCATTGTTTATGAAGTCGGGTGGTTCCATGATAAACTAAGGGCAGGTTAGCACGAGATAGCTCTCCAATGCATTGGGTATTGAAAAGGAGTTAAACTCTAAGGGTTCTCTGAAGAGATTTCGGGAATATACTATGATGGGTATTCCAAGTTTAACCATGAGGGTTACTCCCTACGTAAGAATGTTATGAATGCATCAAGTTACCTTTATGTAATATGATTTATATGAGTTATTCATAAATCTTATGATTTCATGAGGTATCTTAACAAGATTATGTTATGTATATATTGATGAACTAATGTTTTATTTCCTTTTTTTGTAACCCTTACTGATCTTTTTATGCTCATCCCATGTTTCTGAAATGTTTTCCACAAGACTTAAAGATAAATAGGGTCAAGGATGGGATCATGGAAAGACATTGTATCTAGAACATGGAACAAGTCATGTTTCTTTTTAGGAGTTTTTATTTTATGGAAAAAATAGAAACTGGGTAGAAGTTTCTACTTTTTAATATTTTGATAGGTAATAGTTATGTCCTAATTCTCTATAACTCTATACCTGAAAAGATCCTCAATGTGAATTATTCATTTAATCCAAGATTATGTAATGTTTTAAGGTTGAGTCCTTATATGAATATATATCTACCCTTTGATAATTCATTCAATAATGTCCTTCTCTTTTCTATTCTCTTGACCTACTTGAGATTCAAAACTTCATTCACAGTCTTAAGTTTGTATCATGTCTTAATAACATTATATGAATTTGAGAATAGCCTTATCATCAACAAAATAGGATTGGAAAGTATCATAACTTCACCTTCATTCTGTATACATTTTTTCATCCCATAATGAGTGTGATATTTTTTTAATACAATTGGTCTTGATACAATCATCCTGAGTATGATCATTTTGGATAATATTGGCCAGGATATGATTTTCTAGAATAACATCTTTTTTCAGGATGATCATTCTGGGCACTATCATTCTAGATATGATTGGATTGGATAAGATTATCCAAAATACGCACTCTTCTAGGTAAGATCATTCTGGAAAACAATCGGCACCATCTATTAATATTCTATCTTCACCACTTCTTTAATTGGAACCACCTCTTCAATCGACACGACCTTTTAAATCAGCGCCATTTTTTTCAATCCACGCCACTTTTTCAATTGCTACCACATTTTTAATCAGAACCTTATTTTCAATTGGTACCACCTTTTCAAACAAAATCACCTTTTCAAACAACCTCACTTATTAAAACAACGTCGCATCTTCAATCGATAACATCTCTTACTTTTCTTTAACCCCAATACAATTGTTTTGAAATAAAATAATTATCACTTCTTTCTCTCTACAACCAAGATACGATAATGATCAGAATCATCTCTTCCACTCCCCTTTCGTCCATCAACCTTGCATCAAATGTTCTCAATTCAACTTAAGAATTAAATGAAATAAAAATTGGAAAATCATCATTATAATTGATTCATCGTAGTCACAAAGACGCTTATTCAAAAAATTCACTTCATTTACCTAATTTCTAGAGTGAATATGATAAAATTTACATCCAATAAGATATACTCGCGTTCATTATAGACCTGAGTCAATTTTGATCAAAACCTTTTCTTCCAGAATTGCATCTTCTCATTATGATGGACTTTCAGAGTGAGTGCGATTATTTTGAAAATAGGAGTCTAATTCATTTCAAAACAGTAATATGATTATTTTTAAAAGAATCATCATTATGATTTTTCCATATAGAAAGTGATTTTATTTAAAAATACATTCCTTGACAACAAAATAAATCAATTTAATGCAAAACACCTTCATCATCATCTTGGTCCCAACAATCTCCCCTTTTGGATTTTGTTGTCAAAAAAGTTTGATAAATCATTGAATGTTGTATCCTCAAGAAATAGATTACATGACAACAATCCTAATACTAAGTGAGATAACTCATTTTAGTAAATAAGTGTCATTAATAGTAAAACCATACTATCCAAAAGAAGTGATTGTGACTACATCTTCATCCTTCATCCTTAGCAATTCTTCAACATCCCAAAAATAAATAAAATTTTCTTTCCTACAACAACTCCAACAAACAGTTAGAATAGTTCACTCACAAAACAATGTTGAATACATAGTTTACCCACAAATCTCTCTTTTTTACATTTAAAAAATGTATTTATTTTTGATACAATAAAAATCTCACCCATTACAAAAAAATAAAATTGTAAGACAAGAGATGAGACAGAAACACATAACTCATCTTTTAATAGAAAGAGGTTGGTCACCCAAGTTCAACCTTAATTTAGAAAACGATTCCTAAGGCAAAGGTTTTGTGAATATTTCATCAACATGTTCTAATGTTGAAACATATTCCAACTTCAATTCATTCCTCTCCACATTCTCTTTGATGAAATGATATTTTATATCAATATGTTTCAACTGATAGTGTTGAACTAGATTTCTTCAAACGAAGATTGGGCTTTGATTATCAAAAAATAATAGAAAGGGTAACTCCACTTCAATAGGTAAATATTTCAATTGTTTTTTCATCCAAATGAGTTGAGTAGTGGATTGAGTGGGAGAAACATACTCTACTTCATCCAAACTAAGAGTTACTTAATAATATTTCATTGATTTTCAGGTACATAATTATTTCCCAAAAATTATACTCTGCTACATTTGGATCTAATATCATCAACATTTCCTACCCAATATTCATTAGAGTACCCAAAAAAGTCCATAATATTTGAGCTACAATACCTTATTCTTGTTTTTTGTGCCTTTATTGTATCTGATAATTCTTTTTCCAACACTAATATGTGATTATTTTGGAGCACTCTGAAATCTTACCCCTAAGGTAACATCATACACAATGTTAGGTCTTGAGATAGTCCAATACAATAGGCTTCCAATCAGCTTCTGATACTCTATCTGATCCACTTCTTCTCTATCTCCATTTTACTCAGCTTTGTTCCCAATTAAATGGGTGTGAAAACGGGTTTTGAATTTTCTATGCCAAACCTCTCGAGAAGTTCATTAGTATAATTTTCTTGAGAGAGATAAATGTATTATTTCTTTTGTAATATTTCTAATACAAGAAAGTATTTCATTCACCCAAGAATAAACATTTAAAATATATTCTCCATCTCTTTTGAAACTCATTAAAAACTTCTTTCATCATTCCCAACAAAGATAATATCATCTACATAAACAATAAAAATGAAGGAATAATCTTGAATTTCTCTGATACACAAGTTTCTATCCACTATTACATTCTTAAAATTAATCATCTCTAAGAAAGTATTTAATTTGGAATATCATGAACTTATAGATTATTTTAGCCTATTCAAGGACTTCTTAAATCTTCACACATAATATTCATCTTTCCCGACAAAAAATTCAAGACGTTGTTAAATATAATACTCTTCTTCTAGATCACCATTCAGAAATGTGGATTTAATATCCATTTGAAATATATTGTTGCCTCATTATGTATTAAGTGTAAGAAATATTCTAATTGATTCCAATCTATCTTCTAGAGAAAAGGTTTCATTGAAATCAATTTCTTTAATCTGTGAATACCCTTTTAAAACCAATATTTATTTGTTTCTTATAACTTCACCCTCTTCATTCATCTTGTTCCAAAAACCCCATTTTATTCCAATGATGTTTTTTATTTTCAATATACATTACAAGTTCCCATGTATTTTTATTTTAAATATGATCCAATTATTCATTCATTTCATGAACCCATTTTGGATGCTCAAAATTATTTTTTCATCAATCATCTATAATTTTGAATACAGATAAGTATGAGTAATTGATTCTGTTTTTCTTCTTGTTTAAACCTTTTGATGTTGATCACCAATTATATTCTGAAATTTTACTTTCTTCAAAAACATGGGATGAGTTTTTCAAAAATCATCTTCATAACTTGATAAAACTGAGTTTGATTCTTCTTCTTGAGAAGGAAAACAATTATTTTTATCATTATCAGATTTTTTTTTGAACTTTCTCATCTTCATTTTCTTCTTAGACATGCTTATCTTTCTTATCGTTTTCGGTAACTTTTACAGAAACTAAATCAACAATTATCTTCATTTAATTGTTGAATCATCTATATCCTATTCCTTTTGTATCATAGCCCAGAAATATTCTATCTTTACCTTTCTGCTCAAACATTCCATAGTTTCCACCTTTCATCATTATAATACATGGACTCCCAAAAATAGTAAAGTGATTCAGACTTAGAGTTTTTCCATAAAACAATCCATATGGAGTCATATCTAATTGAGGCCTATAGAAACAATTGTTCTGAATGTAAATATTAGTACTTAAGGATTGCCCCCAAAACTAATGAGAGAGTCCATGTTCAAGTAACATTGTTCTTTCCATTTCCACAAAAATTCTGTTAATTATTTCAACAACCACATTTTTTTGGCGAGTGTATGGGGAACTATACTCATTCTGAATTCCATGATTCCCAAGATAGTCTTAAAACTCTTCACTTCTATACTCACCAACATAATCTATCTCAAAATTCTTCACTGAATACTCACATTCCTTTTTTATTTTCGTTCAGAAAATTTGAAACATTTTCAAAGCCTATGACTTGTGTTTCATATGCATGACACAAATAATGTGATTAAAATAATTAATGAACCTAATGAAGTACTTATCTCCATTTTTGGATTGTTAGCTCATTGGATCACATATATTTTTTTTAAGGGTGGGGCCTAAGCCTCATTTTTATTATTAAATCAAAGCAAAGACCTATTTTTAACTGGGTAGATAGAATCCCGTTACATAGCCCGAAGGCCCAGTGGGCTTGTAGCCCATTATATAGCCCATAGGACCAAATTCTAAGGCCAATTCACATTGTGTGAATAGTAACCTGCTGCTACAGTACCGCATAGTATCGCCGCCGCTACAGTGCCATACCGCCGCTACAGTACCCTCTGATGAACAGTGCCGCCGCTGCTACAGTATCACTACTCATTGGCTCACATATATCAGAATGAATCAGTTGAAAGGGTTTTTTGAACAAATATCAACATTCATATAAACATCATTTGTAATCATTCCTTTCTGGTAGATAATGTTACAACAATCTCTTATTATTGGAAAATCAAGTATTTTTCAAACACTATCTCTTTTATATAACTTTCTCATATTTCTTTACCACATACTCCCAAACCTTTTATGCCATAACTAATTCTCTTCCATAAAACTCATGTAATAAGAGTTTTTTGAATCACCAAACTGGAACAAATTCCCTTTCATATGTTGGCCTCTAGTAAGAATCTTCCCATATTATTCACTCTTCACAACAAACCCATCTTTCCTTAAGATAAATTTGTTATTATTATCACCCAATTGTGAAACACTTATCATTTCATCCCATCAACATACAATGTTGTATTAGATTTCATCCTTTTTTTTCTAATGATGGTAGACCCAACACCTTTGATTTTCAATGATTTATCATTACCAAATGTAATTGTTATTTATTTAAAATATTTCACATTCTTCAACAATTTCAAGTCTCCTATCATGTGTGAGGAACACCCACTATCATGTTTCTAGGCCCGTTCTACTTTTTTGTCTTTCAAAGAAGTTTCAACAAAATGATATTTTTCTCCTTTATTTTCCTTC